>CM053789.1:415205107-415257607 GCA_028749045.1 Cupressus sempervirens | reverse complement strand
GCCCTAGCTTTATACTCTTGATTCATCTTGGTTATGTGTGCCTGAACCTCCTCATGTAGATGCTTGATATGTTCAGCAAATTCTTTAGCTTCAGCACTTGTCCTCTCCCCTTGTTCCATCTTCCTTAGCTCTAGTATAGTCCTTGGGCTATTCCCATATACAATTTGGAATGGTGATTTTCCAGTACTCCTATTTATAGATTTATTATAAGCAAATTCTGCCTGTGGTAGAATCAAATCCTATCCCTTGGGCTTATCCCCAACTAAACATCTTAGCAAATTTCCTAGACTTCTATTTACCACTTCTGTTTGGCCATCAGTCTGCAGGTGATGTGTGGAACTGAATTTCAACTTTTTTCTCAACTTTTTCCACAATGTCCTCCAGAAATACCCCAAAAATTTAGTGTCTCTGTCAGAAACTATACCCCTTGGAAGACCATGTAGTCTTACCACCTCTTTGAAAAACAAGTCTGCAATATGGACAACATCATGAGTTTTGTGGCATGGAATGAAATGTGCCATTTTGGAGAACCTATCAACCACCATGAATACTGATTCATTACCCCTTTGTGTCCTTGGCAATCCAAGAACAAAATCCATACTTATGTCCTCCCATGGCCTTGATGGAACAGGCAACGGCTGATATAGGCCAGTATTGTGACTAAACCCCTTGGCAACTTTGTACGAACTTCTTCACATCCTGTGAAATTTGAGGCCAAAAATAATGTTCTCTAAGAATGGCAATGGTCTTATCTTGACCAAAATGTCCTGCCATCCCTCCACTGTGTTTCTCCTTAATCAAATTTTCCTTCATGGAACTCCTTGGAATGCACAATTGACTACCTTTGAACAACATGCCATCCTGAATCAAATAATCTAACCACTTGGTTCTATCTACAGCAACAGGCTCTTTACAAGCTTTCCATGCTTCAGCAAAATTAGGATCCTCGGGGTACAAATTCTTGAGTTCATCAAACCCAACTACTTCAACCTGCATTGTTGTAAGCAGTGACTGTCTCCTACTTAGTGCATCTGCAACCCTGTTAGATTTTCCACTTCTATGCTTCAACACAAAGGTATAACTCTGCAAGAATTCTACCCACTTCATATGCCTCTAATTCAATTTACCTTGGCTGTTTAGGTACTATAATGCCTGAAGATCAGTATACAAAACAAATTCCTTTGGCAATAAATAATGTCTCCATTTCTTTAAGGCTTGAACTATTGCATAGAACTCTTGATCATAAACAGAATACTTATTCTTTGCATCATTCAATTTTTCACTAAAATATGCAATAGGCTTACCTTCTTGGCTTAATAAAGCCCCAATAGTGCTGCCACTAGCATCACAATCCACCTGGAACACTTTTCTAAAATCTGGAAGTGCCAACACAGGCTATTCTATAACCTTCTTCTTCAGCAACTCAAAACTTCACGTAGCTGATGTAGTCCATTTGAACTCTTTTCTATCCCCTCTTATTGTATCAGTTAGGGGTGCACATATGCCACTGAAATTCTTAATAAACTTCCTGTAAAAACTAACCAGACCATGAAATGATCTTACCTTAGTAGCAGTCCTTGGAGTAGGCCATTCCAATATGGCTTTTACCTTCTCTGGATCCATTTTGAGACCTTCAGGTGATATAACAAATCCCAAATAGACTAACTCCCTTTTTGTAAAGACACACTTCTTTAGATTAATTAACAGTTTCTCTTCCCTTAGCCCTTCAAGGAGACTAAGAATATGTAGTAAATGTTCTTCCAAAGTCTTGCTGAAAATTAAAATATCATCCAAATAGACAATAACAAATTTTCCCAAGAACTTCTTAAGTACCTCATTCATGAGCCGCATGAAGGTTCTTGGGGCATTCGTCAATCCAAAGGGCATGACTAACCACTCACAAAGACCCTCCTTGGTCTTGAAGGTTGTTTTCCACTCATATCCTTCTCGAATCTGTATCTAATGATAGCCACTCTTCAGATCTATCTTTGTGAAGTACTGAGCTCCACTCAAGCAGTCCATAAGATCATCCATCCTTGGCAAAGAAAATCGGTACTTGATGGTTATCCTATTTATAGCTCAAGAATATGTACACATCCTCCACTCTCCATCCTTCTTTGGTGCAAGTACTGTAGGTATTGCACATGGACTCAGGCTCTCTTGAATCAAGCCCTTCCTCAATAGCTCCTAAACTTGTCTATTTAGCTCCTCTATTTCAGTAGGAGTCATCCTGTGAGCAGCCTTGTTTGGCAAACTAACTCCTAGAATCAGATCTATCTGATGACTGATTTTCCTTACTAGTGGCAATCCATCTGGAACATTATCAGAGATAATATCTCCAAACTCCCCTAGTAAATTTGAAACTTCAAATGGTATTTCACTACTACCTTCTTTATCTTTCCTAGGAATCAAAGCATAGCACATATGCTAATGTTTCATGCCATCTAAAAACTTCCTTCCATCAACAAGACAAATCCTAACACTGTTACATACCTTTTCACCTTCCTTTTTCATGGGCAAAAATTTGTGGCGAACTCCATCCTTTGTCAAAGAGTATGTGTTTGCATGTCCATCATGTATTGCATGTCTATTAAACTGCCATGGTCTACCCAACAATAGATGGCAAACATCCATCAAAATAACGTCACAGAGAGCTTCATCATGGTAACTCCCAATTTTGAATTTTACTAAATATTGTTCACTTACTAGGACCTTATGATCATCTTTTACCCAAGAAATCCGATAGGGCTGGGGATGTTTCTCCCTCCTGAGCTTCAGCTTAGAGACCATCTCTTCTGATACCAAGTTATCAGTGCTACCACCATCAATGATCACATCACAACATTTATCCTCACACTTGCATCTGGTATGGAACAAACTCCTCCACTGTCCTGGTTCATTTTCACCGCTTAGTAGGACTCTTTCATTTACCAAGGTCTCTCCTCTTTCTGCATCCTCTGAATGTGATGATTGTGCATCCTCATCCACATGAGCAACCCTAGCTTGGCCCTTAGCTCTCCTATCTGTCCTTCCTTGTCATTGAGGGCATTCAAAGGCATGATGACCTTCTTCATTGCAATGGAAATAGGTACCACGGAAGCCTCCTCTTCCTTGTCCATGTCCTCTACCTCTTCCTCTTTGATTTCCAAAGTCTTGATCATGGGAGCGGTTGAAACCCTCATTCCTCTGGTTTCTGCTAGTACCCACATCTTCATTTTTATTTTGGGTTTCATTGTGGCCTCCAGATGATCTACCGCTTCCCCTTCCTCCTTGACTGCACCCTCTTTGTCTTCCTTCAAACCTTTTACTCAGCTTCTCTTCAACTCGTAGGGCAAACTAGTATGCTTCTTCAATGCTGGTCATTCTTACCAGACTTAATTCCTCCTGGATTCTAGGTCGTAACCCACTGATATAACGAGAAACCTTCTCCTTATTTGCTTTTGCATGCCCCGCTCTAATCAAGAGTTGGTAAAACTCCTCTTTATATTTTTGGACTGATCTTCCTGCTTGCTTCAACCCATGCATCTTCTTAAACAGATCAAGCTCATAGTCCACAGGAATGAACTGCTTCTTCAATTTGTCCACCATGCGATCCCATCTTGTGATCTTCTTCTTTCCTCTTCTAAGTCTTTCCAATTGAACCTCTTGCCACCAGATTTTGGCATGGCCTTTCAATTTGGCCTTTGCAAACTTAACCCTATCTAGGTCCCTTATATCCTCATACTCAAAGTATTATTCCAGTTCATTGATCCAATCGATCAACTCATCTGGTTTCAGATTTCCTGAAAATATGCCCACTTCAATTGTAGGTCTTTTCCCAAACTTAGTAATGGCCCTAAAAAGCCTTTCCTCTATAGGATTTAGAACTTCCCCATCAACTTCCTCTTCTGGTCCCATTACTTCCTCTTCATTGTCATCCTCAATGTTGTCACCTTCGGCAACATTTGCTCCTCCATGAAGCTCCTCTTGCAATGCTTGTACCTGCCTCTGGAGGGCTCTAACCTCCTCAGGATCAATAGCTTTAGCCCTTCCACCATGCTCTCTTCATGGAGGCATCTTCTAACTCGAACCCACAACCACACAGTCCTGGTGCAAACTGCCTCACAGTCGACCCTCTGTCTACACACTCAGGAAAACCCGCTCTGATACCACTTGATGGGGACACAACCCAAGAACAGAATGGACACAACAGAAAAGGGAAATTATATTAACTGATAAAATAAGATAGTAAAAATAGTACAGAGAAAATAAACTTTAGAACATGACCTAAGGGCTTACAATAGCATAAATCTGGAGAATATTTCTCCTTTTAGCACCTCCTCTCAAACTCCACTCCAAACTGCCTTTTACAATGCCAAAAATCTCCTTAAATAGACCCTGGAGGGTTAAGGACTAGGAGTACATTCTAGAAAGTTCTAGTAGGCATCCATCAAACAAATAGAAAGTTCCAGAAGCTACGTTAGAAGTTGGTGGAAATCTAGAAGAATCTAGAAATGGTAACTGAACTTTCGGGAGGCATAACTTTTGAACCATGGCTCCGATTGATGAACCGTTTACATTTTTGGAAAGCTCTCAAAGCGCTCTATAGCCCTATGGACCAGCTTAACTCATCCCCCATTTTTTGGCACTTTTTGAGGTCATTTAATGCCCCTAACCTGACTTTGAAGCATTCTTAGGGGGTCTCCAAAACCCGAAAAGCTGCAATAACTTTCAAACCGTGGGGCCTTTTGACCTGATTCTTTTTTTGGAATGCTCTAAATCACAATTATATTCATCTAGAAAATTCACACCTTCTAGGTCGCCAAAATGATGGCCAAATTGCATGCTCCTATTTTTTCAAGATTTTCAAACACACTGATAGTGGAACTGTGAGAGTTGGAACCTTTATTTGACCCAAATGGGTATCCAAAAATGAAAAGACATGAAGTAGAAACTAAGTCTAAGTACAATTATTTTTGGGTGACATAGGATTTCTCTTATACCTCTAGATGCTCCTGCATCAATATATATGTATATGTATACATATATATATATATATATATATATATATATATATATATATATATATATATATATATATATATATATATATATATATATATATATATATATATATATATATATATATATATATATATACATGTATATATCTATATGTGTGTGTGTGTGTGTGGTGTGTATATATATATATGTATATGTATATATATATATATATGTATATATATATGTATATATATATATATGTATATATGTGTATATATATATGTACATATGTGTATATACACATATATACATATATATACATATACACATTATACATATACATATATGTATATATATATATCTATATGTATATATATGTATATATGTGTATATATATATGTATATATATATGTGTGTGTGTATATATATGTGTGTGTGTGTATATATATATGTATATATATATATATGTGTGTGTGTGTGTGTATATATATATGTATATATATATATATATATGTATATATATATATGTATATATATATATATATAAATATATATATATATATATGCATATAGATGTGTGTGTGTGTGTGTTTGTGTTATTCACATACACACACACACAAAATATTTATCCTAATGACTATTTTTGGAGGTGGAAATGAACAAAAGGAGGGGGTTGACAAAGGAAATCCCATTTATAGCCACCCACCCATACACATAACTTCCTATAGATTTTTCGGTGAGAATGAAAAGGATTACAAATCTAGAAAATAGATTTTGTAAGCTTTCTAGAGTTGTTAATTTCAAGTTACTAGATTAAATCAACTTGGTTGTAAGACATCTTCCCAAGTCAACCTAGTCCTTCAGTCTTTAGTTTTAGGGAGATTTCTAGTTTTTGTTCCTTTTATCATTTTATTCTAAGATTTGTAGTCACAACTTCATAAGTAGTTCACATCTACAAGTTTTGAAGCATAATTACATCTTTTTCTTCACATTTTGAGGTGATTACCTTATCCTTTATTTTCCCTCTTATCATACATCTACTTTAGATCTCTATTGGGCTATTTATATGTATTTTGAATCTATATTTGTCATATCTCTTGTTTATATTGCATGAAAGAGAGCTTGCTAGTGTACTTCCTTGAGAAGCTTCTATATTTTGTATTGGCATCCCTTTATCTTATTTAGTGTCTTTCTAATAAAATTTAGGTCTTATTAAGAGTTATTCTTGGAATTCCCTCTTTCTCTTGTATTAAATGGCTCAGGGAGAAAGTGTTAAACTTTCTTGGTCTTGTTTGCATTGTTTATCCTTAGTGTTATTTTCCCCCTAAATAGTCATAAGCCATTTCTTTGCTTCCATTTTTTTTTCTTGAATGGGATGATTCTTTTCCAAATTCCTTGTAGTTTTCACTTTGTCAATTATAATTTCTACTCTCTTTTTTAAATCTATGTTCTTCTCATTATCCTTCTCTTAATTCAATCTACAAATCAATGTCATTCTCACAAAACAATTATTTCTCAATATTATGCTTGTTAGTTCTAGGATTAGTTTCCTCATCATAACGATAAAGTATCCTTTCTTGAATTCTAAAATTTTCATCAAATCTCACCTTACCACTCTCAAATGCAGTCTTTGATCTCTTATTCAAATATAGATATGCTTTTCTTTTTAGTGAACACCAAAGAAAATTTCCTTCATCACATCTTGAACCAAACTTTCCAATTTCATCATCTCTCTTATTATTAAATTTACTTCCAAATATTTTAAAGTACTTGAAAGTAGGTGCATGTCAAAACCAATGTTCATAAGGGGTCTTATAAGTGGCTTGTCAAATTTGGACACTATTCATAGCACATACTACTCTATTTATTACTTCTCTCCAAAAGATATGTGATACATCACTTTCCAAAATAATTGGTCTTGTTGCATTAGTCACTAATCTATTTCTTGTTTCTTCTATCTCATTCTTCTAAGACATTTGAGGTACTGAATGATGTCTCTTTATTCTATTGTTTTCACAAAACCTATTAAACTCATTTGAAATAAATTGTCCTCCTCTATTAGATCTCAAGCATTTAATCTTTAAATTTTTTTTTATCTCAACTCTAGTCTTAAATATTTTGAATTTTCCAAAAGATTCATATTTTCTCCAAGAAATGCAACCCACATTATTTTAGTAAAATCATCAACAAGAATCATAAAATTCATTTCACCATAGAATGCTCTAGTATTTGTAGGACAACTCAAATCTATGTGCACAATCTCTAATTTCACTAAAGTAGAAAATATTTTGGTCAAAATATAACTATTCTACTATTCCAAGCCATCACATATTATTTACACATCATCTTAGTAGGTTTCACAATATTAGGAAAATCTCTAACTAAAAATGTAGTACTAACCTTCACAATGGTATCAAAGTTGATAAGACAAAATGTATTATGCCATAGCCAACTATCATCCACCTTATCAAGAAAACATGTCATTTCAGTATGATTCAACTAAAATACATTACTTATTGTTCTTTTACATGTACCAATTCCATTCTTATCCTTCATAATGTAAGTCTTCTATGTGTACAATCTCTAATTTCACTAAAGTAGAAAATATTTTGGTCAAAATATAACTATTCTACTATTCCAAGCCATCACATATTATTTACACATCATGTTAGTAGGTTTACCAATCTTAGAAAAATCTCTAACTAAAAATGTAGTACTAACCTTGACAATGTTATCAAAGTTGATAAGACAAAATATATTATGCCATAGCCAACTATCATCCACCTTATCAAGAAAACATGTCATTTCAGTATGATTCAACTAAAATACATTACTTCTTGTTCTTGTACATGTACCAATTCAATTCTTATCCTTCATAATGTAAGTCTTCTTGTTCTTGTAAACTACAAGTCATATCCCTTATGAATAAGTTGTCCAATGCTCAAAAAATTATGTTTGAAACCATCCAAAAAGTAAACACCCTTAGTATTAGACATTCCTCAACTATAATAGATCCTTTCACTTTAATATGACATCTTGCATTGTTTAGAACCTCAACTATTCCACCATCATAACTATTGAATTTAATTAAACTTGTTCAAGGTTTTTTCTTTTCAACTTGTGATACTAACACTTCTTCTTCTCTAGCTTCTTCCTTTAAAACAATTAACCAATTGTTTTAGATGTGTATTATCTTTGATGTTACACAAAATGTCATATCATTGCCAATTAGTGTATGTCAAGCTCACTTGGACAATGAAGACTGATCTGCCTCACAATATGTGTCTCATAGTCATGCTCTAGGCCATGCTTAGGAATAATATATTCAAACTAAGGACTATTTCTTCCACTATAAGGTACATTTAATCTTGTTAACCCAGGGACATATACTTGAAATGGTCGGCACAGTATGTGCACTAGGTCTCTTAATGAGTCACTAAGCTTATGTTGGATGAAAGTAAAATGCAAGGAAAAGAACTTACACTATTGCTGGAGGAAACTAACACATTTAACTCTATAAATACTAGAAATATAATGAAAGGATAAAAAATATTCCAACTTGGTTCATCCACTATAGCTCTTCTCACATATGTTGTAGGAACATTCACAAAGTGTGATGCTACAGGAAGGAACTTACAACTTCTATTTATGAAACTGAGAATACTTGGAAATAAATCTATTCTATTCTAATCTAATCCACCTTCTAAGTGGGCCCCCTTGGTCGGCTTCACTAAACTACTAACACAAGAGAGAAGCTACAAACTATTTCATTAGATTTTACAATTCATTACATAACACAAAACTATAAAAACACAACTATAAAAGCTAACAATATGTTCTCATAAACTCTTTCTTCTAACTAGCTAAAAAAATAACACACTTGGGTCAATTCCTATATATATAGGAAATCAACACTTATTCCATAACAAAAAAGTAAATGACCTAGCTTTAAATTTGTAGGAGAGAAAATTGGAGGATAACAATTGAAGGTGGGATGAAGAAATAACAGCTCAAGGGAGGAATAATAAAGTCTCAACATCCACTCACCATAGAATAAATGTACTGAAGGTAATAAGTTTTCATAGTTCCTCCTTACTCATTGTCATGTCTTCTGGAACCGTTGTAACTTTCCTCCACCATGGCTACTCCTTAGTGTTCTCTTCTCCTTGAATGATATTGGCACTCAACTTTTGAATTCCTTCAATCATCTTTTAGTCTTCATTAATAGGTTAGTTTCAATACAAAGACATGTTTGCAAATAAACATTTATCAAATTAAATTCAAATATAGGAACACACATTTTGATAACTATATGAAATACTGCATAATATATATAATACTGGCAAAAGATGGCATAGTTTCTACCTAGAGGTTTATCATAGGTTCAATAAACATAGGTCCATAAATGTTTTGACAAAGATAAAATAAAGTATCAACACAGTATCTTAAAATTATCATGAAATAAAGGTAAATTTTGGTCTCATCAAAGATAGTTTTCTATGTTTGTCAAGCATTCCAGAGTTTGCCTAGTTTGGAACACAGTGTCTACTGAGTTCACTTGAGTGACAAAGAAAATTTTGTAGAAGATTGAGAGTTAACTGAGCTCACTTAGTTAATAAATGAAAAGTTGTATGGAACTAGTGTTAACTGAGCTCACCTGGTCACCAAAGGAACTTTGCGAATATGGAGTGTTATGTACCTTTATTTATTATTGCTCTAAAATTTTATTGTATTATGACATGTTATACTGCCATCAATGCCAAAGTGGGAGATTGTTGAAAATATTTGATTAATTAAGTATTGTCTTTGATGCTACATAGAATGTTGTATCATTACTAGTTAGTGTATGTCGAGCTCACTCAGGAGATTAAGATAGTTTCTTGTGTATCAATCATTCTAAAGTTTGCCTAGTTTAGAAGTTAGTGTCTACTAAGTTCACTCAAGTGAGAAAGAAAAGTCTCCAGAAGACTGAGTGTTAACTGAGCTCACTCGATTAATAAAGGAAAATTTAGATGGAACCAATGTTAATTGAGCTCACTTGGCTGCCAAATGAACTTTGTGAATATGTAGTGTTAACCAACTTCATGTAGTTAACATAGGAAAATTGTTTACGATTTGGTGTCGATAGAGAAGGGTTTGCTAATGAAGGATTTTCCTTTTTAGGCATATTGAGTTCAATAGATTGGTTCATTTGTTCCAGCCGACTAAGGAGATGAATATTAAGTATTCTAAGTTATATTCAAGCTAACCTGACAATGCGTATGATATAAATATAAGGTCAAGTAGAGGATTGAATGTGTGCAAGGAATATAATATTTGAAGATGCTTTGATGAAGAAAATTAGAAGGATAAGAAGAATATCCTTATTGAGCTACAAAGATATATTTGATCAGAAAGGATCAACTATACAAGCTAGAATTGAGGTCTATAATCAGAAATTCATTTGCATAAGAAATCAAATCATCTCATTGTTACTATCTAACCATTGTATTAGTCGTCAAAATCTCTTAGCAGAGTTGGCTTAAGAGCTATTTGTAAATCCTCTAACAAGGTGGAATTTCTAGATTGAAGTGTCTAAAGACCTCTATCAAGGCCACTCCTAAGAGGGTGATCAAATCCTCTAACATGGTCACACCTAATAGTGTGTTTTATAACCTTTAACAAGGTTGGTTCCTAATAGGGCTCATTTCAAAAGAGTGAAAAATAGTAACTAGTTGCAATTGGTGGTTTTTCCCAAATTGGGTTCCCACATTAAATCTCGATGTCACTTGTGTTTATGCTATTTATTTAATGTTTATCAAACTAAGTTTAATAAGTTTAATCATTGATAATATCTTAAGATTTTCATTTTCCGAGTTTTCATTGCTATTTTAGTTTATTCTAATTTATAGAATTTACTAGTGGAAACTGAGTGCTTGTCTATTTACCAAGCATTAGTATTTTTAGTGAAGGTTATGTTATGTACTCACATCTATGGAATCTAAGATTGATTTTAGTGGCAATTGATTCACCCCTCCCCTCTCATTTACTCCTCTTATATTTCAAATAATTGGTATTAGCGCTTCTTGGTGCTTGTAGAGAAAGGTTTCAAGGACCTAACCTAAAGATCAAGATGTCTTATAGGAGAGAGATGTCTAAAGGACCTAACTTCTAGGCATGCGAGGAACTTATGAAGCTGCACTTGGAAACCATCAGTGATTTAGGTTTGAAATACTTAGAAAATGCTTACAACACTGCTACTAGAACATGGATTATAGAAGAGATTGTTGAAAAGAAAAATCATAACATCATCATGATTAACATTGCATCAACTCTCAACTATGCTAAGTTTGATGAGGTCAAAGGATGTGCTAATGCTCATGATATGTGGACCAAAAAAAAGGATATCTATGGAGGTGATGATAACATAAAAAGAGCTAAGGTAGAAAGCTTGAGAGGTTAGTTTGATTAGATGAAAATAGAGAGGATCAAAACATTGCGAAATATGTTGAGAGAATCAAAGACAGTGTCAATGCTATCAAATCCTTTGGAGGAAAAATTAAAGATTTAATAGTGGTAAGCAAGGTCCATAGAATTATTCTTCCTATCTATCTAATTAGAGTGTCTTCCAGTCAAGAGATGAGATGTGATCCAAATAACAAGATAGCTTTGGATGCTCTAGTTAGAAGATTGATTGCATTTGAAATAGATAACTAAGATATTTATACTCCTAGTTCTAGCAATATTGAGTCTACATTTGAAGCTAAGGTATTATTCAAGAAGAATGCTAAAAGGTGTAAAAGAAAACAATCTAAAAGTGAAGAGAAAGATATTTCTGGTAGTGATCTTGAAGACATTGAAACATTTCTTGCAGGAAGGTATCCCAAAGGCAAATGAAATTATAAAAGTAAAATCCCTTTAATATGTTTCTCTTGTGAAGAAGTTGGACAAATTGTTGCAAGATGGCCAAATAAAGAAGACAAAGATGAAAAGAAGCACATCAAGTACAAAGCCAACAAGGATGTCAAGAACTTCAAGCACTACAAGGACAGAGGTAAGAAATCTTGGTTTATGGCTAAGGATTCAAATAGTAGTGGAGATGATGAAATGGTATATATTTTTGTAAAAGATGAATTTGATGATGAAGGAGATAAAATGGTGCTTATCTCTCATGTTAGTAAAAATGATACATGGATTATTGATAGTGGCTTCTCACATCATATGACAAGTGACAAAAGAAAGTTTGAAAATATGGAATATTAGATGGTGGAAATGTGAGATTTGGAAATATTGAACCATGTTGCTTAAAGGGAAAAGGTTATATCTCAGTAACCAATTAGCTTAGATATGATAATTCTTACCAGGTTGAAGGACTAAAGCATAATCTACTATGTGTGGCACAATTAAATAATATTCGATTCAAGGTAGAATTCATGATCTCACTGAAAGTTCATGTTTTATTGATCAAGTAGAAGAAAGTTGGTTATGGCATAGAAGCTTATGTCATGTAAACTTTTATAATCTAATCAAGATAAGAAAGAAGAGAAGAGTAAGTGGTATTCCTAGTATGAGGAAACCTAATATGGGTATATGCAAAAATTGTCAAATTGTTAAGATGGGAAAGACGACATTCAAATGCAAGGAGTATCATTCTAAAGAAGTCTTAGAGCTAGTTCATACAGACTTATGTGGACCTATTGGAATAGAGAGCTATAGTAGAGATAAGTATTTCATTACTTTTTCTTATGATTATTCTAGAATGATGAATGTAATGTATCTAAAAGAAAAGTCTAAAGCATTTGAAAAATTTAAGTTGTATCTAGCAAGAGTAGAGAAAGAAACTTGAAAGAAGATAAAGTGTTTGAGATTAGATAGAGGTGGTGAATTCATTTCCAATGATTTCAATGAATTCTACATTGAAAGAGGAATTAAGAGACAAGTATCAGCCCCTAGTACACTACAACATAATGGTAAAGAAGAAATAGATCCATCATGGATTGTGAAAGAACTTTAATGATAGAAAACAATGTTGCAATAAAATACTAGAAAGAAACAATTAGTACTATAATGCATACCTTGAACATAGTACATTTGAAGAAATAATTAAATCAAACTCCTTATGAACTATGGTATGGCTATGAACCTAATGTATGTTACTTGAAAGTATTTGGTAGCAAATGTTATATCTTGAAGGAATGTAGGAAATGTAAATTTGATGTCAAAGGTGATTAAGGCATATTCCTAGGATACTCCTAAAGAAGAAAAGCATGTAAATGTTTGAATTTTTCAACTCATAAGATCATAGAAAGTGCACATGTAAGAATTGATGAGCTTTTGAAAAAGAGTGAAGAAGAAAGTAGTAAAGAACCTAAGGATACATAAAGTTTGTCTACCATGAACCTGATACATTGTCAAATCAAATTGGTAGTTGATATATTTTACCTCTCGAGTCCCCAAAATCTCCAAAATCTACCAAGAAGCAAATAGTGCAACTCAAGTTAGAGTCTGAAAGACTCAAGTCACTTTCAAAAGCTACCAAGTTGTTTCCAAAGAAAATTGAGTCCAATAGAATTGAGTAATAAGAAGTGGGACTCGAGCTTGATACAAAAGATCACTGCAAGGTTAGTGGAACAAATTCTAAATTCAAAGTACCTATATTACCAAGATATGTTAGAAGGCACCATGCACTAGATCAGTTCATTAGAGACAAGTTATATGGAACAATGACACGAAATAAATTGAAAGGTACATGTCTCATTATTGAATTTGAACCTAGATGAGTGAAAGATGCTTTGAATAATATAAGTTGGATTGAAGCTATGAATGAAGAAATAGAATAGATAGAGAGGAATAAGACCTAGACTCTTATTCTTAGACCCAAGGATAAAAATGTAATTGGCACTAAGTGGGGTTTCAAAAATAAGTAGACTAGAGATGGAGAAGTTTCCAGAAATAATGCAAGGTTAGTATACAAGGTTATTCTCAAGAAGATGTTATTGATTATGGTGAAACATTTTCTCTTGTTTCTAGATGAGAAGGTGTTAGAACTTTACTTGATTATGTTGCACATAAAGGATTTCAAGTTTATTAAATGGATTTAAAATCTACATTCTTGAATGTAATTCTTAACGAGGAAGTTTACATAGAACAACCTAAAGGTTTTGTGGATCCTAGCAAAAGAGATATGGTTTGTAAATTACACAAAGCATTGCATGGTCTCAAGAAAGCTCCTAGATCTTGGTATGAAAGACTGCATAACTACTTGACAAAGATTGGTTTTCAAAGAACAAATGATAACAACAACATGTATATCAAAGAAGGACTAGACAAGAAGATTGTGTTGGCAGAAATCTTTGTGGATGACACTTTATTTATAGGAAATGATGATTTATGTAAGGCATTTTCAAAAGAGATGGGTAAAGAATTTGAGATGTCCATGTTTGGAGAGAGAAAATTATTTGTTGGATTATAGATCCTATAGAATAAAGATGGTATCTATATATCTCAATCAAAATATATCAAGGAGCTACTAAAGAAGTTTGGAATGGAAGATTCAAGACCAGTTGGGAAACCTATGTCTAATGGACATAAGATTTCCAAAAATGATGATTCCAAATAGGTCGATCAAACCACATACATATCAATGATTGGAAAACTACAATATGTAGCTTACACATGACTTGATATTGCATTAGTAGTTGGTATGGTGGCAAGATTGTTAGCGAATTCAAGAGAAAATCATATGATGGAAATCAAGAGAATCATGAGGTACCTAAAGGGTTCTGAAGACTATGGATTATGGTAAAAAAAGGGAGGCAATTTAAATTTCAAAGCATACATAGATGTTGATTGGGTACGAAGTATTGATGATAAAAAGAGCACCAATGGTGGATCATTCTTTCTTTGTAAAAGACTAGTGTCTTGGACAAGAAAGAAGAAAAATTGTATTTCTCAGTTTATAGCAGAGGAAAAATATGTGGCAATAGTAATTAATTATTCCAATGTTGTTTGGTTCAAGAAACTATTGGTAGGTATGAAGATAGAAATTAAGGATCCAGTGGTCATATTATGTGATAAGACTAGTGCAATTAATATATCAAAGAATCTTGTGATACACACCAAAACTAAGCACAATGCTATAAAATATCATTTTTTGAGAGAATTGGTAAAAGTTAAAGAGGTAAGATTGGAATATTTGAATACTAAAGAACATATTGTAGACATAATCACTAATCCATTACCTAAGGATGCATTTTTGTATCTAAGAGGTAAGTTAGGGGTCATTCTCTTATTTGATACTCACTAAACTGAAGTTTAGTGATGGATCAACTAGAGAATGTTGAAGATCAGCTAGTTGATGCAATATCTAAAAGGGCATATTGCTTATAAATCAATACATGATGTACACTAATATTTTATGAATATTGTCTTTGGCATGAGATGTCAAAGAGGGAAAATTTGTTGTCATCTCAAAGAAATTTTGTTTGAAGATGTTGAATAGGAAAAGCTTGTAGATAGAGTGAGTTCTTGTGGATGAGAATAAGAATTAAACTTAAGATATGTTCCCTACCTTATTCTTGCTGTAAAATTTCATTTTATTATGACATGTTGTGTTGCCATCAATTTCAAAGAGGGAGATTGTTGAAAACAATTGGTTAATTGTATATTGTCTTTGATGTTACATAGAATGACATATCATTGTCAGTCAGTGTATGTCGAGCTCACTCGAGAGATGAAGATAGTTTCACATGTTTACTGAGCATTCTAGACTTTTCCTAGTTTGGAAACTAGTTTCTACCAAGCTCACTTAGATGACAAAGAAAATTTTGTAGAAGATTGAGTGTTAACTGAGCTCACTTGGTTATTAAAGGAAAAATTGGATAAAACCAATGTTAACTAAGCTCACTTGGTTAAAGGAACTTTGTGAATATGTAGTGTTAATTGAGTTCAGTTGGTTAATATAGGATAACTATTTCTAAGTTAGTGTCTACCAAGCAGGGTCAGCTAACAAAGGATTTTTCTTGTTTTGGCATATTGAGTTAAATTGATTTATTTGTTGGTTCTTGCCAATTGAGGAGATGAATATTAAGTATTCTAAGTTGTATTCAAGTTGGCTTGACAATGTGTATGATATAAATATAAGGCCAAGTTGAGGATTGAATGTGTGTAAGGAATAGAAGATTTGAAGATGCTTAAAAGAGAGAATTAGAAGGATAAGAAGAATATCCTTGTTAAGCTAAAAAGATATATTTGATCAGAAAGGATCAAGTATAGAAGCAAAAATTGAGATTTGTAATCAACAATTCTATTACATCAGAAATCAAGTCATCTCATTGTTACTCTCTAACCATTGTAGCAATGATCTAAATTTCTTAATAGAGTTGGCTTAATAGCTATTTGTAAATCCTATAACAAGGGGGCATTTCTAGATTGAAGTGTCTAAAAACCTTTAACAGGGCCACTCCTATTAGGGTGATTAAACCTTCTAATAAGGTCACACCTAACAATGTGTTTTGTAACCTTTCATAGGGTTGTCTCCTAACATGACTCACTTCATAAGAGTGAAAATCAATAATTAGTTGTAGTTGGTAGTTTTCCATAAATTGGGTTTCCATGTTAAATCTTGGTGTCACTTGTGTTCATGTTATTTATTTAATGTGTATGCAACTAAGTTAAATAAGTTTAATCATTGATAATATCTTTAGATTTACATTTTCGATTTACATTTTCTAACTTATTGTTGTTATTTCAATATTTGTTGAGTTACAACATTTACTAGTGTAAACTAAGTACCTATGTATTTACCGTGCATCAATATTTTTAGTGAAGGTTATGTTATGTACTCACATCTAAGGGATCTGAAATTTATTTTAGTGTTAACTAATTCACCCCTCCCCTCTTAGTTACTGCTCTTATATTTACAACATTTATTCCTTAATAGTGTAATGAATCCTATTTCCTCATCCACATTGTCACTTTTAGTCAAGAAGTATACCATTTACAAATAAAGTTCACTTTCCTCATTAACATAAAAGAAATTCTTAGGTACTCTTGATTTGTAGGGATTTTTTTAAAACTTATTTTCTCTTTAAGGATAATTAGAAGAATAATGACCAAGTTTTGAACATGTCCAACACATAAAAATTATGTTACCTTTATGTTTTCACTTCATAATCAAAGAAACTCCTTAAAACTTTTTGTCTTCTTAATCTCTTATTTGGTAGCTACTAGAATAGTCTCCACTTGTACTTATACTTCTTGTTAACATAGGTCTATATCTTTGTATGCTAAAATTAACTTTCACTCTAGGCAATTATTCACTTTGTTTCATTCACATATCAAATGTGTACAATCTCACAAGAAGATTCACTCTTATAAAATTAGGTGTGTAAGAAATAACATGTTCAATCATATGCATTGACTATTTATAATAAGGTGTTAAGGTCTTCAACATTTCCCATACAATTTCATCTTAAGATTTTTCTCCTCCATAGTTATTTATTACTATAAAAATCTATTATATTATATAAAATTATCCCCTTATAGATTCATTTTACAAAATCTTAGCATCTTGAAATAAATATATCTAATTATGTATTATAGCCTTCTTAGCATGTTTACCACCTTCAAATGTAATTTATAAACATTAAAAATCTCATGAGCAAGTCTTGAAGGTTTTACCTCTTTATATTCCGTTTCGGGATGGGTTAATAACAATGCTTCTCTAGCAAGAACATTTTGCATGAATAGATCTTTTTGTCCTTCCACGAATCTTTCAATCTTGTATTCTACAATCAAAGTTTGAGGTTTTATAACCACCAACCAAAATTATGGACCCATGCAAAGTAGTTGTTTCTTTATCATCTCTTTCTAATTTTCATAGTTAATCCCATCAAACTTTAGAGTGTCATTCAAAGAATATGCCCTAGATTTCCTTAAGAAGTTAAGATTTTCCTTCAAGGACCTAATTCTCTAATATTAAATGTTAGAAAGTAAAGTCCACCAAGGTAATTGAGGGGTGAATCAATTATGAAGTTAAGTCAACTCTAAATGTCTTTATTAGTTCTAAAACATATAAATTATAGACACAATAGCCATATAAGATAACCATGCATAAAAATACTAGGTTTCTTAATTATGGAAATCCTCATTCATAGGGAAACCCCTTGTAGGTACAATACCCACAAAATGATGTACTAATATAAAAGTTCCTTGTTAAAGGATTGACCAAGTTAGGAGTCAGTAGAATACAATCAATATATAAGAGTCCCTATTAGGAGACATTGAATCCTTGTTAGAATATTATAACCTTGTTCGGAGTTAAAATAAAGACCACTAAACCCATACATACATACATACATACATACATACATACATACATACATACATACATATATATATATATGCATACATACATACATATATATATATATACATACATATATGTATACATACATATATGTATACATATATATATATATATATATATATATATATAGACATATATATATATATATATATATATATATATATATATATATATATATATATATATATATATATATATATATATATATATATATATATATATATATATATATATATGTATACATACACACACACACACACACACACACACACACACACACATATATATATATGTATATATATGTATGTGTGTATGTACATACATATGTATGCATGTATATATGTACATATTTATATATGTATATATACATGTATGTATCTAAATATGTATCTATAAATGGGTGTGTATATATGTATGTATGCATGTTGTAATTGATAATGCTCAGTGTTCTTGTGTCAAAATATTAGGTCGGTCATATATATATATATATATATATATATATATATATATATATAGAGAGAGAGAGAGAGAGAGAGAGATGAGCTTAATAAGTTTAAAAACATTAAAAGTGGGGAGAGTGGGGTATCTAAGGGACCCTAGGTATATTAAATTATCTTAGTATGTAGAAAGAGAGTCTTACATTGGTTTAGATAGAAATAGTTTTAAGGGGGTTCTTAATTCCATATATATGTCACATAATGTTAAAAAATAAAGGTTCTTATATCAAATTGGGTCATATTAGGTCATAGAAGATTCTTCTATGACATAATAGACTCTTTCATGCATAATAGACTATTTATGCATAATAGGCCTTATTACGTGATATATCATGAAAGTAAGGGTTCTTAAGTAAAAATACTTGACAGTATGCAAAACTAAATGTTCTTGCATCAAATTTTGTCATGTTAGGTCAAAAATGCAAAAAAGAAGAAGGGAACTATTATGTCAATATAAATTTTAGTGTACAATACTAAGGGTTCTTATATCAAAACTAGACATCTACCCCATTCTGTTACAATAGAGTTTATTTTTTCATTTAATATGCAACTTATAAAATGTTTATTAATACAAATTGAGACATGTTATGTCATACTAGACCCTTATGCATAATATACTATATTAAGTGATACTATGTAATATTAATGACTCTTATGTAAAAATGGATCGTATTAGGTCATAATAGAATTTATTGCATATATATTTGAATTTAATAAACTTTATTATATCATAATATTTAATTTCATGTATATTATTATATAAAGTATTAAATCATATTATATTATACAATATAAATCATTAGCAAAATATTATGTTGTATAGTGACAAAATATTAAAATAAGTAACTCAAAGAACCTAATATTTCATAAAAAGTCCTACTAAGAAGTCCTATGTAGTTTAGTGGGCCCTTAGTTTCTAAAATAGTTTAGTTGTAATAATTGGTCTTTGAATTCCATTAAATATCTAATTCTTACTAGATTAATATAAAATTTATACATATGTAACTTAGAAAAATGTGGAGAGCTCAGGCAAGGGGATCCCATCTCCCCCATATTATTTATTATAATGGTAGAATGGTTGTGGATTTACATTAACCACCTCAATGTGAAAGGTTGTATCCATGGTCTTTGTCCCTCTTCTATTTCCAATACTAGTTCTCATGAATAGTTTGTGGATGATGTTGGTATTTTAAAACCACCAAGCAACAAAATACTTGACACCAGTGCTTAGAAGACAAATACAAGATCAAGGGATAGTTGTTATGATGTGGAGCCTAATTAGACTTGGAGGTTTATCTGGTGCTATTTTCTTCAGATATTATTTATATGGGGATCAAGGAGCAGTGCCCCTATGGGGTCTTTGGAAAGCACCCTAAGTGCACTCCCTATCATAGTACAAGGTGGGGTTGAGGGGCAATGCCTCTGTGGAAGTTTTTAGGGGTGGTGCTCTTGAAGGAAAAAATGCCCTTATATTGTAAAAGGCAGCAGCATCTATTTTTCCTAGTAGATGACTTATTCTAGCCTTAATTTTGTAAGTAGTTAAAGGCTGTATAAAAAGGGCTTAGGGTTAAGGATTTCATACTATAATGGTGATATTGTAGCATCTTGCAATAGTACTGAGCTACAAGGGATTACAGATTGGAATGCAGTTAAATAGATTCTCAAATCTTTTGAGAGGAACATCTAGTAAGTGTTTAGACTTTAGAGGCTCTACTATTAATTTATAGCACTATGTTGACTCATATTTGGTAGGGGATATTGATACCAGGTAGTGTACTATAGGTTATTTATTTATTATTGGTGGGGCAATAGTGAGATGGGTTTCTTGATTACAAAAGGTTAATGCTTTATCCACTACAAAGGTAGCCAAGGAGATGATATGGCTTCAATTCTTCATGCAAGAGTTGGAACATCCATAGAGGGATAACTATTTTTTCATCGATAGTTATAGTTCTATTCATCTTGAAAATAATTTAGCTCTACATTCAAAGGAAAAACTCGTATAGTTGTCGTTCCATTTGATTCAATTAGCTTTGGATGATGGACAATTAAATTTGGAGAAGATACATATAGATGGAAATCTAGTAGATATGTTTACAAACATAGTGACAAGGGAGAAGTTGAACTCCTCTTTAGCTTTGGTTGGTCTTCTTGACTAAATCTAATGAAAGAACAAAAGTGTCCAAGGTGGTTTGATATATTCTAGTGGGAGCTACAAGTTTATTGGTGCTACGGTCCATCTTCAAGTGGAAGGTTATTGTTGTGGAGTTTGATCAGTCTACAAGTAGAAGATTGTTGTGATGTGGAGCCTAGTCTAACTTGGAGGTTAGTTTGGTGCATTTTTCTCCCCATACTATTTCTATAGGGCTTTGGGGGTAGTGCCCCCAAGACGGGGTCAAGGGGCATAACTTTACGTGTGCTCCCTATCACTATATAGGGTGGAGTTGAGGGGCAATGCCCTCGTGAGGGTTTTTAGGGGCAACACCCCCAAAGCCAAAAATGCCCTTATATTATAAAAGGAATTGGCTACTATTTTTCCTATTGAATTACTTATTCTACCCCTAATTTTGTAATTAGCAAAAGCTTGTATAAAAAAGGTTAGGGTTAGGGATTTCATAACATAATGGTGGTATTGTAGCTTCTTGCAGTGTTATAGAGTTGTAAGGGATTGCAAATTGTAATCATTGGATAAGAATAATATTGGACATGTTGTTGGTGGACATAGCCCAAGGATTGGGTGAACCACATTAAATCTTGGTGTCTTGTGTTCTCTTTTATGTGATCTACTATTTTCTTGTATTGGTTATATTTACATGTAACTATTATTTCTATCTAAGGTTAATCCTATCATTAGTTACAACAAAATCCAAGGGATTCTTTACTCTTTTGGCTCTATAGGACCAAGGTAGGTGCACCTTAGGGATGAAATGGCTAGATACTTGATATTTTCTTCACTTCATTCATCCACCAATATTTGTTCTTCTTATTTATCCCCTATAGAAGATAATGGTCACAATTCTTCTCCTATTTACAAATAATTCTTGGTTACAATAGCTAACTATAACATAGAGAGATTATATTGCAAAAAAGCATTGGCCAACAATTAACCTCTTCATACAAAAAAGTAATGATTGATTTGATTTTAAAATTATGCTTCATATAACCCCATGATTTCTTCAATATACAGTTGAACATATGATCAGTGCCCTATCCATTGGTATTCTAAGTCTACCCAACAAATTTTGACCTAATTAATTGCCTTACAATCAATTATTTCAACAATTAACCCTAAACCCCATTCTTATGAATAACCTTCTTATATGACTAGAAATTCTATCAATTTATTGAAGTATTTACTTAATTCCTTGAATTAAAAGCAATAAGAAATTGATGTACAACCTATCCTAGTTGCATTAAACTGCATAAACCTTTCTCATACAATCCCAACCTAACCAACACAGAAAAATGGAGAAATTTTTTAGAGAAAGTAGATATGGAAAAACATTCCTTTTGTACTAATTATCCTTGAAAATCATACAATACTGATACATCAAGACATGAAAACTTCTCATTCAATGTTAACTTGTATTCTTAGATTTTCAAATGAATATATCACAAAATTGACACAGAGAATGACTAGATCGAATGCAAATGGCATAACACTAAACATATCATGGATTTTGGCCCTAAACTCTACTTCTTGGAAATTCTTTTACAGGAAGAATTGCAACAAGATTCAAATGGGAGGACACTTGTCAAAATTTAATAGGAAATAAAATACAAAGATATTTTTCATTTGGTTACAATACAAAACGTTTTTTGTATTTGGATCAAAACTTTAGATACAGCTGCAAAACTGGAGGTGGCATTTTCAGCAAGTATCTCTTAGCAAATTCTTTTTTTCTTTAGCTCTTTCCAACATCCATCCATTTTATCTATTCTTTGTGCCTTCAATTTTATCCTAACTACACCTTTTTGTTATATTAGTCACTATCACTAGATGCTAGGGATTTTATGTTTGCAATGACTTCCCATATAGAAATATTTGTATCTACATCTAGCTAGTTGGCATTTCTAACATCTAGGCATTTGGTCCACTTTATGCCTCTATCTTATAAAGCATATCAATCATATCATAAGTTGTTATAACAATTTCCTCATTGTTTCAGTAAGCTAAAAAATGGGTGTACCTACAAGAATGTCTTCATCTTATTCCGACTTAACTGCATTTTTCTGCTAAAGAAACCATTTAGATCATTTATTGTATTGATCATTTTTATGGTGTTTACAATGGTTATATTTGGTAAATCTTTATTTTGTGCTAGCATATGTACCAAATCATCAAATAATAGATTATATGTCCATCATGCATTGAAAATTGGAGATAATAGAGCAATAGCCTCTGAACACCTATATTCTACTCCCTGCAATGCAAGATAACTACTATGCACATTATGATAAACTACCTTTACTGAATTTATTTTGTTGATTAGCAAGCTTTTTATTGTTCTACTTTCTATATCTTTGCTTGTTTCAAAATCTCCGTCATCAATCTCCATTGTATGGCCTAATGCCTCCCCTATTTTAGGTGCTTGGCCTTCTGTCTACACACCTTTGTCATGGATCTTTATAGTAGTTCTAATAACTTTATTTAATGTTGCTACCTACATCTCTAACTTGAAGTTATTTTTTTCCAAAACAAATATTTTCTTAATTTCCTCCTCATAACTCCTTCTAGTCTTGAGGAATCTTTCATAAGCTCCCTACATCTAAGCTTTAAGGGTATCCATCTTATTCTTACCCATTAGTGCTACTAAAGTGTGCATCCCATATATCTAATCACCAAAAGTAGAGTGTACATTCCAAAAAATTACATTCCCCCTAGGTGATTATCTTATCTCCAAGAGGGTAGGCTTGTCATGCTCTACAGCTAAACTCCATATTTCCATTTTTTGAGAATCTATATTATATCCTGACCTTCTCAACTCTCCATACTAATTCACATCTTCAAATGGAATTGACCTCTCTTGTCTTCTCATTTGGTCAAGTGGAAAAGATGAGTTGATATCCTATCCTAGGAAAACAATAATACCACTTCTTGTCACCAAGTCTCTTGGTTCTTCAATAATGAGGGCTTCATTGGCAAGATCATATTCTTGTAGTTTCTGCACTAATCCAACAATCACTTTGTTAGAATCACCTACTTCATTTGCAGAGCTAATTCATTCTAGTTTATTTTAAATAGGAAATGTTTAATTTCATCAAATTTGATTAAGTTTTAATCACTCATAAATTCATGAGCTTCAATGATTCTCTATCATTGATCATTTGAGATTCCAACTGTAGTTTCTTTGCTCTCTACTCATCTTCTAATGCTTGAAATACTAAAAATATCCTTATAATATAATCAAAATATTTAATGCCCCTTGGCACAATTTTGAGGGCCTTTTTCTGAGCCTTTTCTAGCACTTTCACCATCTTTTGTCTTTTATCTCCTTGTTCTTCCCACTCAAAACTCTTACGAATGTCCTCTATAGGATGATCTTCTTCAGGTTGATCCACATCATCAATGACCTCAACATAA
This sequence comes from Cupressus sempervirens, assembly GCA_028749045.1. Classification (NCBI taxonomy): domain Eukaryota; kingdom Viridiplantae; phylum Streptophyta; class Pinopsida; order Cupressales; family Cupressaceae; genus Cupressus; species Cupressus sempervirens. The sequence goes on along the minus strand of CM053789.1, from coordinate 415,233,195 downwards.
TTCTCATCATATAAATATTTAGGGTCAATCTTCTTTCTAACTGCTTCAGGGACTTTTGATGCTAATTCATCAAAGTTCTCCACACTTATTCAATTTAGGCCAGTAGTCTTCCTTAGGATAGAATCCCTTGAAGGATGGATCTACTTTTCTCATCTCCTATTCAAAACTAATAATGTCCCCATATTTTATCATTTTTTCCATAAAAATTTCTTCATTGAACCTATCAAAAAATGACATCTTCTTCCCACATAGGTTTTGTGGGAGGCAAATTGTACCCTTTCATGTTCTTCAAGGCATCTCTGACTACATTGTATGGGTCATAAGTTCTAGTTGACCTAGTTGGAAACTTATAGTTTCCTAAAAATGAATTGGATTCTTCAATGGAATTTTTTCCTATTTCAAAGTCTCCTACCTTAATGCACCCACACCAAATGCTCTTTTCTTGACACCTTTGCCCAAATATTCTTTATTCAAAAAATTAATTGCCAAAATAATTTTGTAAACCCTAGTCTCTTAGGGACATACTTGGGTAAGATATGGGCTAGTTGAGATCATCCAAAAACCCTTAAAATAGTATATTCTTCAAACAATAAAAAACTTCCCAATCATGTGTTAATTGCTTTCCAAGATCATAGCACATTTTAGGTTTAACAAGCTTTCTGACACTCCTAGGGATTCTTTCAACTAATAACTGTACCATTTTCAAAATTGGATAAAAATAGTAATTATTAATAGAAATAACTCCAAAATATAGGTCAAACTTTTTCCATACCCTTTTCCATCTTTGTATTGATAACATTTCTCCCCATTCTTGTGTAGACTCAAAGAGGCTCTAATCAAATATATCAACATTCTTGAATAGGATCGTATGCATGATCAGAGAGTAGTGATGGAATTTAAAATTCTCCATGTGTCCTTTCTAAGTAGTAGTGATATCATCATGGATTCTATCAATCATATACTCCACAAAATCATACCCAACATTATGGTTTGGGTCTTGGATATTCAAAGCTATGAGATAATATGCTCCCAGAGCATTCATGGTTGCATCTGAACCTAAGGCTTTGTTGATTCCAAATATAGTATTCTAAAAATATCTTTGGAAGAATTCAAGGGGCATAACCTTTATAACCTCTTTCTTATTGGGAATGTCTCCAATGCTCTTCTTTGATGAAGGAATGTGTCTAGTCATCACCCTACCCATGTTGAATTTCTTATGATTCTTTAAATTTTCATTCAAATTCTCTATCTTAATTGGCAATGACATAAATCCTCTCAAGTTGAATGCTTCTATGAACATTTCTTTATCTAAGGATAGAAAAACGCCTCTAGTCTCTCTATGGAATGACTTGTTAACAGGACTGTAGCAGTTAATTAATTCTTTCACCAGATCCATGTCTACAAACACTTCTGGCATAATTAACTTGCCTAGCTTTCTTACCCAAGGGTTATAGACTAAAACCTTTCCTGTTCTATTCTTGTAGAGATACTAGAACAACTCATATCCATTTCTTTTAGGAATCTTTGCATCTCTAAAAATTACATATGTGTCTTTGAAAGTGTGGTCATTTGTATTTTGGGTGTTGGATGAACTAGGTAAGATATGTATCCATTTGTCTACAAATGTGTTGGGGACTTTTGGTTGCGCATCTAGGTCTTCAATCATTGCTTGTGCAATTAGTTCCCCTCCTCTCTAAGCCATTTTCTCGAGGCAATTATATCAACTTCATTTAATGAATGGTGAAAAATCACTAGAAATAACTTTGCAACTCAAAATTCACTCAGAAAAATTAAGCAATTATGAAAATTGTAATGAAAATTTCCCTCTCTTTCAAACTTTATTTGTTTCTACCATGGGAGCATGGAATTAATGGAATTTAAGATCAACATACTTGAAAAGCTAGCAAAATCTATGCTTTTTCATATTCTATACTTCCAACTTATGTTCTTTTTATCTAGTTTAGACATGGTCATTAAAACTAATATTATGCTTTAAAAATGACAGCTATGATGGTGTGAAGACTAGTTTCTTACTCCTTCACCACAACTTCTATGTTTCTCTTGATTTTTGCTATGACCATATGACTAGGGTTACCATTTAATGTTTCACAACCTTAGATCTTATCTCTTTAACTATTGAGTTTGGCTTGTGATGTTATGATTACCTTCATTCACTCCCTCACAACTTCATTTTACTACATCTTTCTGACTGCTACAACCTAGCAGTGACCCCTTTATCTAACACTTCATACTTTGACTACTATTTACACCCTAGCATATTTTATCCTTGTGATGTAGAATTTTTTGATATCTTTACCTTATCTCTCCTCCACAACTGTTAGATAAGATGTTCATTATAATTGTACGATGTTGCACTAAGAAATATTCTCTAACATTTTCCTCATCTCCTAACATCACAACTTATTGTTGGAAATATAAGAGGATTAATTAAGAGGGGAGGGGTGAATCAGTTACTACAAAAATAAATCCCTGATCCCTTAGATGTCAGTACAAAATAATTCTGTCAAAACTTGATTCTGCTGATGCTCGGCAAACAAAGAAATGTTGTAACTTGGTAAAAACTATAATTTCTCAGTAATTACTTAGCATGCATATCTTAGGATTTTATATGTGATTACCTTTGTTTTAACCTAGTTGCAAGCACATAAAACAAAATAACATGAACACATTTAACACCAATATTTAACATGGAAACCTAATTTGGCAAAAGCCACGAATTGCAACTAGTTATTGTTTTCACTCTTATGAAGTGAGCCCTATTAGGAGCCAACTCTATTAAAGTTTACAAAATAAACTATTAGGTGTGACCTTGTTAGAGGATTTAATCACCTTGTTAGGAGTGGCCTTGTTAGAGGTCTTTAGACAATTCAATAAAACTACCACCTTGTTAGAGGATTTACAAATAGTTAAGAGATTTGATCACTGCTAAAATGGTTATAGACTAATAATGAGATGACTTGATTTCTTATGCAACTAAATTTCTGATTATAGATCTCTATTTTGGCTTATGCACCTGATGCTTCCTAATCGAATATATCTTTTCAGCTCCACTAGATATTATCCTTATCCTTCTCATTCTCTTCCTATTACCATCATTAAATCTTCAATGTATTCACACCACTTCCACACCCTTCTAACCCACAACTTGACCTTATACTTATATCTATCATATTTTCAAGTCAGATAGAACACAACTTAGAATAACTAATATTCATCTACTCCGTCAGCTAAAACCAATAGATAAATCAATTAAACTCAATATGCTAAAATAAGAAAATCCTTCAATAGCTGACCCTACTCGATAGACACTAACTTAGAAATAATTTTCCTATGTTAACCAAATGAACTCTCTTGAAACTTCATATTCACAAAGTTCCTTTCGTAACTAAGTGAGCTAGGTTAACACTCATCACCCAGAAATTTTCCTTTAGAACCTGAGTGAACTTGGTAGACACTATGATATGAACTAGAAAAACTTTGGAGCACTTGGTAGACAAAGAAAACTATCTTTACTACCCTAGTGAGCTCAGCATACATTGATTGATAATGATATGACATTTGTGTAACATCAAAGATAGTACACAATTAATCAGTTGTATCAACAATCTCCCTCTTTGGCATTGATGGCTACACAACATGTCATAACATAATGAAATTTTTGGAACAAAAATAAAGTAAGGAACATATCCTTAGTTTCATTTTAATTCTTATCCATGAGAACTCCCTCTATTAGTGTGAATTGTTTCTACCTTCAGTTTCTCCCTCCGTCAAAAAACTTCTGTCTGGAACAACTTCTTTTGATAGAAAACTTTTCCTTTGATATTAGACCAAGTTTATTCTCCCTCTTTGACATCACTTCACAAAATTTCTATGACAACAAACTTCTCCCTCTTACACCAAACTTCTCCGTCTTGGACAACACATGCCAAAGAAAATACTCGGTGAATGTTAATGTACCTCAAGTATTGATTCGTTTGTAATATGCCCTTGTTAATACCACACCAACTGATTGATCTTTAACATGCTCTAGTTGATGCATCACTAAACTTCATTTAGTGTGTTTCAAATAGGGTAATGACCCCTAGCTTACCTCTTAGATATAGAAATGCATCCTTAGGTAATGGCTTAGTGAATATGTGAGAAATTTTTTCTTTTGTTTTCACATATTTCAATCTAACATATTTATCTTGCACCATTTCTCATAAGAAGTGATATTTTTTAGAAATGTGCTTTTTCTTGGTATGCATCATTGGATTCTCTGATATATTGATTGCACTAGTGTTACCATAGTATATGACTACTGGATCTTTGATCTCTATCTTCATTCCTTCCAAAAATTGTTTGAACCAAATAATATTAGAACAATTAACAATTGCTGCCACATATTCTTCCTCTACTATGGACTAAGAGATACAATTTTGTTTCTTTCTTGTCAAAGAAACTAGTCTTTTACCAAGAAAGAATGCTCCACCACTAGTGATTTTTTTGTCACCAAGACTTCCTGCCCGATCAACATTAGTGAAAATACCTTTAAGTCCAAATTGCCTCCTATTTTGTACCACAGGCCATAGTCTTCAATACCTTTTAGATATCTAATGATTCCCTTGATTTCCATCATGTGATTTTCTTTGGGATTAATAATCTTGCCACCATACCAACTACTAATGCAATATCAAGCCTTATATGCACTACATACTAAAACTTTCCAATAATTGATATGTATGAGGTCTAATCTACTTCTTTGGAATCATCAATCTCGGAAAGCTTATGTCCAGTAGACATAGGGGTTCCAATTGGTCTTGAATCTTCCATTCCAAACTTCTTTAGTACCTCCTTGATATACTTAGATTGAGTAATGTAGATACCATCTTTCTTCTCTTGAATATGCAATTCAACAAAGAATTGTATCTCTCCAAACATAGACATCTCAAATTCTTTACTCATTTCTTCTAAAAATGATTTCCACAATTCATCACTTCCTATGAATAAGGTATCATCAAAACATATTTCTGCCAACACAATTTTCTTGTCTAGTCCTTCTTTGATATACAAAATACTATTATCGTTTTGTCTTTGAAAGTCATTCTATTTCAATTAATTATGAAGTCTTTCATACTAAGCTCTAGCAACTTTCTTGACACCATATAGTGCCTTGGGTAATTTGTAGACCATGTCCCTTTTACTAGGATCTACAAAACATTTTGTTTGTTCAATTTAGACTTCATCATCAATAATTCCATTCAAGAATGTAGATTTAACATCCATTTGATACACTTTAAATCCTCTATTTGCTACATATGCTAGTAAGGTTAGATAACACCTTCTAATCTTGTAACAGGAGCAAAAGTTTCACCATAATCAATACCTTCTTCTTGAGAATAGCCTTTACATATCAATCTTGTTTTTTTTCTTGATACTTTTCCATCTTCATTTAGATTGTTTCTAAACACCCACTTTGTGTCAATTACATTTTTATCCTTGGGTCTAGGAAAAAGAGTCCAAGTTTTCTTCTTCTCTATCTATTCTATTTCTTTGTTCATTGCTTCAATACAACTTTCATTATCCAATGCATATTTAACACTTCTAGGTTCAAATTCAATAAGTAAACATGTACCTTTCAATTTTTTTCTTGTCATTGTTCCATTAGATTTGTCTCCAATGATCTAATTAGGTGCATGATTCCTTCTATAATATCTTGCTAACATAGGTTCTTTGGATTTCGAATGACTTTCAATAATTTCATGATGAACTTCAATACCAAGGTTGGGTTCCACTATCTATGACTCAAGTCCTTCAGACTGACTTGGGTTGCACTATCTACAACTTGGTAACTATTGGGGATTTTGGGGACTTTGGAGGTGAAGCCTCTATTATAAATAGGGATTATAGAGAGGGGTGGGGTGAATTAGTAATCTACAAACTTTAGTCACCAACTAGATATTATTACTTACTTTAAACCATGCATAACAAATCAATAAAGTAATGTTGAATAGTAACACTAACAATGCACAAAGATAACTCATAACATCATATTTTGTTAACTAGGGAAACCCTAGCCAAGGGAAAACCTTGATGGGAATGATACCCACTAGATAATATACTTATATATATGTTCCTTGTTAGAGGATGGACCCTGTTAGGAGTCAAGGAGAAAATTTAGTATAAGTAGTCCCTATTAGGAGACTTTGAATCACTATTAGGAGATTCCAAACCTATGGGGAGTTGTGCCAACCCTGTTAGGAGTTTTAGTATAATGTATGCAAGATGAGCCCACTGCCCAAACTTGCAATTTCAACTACAAGAAGAGCTCACTACTCAAACAAGTAATTGATTGTTATTTTCCTTCCTTGAATAATCTCTAATGTTTAGCTTGATCTCAGATCACTAGACAAAACTTCACATATATCACTTTCACAAAATTATGCTCACTTTGTAATCTTACAAGATAGCACTTGTAAACATAAACATACAAGTTTGCAAACATGATACACACTTCTTATGGCAAGAAGTCCTTTGCATAAATACCATTCCTTTACACAAATTGCTGCTAGGTCATCTAAGACAAAAATTCACTTTTCCAAGTTAGAGTAAACATCTAGGATGTTGGCCCTAATTGGATAAGTAATTATTTTGTAAACAAACCAATTCTTTCCTTCAATTCCACTGTCTTGCTTCATCAAAACATGATTATCTCTATTGTGTTCAATCTGTACAAACTTTTGAGGTAATACACATCATCACCAACATGTATACTATCTCTATGTAACTTTTCTAGTCATAATATGGCATCTAGAACATGTTATAAGAAAAACAATACACTTTTGTAAATCAAATTCTATACTTAGACAATTTTTTTATTACCAAACAGTAAGTATCTTTATTTCCAAGGTTTCCTATCAACATCCACATCATGTGTTGCCATAAATGAAAACAATTACATATCACTATTAACCAATTGACAATAATCTCCCCCTTTGGCATTGATGGCAATGAAATAAGGAAAATTGGCTAAGTGACAAAAACTTAACTATCAAAATAAATATTGCATCTATTACAACTTGTTTAACTTTACATATATGCTCCCCCTTACAATATACTTTACACTTTCACATGTATTTATCCCCATTGTATCTCTCCCAATAATGACATGTATACAATTTTCACATCTCTTCCCCTTTGACATCAATGACAAAGGTCAAAATGTCAAGATTCTATCCAAATATTCTCCAAAAAATTACACTTCCTTATGTTGAAATGATCTTCATACAATCATCAAAATTTGCATGTTGCTTGCTTAGGTGGGGTCACCTTTTTGCTTGCTTGGTTTCCTATTCCTCCTATTCTTCGTCACTTGACTCAATTGTCAACAATGTTTTTTGCCTCTTACTCAGTCTGATGGCTAGTTGTTTCACTCTCTTAGTCTTTCTTGACACTACTTCAACTAATCTCTCTAATTTTCTTTTCTACTTACTGGGATGAACATCAAACACTGCTACATATGGAATGCTCTATTTAAAAGATGTCTCAATAACTAAAACGAACAAGGGTTGTATGCTCAATACACCTTGCTTCATTGTCTATCTCACATCCTTAGATTCACTTTCTGACATTCTAGCCTTTGATAGTACCTTCTTCATTATTGATTCAACATTCTTTTTTGATGCCTTCTCTAAGGTTTCTTGATGCACATGCTATGTAATCTTAGCATATGTATCAAATCCTTATTCAGCTTTATCTTTCTCTGAATTCAACAATAAATCAATGTAACCAACTACAACATCATCATTCAACTCATAGCTCAAGGGATCCAAAAATGTTTCCCTAGGTTGCACTGGTTGAATATTTGTATGATCTATATCAACTAGAATATATATATCCTCCTCCAATCTATCCACAATTGCTTGTGAAATCCTAAATCTTTCTTTCATCTCATTCTAGAATGTTCTCATTATCAAATTACCATTGTCTAATATTTTGTCTATAGGGTGCCTTATGCATACCCCTGATATCTTTTCCATAGTGCATCTTTCAGGACTCATTATGTCTATTACTAACAAGTAGGAAAATATTTTTAGCACATAAAAGAATATGTAATTTATAAATGATTAGAATCCAAACACACCATTATTTTTCCTTTTAATCTTTTCAAGGTTTTCTAGGAGTTGCATTCTCAATATTTCACTCAAATTTACTTGCTCTTTCTCTACACATATCTTATAAGCTACATAAATAAATCCTACTAAAAGTTCATCTATTTTTTAACTTGCACAAACTGATTAGGCAATAATTTTGCTAAGAAATCTCACATCATCTTGCTTAATGGAGCTGATTGCCATAGCTTTCCAATTGTATACTACCTTAGAGTAATTGTCCACTTTCTTCTTTACCAATTTATCTCCTATGGGTACACTTCCTTGTTTGCTAAGACAATTACCTCATGTATAAGGTCGGTAGAAATATCTACTACATTATTTTGCATCCACAGTTTTCCATCATGTATCCTACTCAGTATAATTTGTGTGCATTCATCTATATCTAACTCATAGTAGAAATGATAATTAAACAAGTCTGATTCCCTTAAGTGTTCAAATTTAGGCTTCACTATCATGTCATCATTAAAGATCAATTCCTTATCCTTATTCATATATTCACTACTAATTGACTCAAACTTGCAATTAAAATAATTTTCTACGTCTTCAAGATAAACTACATTGTTCAGAGTGATAGTCAATGCTGAATTAGGATTTCCTTCATTAGCTTTTACAGAAACTATCTTAAACTTAGGTTTGTCCACATTCTCAACACTGTGTACTACTGACATATTTATGATCTTTATCAATTTTGATCTTTTAAAAAACAAATTTGTGGGAAAATGATAAAATACCTCTTTCCAAAAATAGGTTTTTCTTTGAAATCACTCAAAAAAGTCTCTTCTAAATGCTCTATGCTTCAAATGTGTTCACAATGAAGTAAATTTCAATTCTATACTCCATTTATTCATTAACTTGGGCTTCATTTATAACATACTTCACAAATATGACAAAGTTGTTAATTACGTTCTGTAATTAGATAACTGCTCAAACTCATCCATCCAATCTTTAAATTTCACCCAAGGTTTATTATAGCCTCCTTCCACATTGAAAAACATCCTCAAGACTTTGCATCATGAAATTGTGTGCAAAAACTTACTTTTCATCTTTTGTTATGAAATCAACCTTTACTATAATACCAATAACTTTGAATTCCTTCATAACTTGTTTGGATGAGCTCCAAATCACATGCGATCTTAGGTACCATCTAAACATAATTGGATGCACCTTTTCCCAACTTCACTACCTTTAATTTAGTCTTTGACTAAAGTTATCAAATTCTGATGCTGTGAACAAGATTAATTCAACTTAATTGAATCAAACTCAACAACTAACTTCGACATTCTTGTCTCATCATCATCTAACTTTTCTTTTGAGATATTTTTTCCTTTCTTGAGTGCTTCATTAAGTTCTTCTCAAAGTTCACTTAAAATGTTTCTTTGTTCTTCACTATTAGTTCTGTAGTTGCTTTCATGGTTCCTTTTATCATTCCTTATGTTTCCAAAGTTTCTTCAATTGTTCTTTCTATCTTTGAAGTTTCTGTCCATTTTGTAATACCTCTCTATGTGTCTAAATTTGTTGCATAACTAACATATAGGTTCTCAACTTCTAAGATTCTATTGATCATTAGGTGCATGAAAATTTTGAGTAATGTGTCCTAAGTTGTTACACTTATAACACACAATCTATCTTTTATCTTCATAAGATCTTTCTTCTCTCAATATCCTTTCATTAGATCTTCTTCTATCTATAGGGTTAGTATATCTAGACATTCTACTATTTCTTCTATCATTATCATACTTAGGATTTCCACAATCAATTGCATTATGACCCATACCATGATAGTTGTGACAATCGAAGTCTCTAACATGATTAAATGAGTTATTTGTTCAATCTTTTTTCATATGACCTATTTCATTACATTAAAAAATAACTTACCTCTAAATTCATCCTTGGTTGTCTTAGGAGTCTCCACTTGCTTTAGTTTGGCCAAGATTTCAACTTCCTTGGCTTCCTCAAGTTCTTTAGGTTTATCAAGAGATTGATTGGATTCAATCTTATCAATAGATTTATCTTTTTCTTTTGGATTTGATCCAATCTTAGGTTTCTTCATAGACATGTTAATTAGATAACCAAGACTAGTCTTATCATAACAAAGTCTCTATATAGAGATAGAATTATCAAGCTTTTCTCTACTAGAATAAAGCTTCTCAAACTATTGGTTACACTATTTCAATTCACCTTTAATAATAGTATTGTACTTATGGAGTTCTTCATGATCTTCTTTCAATGTTTCAAACTCAAATGTTCTCATTTCTAGACTTGCTCATAGATTTTCATTTTTATTCTTCAAATCAGATTCAACTTTGCTAGAATCATTTCTCAAATTAAGCTTTAGATTTGTAATCTTCAACTCATGCTTCAAGATTTTGTACTCCATCTTCAACTTTCAATAGTCATCATCACTAGTTCCAGATTTGATACCAATTGTTAGAAATATGGATTACTGAAAGGTGGGAGAGTGAATCAATAATCTACAAACTTTAATCACCAACTAGATATTATTACTTACTTTAAACCATGCATAAAATATCAATAAATTAATGTTGAATAACAATAGTAACAATGCATAAATATAACTCATAACACCAAATTTTGTTAACTAGGGAAATCCTAACCAAGGGAAAACCCCGATGGGGATGATACCCACTAGATAATATAATAATATATATGTTCCTTGTTAGAGGATGGACCCTATTAGGAGTCAATGAGAAAATTCAGTATAAGCAATCCCTATTAGGAGACTTTGAATCCCTGTTAGGAGATTCCAACCCTATGAGGACTTGTGGCAACACTAGTAGGAGTTGTAGTATAATGTATGCAAGATGAGCCCACTACCCAAAAATGCAATTTCAACTGCAAGAAGAGCTCACTGCTCAAACAAGTAATTTACCATTATTTTTCTTCCTTGACAAATCTCTATTCTTTAGCTTGATGTCAGATCACCACATAAAACTTTGCATATATTGCTTTCACAAAAGTTTACTCACTTCACAATCTTATAAGATAGAACTTGTAAACATAAACATACAAGTTAGCACACATGATACACACTTCTTATCATGAGAAGTCCTTTGCATAAATACCATGCCTTTACACAAAGTACTACTCGGTCAGCTAAGACCACAATTCAATTTTCCAAGTTAAAGTAAATATCTAGGATGTTAGCCCTAATTGGATAAGTAATTGTTTTGTAAACGAAACAATTCTTTCCTTCAATTCCATTGTCTTGCTTCATCAAAACACGATTATCTCTATTATGTATAGTTTGTATGAACTTTTGAGGTTATGCACATCATCACCAACATGTATACTATCTCCATGTATCTTTTCTAGTCATAATATGATGTTTGCAATGTGTTATAAGAAAAATAATACACTGTTTAAAACCAAATTCTATACTTAGACAAGTTTTTTTATTATGAAACACTAGGTGTCTTTATTTCCAAGATTTCCTATCAACATGTACATCATATTTTTTCATAACTTATAACAATTACATATCACTATTAACTAATTTTCAATAGCATCCTTTCTTTCAGATAGATTTGGCAAGGTGTCATGTTCATAGTAAACATGTCTTCTATAATGCTCAGGCTCTTTGCTACTTTTTTCTTTACTCTTTTCTACAAACTCATCAATTCTCACATGTGTACTTTCTATGATTTTATGAGTAGACAAATTCAAACATTTATATGCTTTGCCTTTGTAGGAGTATCCTAGAAATATGCCTTCATCACCTTTGACATCAAATTTTTCTTTTCTAGATTCTTTCAAGAGATAACCTTTGCTACCAAATACTTTCAAGTAACTTACATTAGGTTTTTAGTCATACCATTGTTCATAAGGAGTTTTATTTGAGTCTTTCTTTGGCTATACTCTATTCAACGTATGAACTATAGTGTTGATAGCTTCTATCCAATATTTGATTCCAAAAATTTTTTTAATCGTCAATTTTCTTGCACAATCCATGACCAATTTGTTCCTTCTTTTAGCTATGCCATTCTGCTAAGGTGTACTAGGGGCTGAAACTTTTCTTTTAATTTCTCTTTTAATATAAAAATCATTGAATTCATTGGAGATGAATTTACCACCTCTATCTAATCTTAAACATTTCAACTTCTTTCTAGTTTCTTTTTCTACTCTTGCCAAGTACCACTTGAACTTTTAAAAAGCTTTTGATTTTTCTTTTATGCACATTACAGTCAGCATTCTTGAATAATCATCAATAAAAAGCATGAAAAACTTATCTCTAATGTAACTCTCTATTCCAATAGGTCCACATAAGTCTATGTGCACAAGCTCTAATACTTCTTCTGAATGATATTTTTTGCTTTTGAAACTAGTCCTTCGCATCTTACTAATTTGACAATTTTTGTATAGACCAATATTAGGTTTCTTTAAAATAGGAATACTTCTTACTCTTCTATGTTTTGTTATCTTAACCAAATTATCAAATTTTAGATGACATATTATTTTTCCCCTTAATTAGCTTTCTTCTACTTGAGCAATAAAATATGAACATTCATTGAGATCAGGATAAAATAGATTACCTTTTGTTTGCTTTCCAAATACAACTAGATTTCCTTTTCTATCCTATAGTTTGGCCTTTCCATCCATGAATTCTACCTTGAATCCTATGTTATTCAACTATACCACACTCAGTAAATTATGTTTTAATCCTTCAACCCAATAAGCATTGTCACATACACGTTCTTTAGTAAAAGAGATAAATCCTTTTCCATTTATGTTACAAGGTTCATTGTTTCCAAATCTCACAATACCACCATCATAATATTCCATGTGCTCAATTTTTTATATCTCTAGTCATATTATGTGAAAATTTACTATCAATAATCTATGTATTATTTTTGCTAACATGAGAGATAAGTGTCATTTTATCTCCTTCATCATTAGATTCCTCTTTTACAACAATATATACCATTTCATCTTCACTATTATCAAAATCTTTAGCCAGAAAACAACATTGCTTACCTTTGTCCTTGTAGTTCTTGAAATCCTTCTTTCTTTTATACTTATTGCTTTTCTTTTTATCCTTGTTTTCTATGTTTGGACACCTTGCAACAATGTGACCAACTTCTTCACAAGAAAAATAGATCAAAGGAACCTTACCTTTGTACTTTCCTCTGCTTTGGAATACTATTTTGCAAGTAGGGCTTCAACAACTTAAAGATCACTATCTGAACTATCTTTTATTTCTTCTTCTTCACTTCCTAATTGACTAGCCTTTGATTTATTATTCTTCTTCTTTGGTGAGAGTTTAGCTTCAAATGCTGACTTAATACTTTTGGAACTATGAACATAGTTATCATAGTTATCCAACTCAAAAGCTATCAGTCTTCCAACTAGAGAATCCAAAGTTATTTTATTATTTGGATCACATCCCATCTCTTGAATAGTAGACACTCTAATTGCATCAATAGGAAGAAGGGTCCTGAGTACCTTGCTTACAACTATCTTGTCATCAATGTCAGCTCCAAATACTTTGATTATGCCCACACTTGCTTTGATTCTTTCCACGTATTTTGTACTATTTTCATCTAATCAAAAAAACCTCTCAGAATTTTAGCTTTAGCTCTTTTTACATTGTCATCACCTCCATACATGTCTTTTAGTTTGGTCAGTATTTCATGCATTATTTTGTAGTCTTTTACTCCATCAAATCTAGAATAACTAAGAGTAGGTGAAATATCAATCATCATGATGTTATGATTCTTCTTTTCAGCAATGTGTTCAACTAATAATGTTCTAGTGGGAGTCTTATATTTAGCATCAAGATATTTACAACCCAAATCAGTAATAGTAGCTAGATATAACCTTATAAGTCCTTTCCATGCTGCAAAATTGTCTATGTTTAGCTTGAGAATCTCTCTTCTATAATACATCTTGATCTTTAGCTTAGGTTCTTGAAACCTTCTCTACAAGAACCAAAATCTCTAATACCAATTTTTGGAAATATAAGAGGAGTAACTAAGAGGGGAGGGATGAATCAATTAGTACAAAAGTAAATCCTAGATCCCTTAGATGTTAGTACAAAATAATTTTGTCAAAACTTGATTCTGTTGATGCTCAACAAACAAAGAAATGTTGTAACTCAGTAAAAACTATAATTGCTCAATAATTACTTAGCATACAAATCATAGGATGTTATCTATGATTATGGTTGGTCTCAGATTAGTTTTGACAATTGAGTGGCAACACACTTAAGAGATTTTCTTAGTTGATGCCAAGTATAATATAGATGTCGAGTTATAGTATGTGCCAAGCCAAAAATTCAACAAGTGCCAAGTCATTCAGATGTCATGTAGATAGATAGTGCCAAGAAAGTCTTACATGCCGAGTGACTAATATGTGCTGAGTAAACTATAGATGTCGAGCAGGACATAATTTCTATAGGTGTCGAATAAGACAAAATTTCTATATGTGATGAGCATCAATAATCAGTAAGTGTCAAGCAACATAGAATCAACATAAGATTTTGTGGCCTCACAAATTGAGATGTAAACCATTTTTGAGCTGACATAAAATGAATCACAAAGGATCTTAAAGAAATTATTGAATCTTTTTGATTCCCTATGAAGTCAACATGCAACCAATCAAAAAAATAGAAAGATTTGAGTGGAAAAGATGGATAAATCTCAATTGTGGATTCATACCTAACCCTAAGTCATGAAACATTTTCAAGGAGGTTGAAACCCCATAATTTTGTGTGTGGGTGTATGGGAATACATGAGAGAATGCTAGCAAAGTTTGAAGTGAAAGGGGTGTAAAGACTTAGAAGAAAAATAGCATTGCAGAATCAGTTAACAAAATAGAGTATCATCACTTTGAACAAAATCATATCAAATCAAGAAGGATCATATTAGATTGGATAGAACAAGGATCTAAAATCAGTAATTGAAAATTGTAAGTTATCAAGTCAACACATTCTACTATGCTTTCTAGCCATTGTATTAGGACAATGAAAATCCTATGAATATAGTTTGGTTTAACAACCATTTTTTAAATATTTTAATAGGGTGACATTCCAAGTGAATGTTTGTAAATCCTTTACACAAGTCACTTTTAACAGAGTGTTGGAGCCTTTAACAGGGTAGGCCTTTCATAGGGAAGACCATTGATGATGGTCAAACTTTGTAACCTTAACAAGTTACATATTGCTATAGTGATAAGCTATGGGTGTCATCCCCACCCTAGTTTTACCTTCTCATTTTGGAGGGTTTTTGGGTGATCAAACATTGTGTTTTCTATTTTCATGCATGCCTTTATGTTCATGTTAATTAGATATGTTTCATGCATGTTGAGGAAATCCCTAAAGAGAAGAAGAGAAATTTCCATAGTTGAAAATGATACACAGTACAAAGAGATTGACACCTCAAAAGTGTTTGCCAATGGAGATTCTAATGAGTTTGATGCAGAAATTCTAGACCTAATGGAGAAGAATAGAGCTCAAGTAGAAGAGATCAAAACTCTTAAGATTGAACAAGAATCACAAGCCATAATTCTTTGTGAAGTGATTGAACATAAGAAGAGAGCTATTGAAGATAAAGCTATGATGGAAGAATACAAGAGAAACCTTGCCAATAGACTAGAGGAAAACTCAATTGAGCTTACAAAAATTTCCAACATGCAACTAGACACCCTAAGCCAAATGATGAATGCCCATCATGAACTAAATGTCAAGGATATTGAGATCTCCACACTAAAGATGCAAAATGAACAACTGCAAAATGACTTGAGAAGAGAAAAAGAAATTATAGAAAGCTTCAAAAAAACTAATGAAGCCATCAAGTACTTTGATAAACTACTAAAATCACCAAGATCTAGTAATGACACTTTAGGACTAGGATACACTAGCACTAAAAAGGAGATTCATTGAAGACTACATAAGAAAAAAGTAACAAAGGTAAGAACTCAAAACCCACATGTCATTTTTGTGGTAAAAAGGGACATACCTCTAATGTGTGTAGGAGCAAGAATGCCAATTAGCATGACAAACCTAAAAACATGGGTCATTGTCACAAGTGCAACAAGCAAGGACATAAAGCATATGACTATAGGACTAGAACCATTAGGACACCAAGATTTGAAGTTCACTACTATAATTGCAAGAAGTATAGACATAGAGCCTTTGAATGTAGATAAAAGCCTATGTGGACACCAAACCAACCAGCAAAGAAAAATAATCATGGACATCACTACAATTGGGACTACAACACTAGATAGAGTTGTCACTACTGTCAAGAATATGGACACATT
The DNA here is from genome assembly GCA_028749045.1 of Cupressus sempervirens. Classification (NCBI taxonomy): domain Eukaryota; kingdom Viridiplantae; phylum Streptophyta; class Pinopsida; order Cupressales; family Cupressaceae; genus Cupressus; species Cupressus sempervirens. The sequence continues at coordinate 415,216,744 of CM053789.1, read as the reverse complement.
CTAGAGAATTGTATAAGAACACACTTTAGTGGAAACTATAGTAGGTGGTTGAGTCAAACCACTTGTTTTAGCTATTTAAAGACTAGACACATCAACAAGTATTGCCCAACAAGATCAAAGGTACCCAAGTCAGAGTTCAACAAAGGAAAAGGAAAAGGTTATTTTGAACACATCAGAGGAGAAATGAATAAAACATGGAAAAGAAAAGATGGAAGCATCACATCCAATGGAGGGATCAATTCACCTAAGAGGTCAAGTGGGCACATTTCATCCAACTAAGCAAAAGAAGGTACATGGGACTGATATTTAAATGTTTTATCATACATTAGTTCAAAGACTAAATTATTACTGAAAAGGATAGATCAGCATGAATTAAAATTTTCACATTGTTGTCGAGTAAGGAAAGCTGAGTGAAATCCTATTGTATGCCAAGTTGTATGCCAAAGTTAGTAGAAGCTAAGTGATTAGTTGTGGCTAAGTAAAAGTGTGCTAGTTGAAGTTGAGTAAGGGAAACTCCAGTGTATGTCATGTGTTGAAAAAGCAATGGAAGTTGAGCAAAAAAAATTTCATAAGGAGCCGAGTGGATTTTTGTCTATGACCTAAGCATTAAATGCTATGAAATGAAGGGTATAAGGTTAAGTTTACAATCATTTTTCATCATTGTGAACATAGAGCAAGATAAAAAAGAGAACAAAAATGATTTCCAAGCATAGATTGAAGCTTTTGTGAAGATTTGAGTCATGATTCAACATCATTTCATCAATTTAAGGTATTTACATTTGTGTCAAGCTACGTAATTAAGAAAATTTTATGTCTTGAAACCCTAGTTTGCGGAAATGGCATCTATCTCTAGGAAACCCTAGGACAAGGAGTCATTTAACGTTAAATTGGTTAGTAATATAGTGAAACAACCAAACTTTAGACCAATTCCTGAAGTTGCTTACAAAAATGACCCTATGGTAGCTTTATTCATGATTCCACTTAAAATTGTGATGGTATAAGATGTTAGGAGATGTTATAACTGCAAAATTGGAGCTATTGGTGTATGGAGATTAGGGAAGCATACAATAAACTATGTGAGATTGTTGAAAGGAATGTCTTAACCCGTGCCATAGATTTACCCACTATATTCAAAACAAAATGGATACAAATTGTCTTAAGTAGAATCCATGATGGATGCCTATGGTCAGAAGATGTACCCATTAAGAGCTATCAAAAAGAATTATACATAGAGTAATTGGGTACCCAACCCTAGAACAGCCAGAAACCCTAAGGAGTGATTCTAATGAAACCACAAAGAAGAACACAGGGGTAGAGTGGAATAAGAGAGGAATGACTATTGACACCACCAAACATCCTCTTGTAGAAATTTTTTGTTAGGGTCATATCTCATAAATTCTACTAGGGTATATGCACCGAGTTGTGGTGTTTTATTTTTATTTTTTCCATTTTTGAATAGCTTGGGTAACCTGAGCCATAGCACATATGCACTATAGTGCATACATGTTATAGTGTGTACGTGCTTTAAAAAAAGAAAAAAATTATAAATGGGCTTCATACTCACAAGCCATTTATTTTATCTCTGTTTTTAACCTTCCTCCAACAGCAGTACATATGCGAATTGGAGAGAACAAAGCTTTTCACCACCTGCCTTGTCAATATGCCTCCTTGCCAGTGAAATTTGAGATCATGAGCATGCCCACACTATATGTGATCTAAATTTCATTTTTCATTGTTTGATATATTTTTTATATTGTTTTGTAGGTTTTCTATATTGTTGTGTAGGGTTTTAACCATTTTTCTTTAGATTTGTTTGATTATTTAGATTTCAACTAATTATTTATCATCAAATGTCAATAATCAAATGGAAAATCCCCAAGAAGCTCAAACCCTCAAGGAAATCAAAACCAAAACCCTCCCCAAGAAGAACAACAAATTTTGCAACCTGAACCAATTGCAAGACCTCTACCTAGCACACAAGAAAATATAATAAATGAAATAGAAAGAGGCAAAATTGAATTAGAAGGACTCATTGGTCAGTTGAAAGAATTTTGACAAACCAATCCAATGAGGGATCAATTGGCATCATCCCTCGAATCCATTAAGACCCAGATAGCTTTAGTTAGTGGTTAGTTAGATGTTTGGCTAGTAAGAGGGATGAACAAAAAAGATTTTATTCAAATAAATTGTCATGTCAAGATGTTAAAAAAAATATAATCCAAAAGGTAGAATATGTTCATTATTTAGAATACTTGATGAACAAAATATTATTAGAAAGGGTACTAAGCAGTTCTCCATCCATTGGTGCATACATGATGCTATTAGAAATAATTTTTGGGATAGATGGTGGATGGTTTTTGATGCCTCTCCTTGCAAAAATCATGAGGTCCCCATTTATTTTTTAAAGAAATTGTATTGTGAGTTTGTCCTTGGGGAGATCCCCAATTATTTTGATATATTAGACTCCTAGGGTAGAGGTGGGGAGTCATCATTTGAGAGGCCAAGGGCATGCCATGACCCTAATGTAGTTAGGGCACCTATGGTCAAGCCATAGGGTGAGCATGTGACTATTCCTTAAGTTGTGAAGGAACATGTAGAGGCCAATTCTCTAGGGACCATTAATGCTTTGACGTAGATTCTCATCCATTGCACAAGTCCATTAGTTGAGGGGGAGCCTTCAGTGTGTCAGGGTCACATGTGCACATCATGCGGATCCTTATGCACATTTGGCACTCATGCTAGAGATGGTGTGGATGATGCACTCATCACTAATTAGTTCTTGAGTGACACATTTGGCATTGACAAATAGGTAAATTACAATTATATTTTACTAATTTGATCACATTTCATATGTATAGTGAATGATTAATTAATTAGCATCTATTCACATTGTATAAAATTTAGGGTCAAAGTGTTTGCAGACCTAGAAGTGATCCCCCAGCCCCATTTTTTGCCCCATCCATGAGTCCAAAGGTATGTATCAATTTAATCATTTAAATTAATACATATATTTATTAAGTAATCATATTAAGGATTGACAAAAAAAATTATGCATGCACATCAGTTCTCTATAGGACCATCAACATTTACTATGGACTCGAAGAATAGACATCATATGAGCTATGTAGAGGTACATTTATTTCATGTTAATTTAATTCATTTGATTATATTTGTTTCATGTTTCATGTTACATGTAATGTGTATTGTGTGACATGTAGCTCATGACATTAGACACTCCTCCTCATCTCCAATAGTACATCGATCATGGAGTGGCCATAGCTATGACTAGCTTATAGCCATTGAATGAGGTATGAAAGAATTTTCTTGGTTTTAGTTGTTTTTTATAATAGTTAGTATCAGAATTTCTAATTTTATTTATAAGGGATTATATTGATTGAATTTTTGTAGAGTCTCGTTACACTTGATCATCCACAAGCCTTTGAGGTGGACTTGTAGAGTGAGTATTTGATGGTAGTAAGAAAATAATTAATTTTTTGTGTACATATATTTGATTTCAACATATAATAATTATTGATTCATATCTACTTAGTTTGTATCAGCTTGAGTTAGAGAAGAGCCTCAACAAGAGGATAAGCGAGCGTGTTAGGAGGACCCCATCATCTCCACTGTCTCCCTCCACACGACAATAGAAGACGTCAAGAGATTTGTTTCCTTCCCCTTGTGGGAAGGAAAATATATAGTTGATAGACATATATATATATATATAGGCATCAGTGGACATAGTCAATATACATTTGATTTATATATGACATTTTATATTTGGTGTATGACATTTAGTTGATGCATGACATTATTTGACTTATGACATTATTGGTTAATATATGATATGTTTTTTCATGTCCAACATTATTGGTTATCATAATATATTATGTGTTTGTTAATATACATGACATTATTGGTTATCATTTTATATTATATGTTTCTTTATATATGACATTAAATTAGATATGTTCGTGTAAGACATTAAATTATATATGTGCATGTATGACATTAAATTAGATATGTTCATGTATGACATTAAATTCAATACCTAATCAGTTCAAAACTTTGATAGAATATTGATTAACAATAAAATTTATCATTGTTTAAGCATAAGTTAATCATTTCCAATATGTCATCGTCATACGATTTATGATCTTGTTCATGTTTAAAGTTTTCCTTCTCTGTCATTTGTTTATCAAGTTTAATTCAATACTTAATTAGTTTGAATTTTTGATACAATATTGATTGGCAATAAACTTTATTAGTCAAGATCGATCTCACAAAGTTTAAGAGGCACTGCCTGATAGCTTGACTTGTTTTTGAGGTAGTCACAAAAGGATCAAATGCCCTGGAAAGAAATCCATTACTATAATATACCTAACACTTCCCTTAACAAAAATAATATCCACTACAAGTTTATTCCAAATCGAAGCAATCAAATTCAAAATATGCTGAGCATTAGATAAAACAACTAATAATATAATGTAGGCCCCAATAAGCATAGTAACAATGCAAGATCTATAATGGTATTACCTACAAATAAACATTGTACCAATCCTACCCTTTATAGTATTAACCGAATGCACAAAGTGATATTATAACTATGCTCCTACCCTTTCTTTCACCGATATATTTTGTCTTATGTTTTCTGTGAGGATTAGTGGTATGGATAATACATTGGCAGGGATCACTAGATCACAAGAGTTATGTTATCTTGTGTTATCCAAGGTCAAATTCTTCAACTACACCAACTTTGTATTCATACAAAAAATAATCCACCATGTAGGTGCCCTAGTTTAATGTGTAGATTAGATTCATTTTAGTACAATGGAATGGTCATAAATGATTCTTTCTATGTAAAAAATTTGTAAATTTAATTATTCAGGTTAATCTTAAATATTATCAAATTAATATATTGTATTGCCAACATATAACAAATTATTGCACAAACATTCATTGAGGCAACTTTGAAATTACTATGAGAGAGGAGTCTTAATCAACAATTTAAATATTTAAAAAGGTTAGAATTGGACTATGTATGTCATAGAAAGGACTCAAGATGGGGGATGATGCAGAGTATGCACAAGGAAACACCAAACAAATCAACCTACCACCCAAATTCTCCTAACTCCACAAGGACTAAAAAAGGGTTATGACTCACTTCCAAATGAATAAATCATAGGTAATACAACTTTCCAATAGCTTACAAACTCCACAAACCCAAGGGAGACAAGAATCTAACTTCCCCTTATTGGATCAGCAATGACCTTCTTCCCACAAGGTAACAAAGTGGATTTTGATGTTCCAAGACCTCCCAACACCAAAAGTGGTTTGAGGAAACTTCAATGTAACCAAAATAAGGTAAAACACTGATTGTAACCCCTACTAACAACCTATAATGAAAATTGTTGTAACAGACCTAGTAGACTATTAGGTCTCTTATCATTGTTTTCCACCAATAACACAAAACTATTTCAAAGGACTTGGAAAAAAAAGACAATTTTAGATACCCTTTTTGAAGTATTAAAGGACTCCAAAGTTACAAGACTCTACTCCATTCTAGCATGTCTTAATCCCAACCATGCACTCAGGCCTAATTAGCAAGTTTAGGCATCGTCTACAAGATAATGATCAAGAAATGGGTTCATGGGATCAGTCTTCCAATTCCAAAGTGTTCTCCTAACCCAAATGAAGGTGTTTCACTATTTCACCAAGTTCTTAACTCCTATTCTTCATATTTCTCCATCAAATTGCACAAAAAAGGTCTAATACATGGGCAATATTAGACCTAGGGCTTGCCTTCATAAACCTCTGCTACAACCTCCTAGCTCCAAGCCTTTGAAATATGATAGTACACTACCCTAGCCTACTCCATGCAAAATTGGAATAATTTTCAATGGTGGAGTTTCAAACTAGGGCCATTTCTTTGGCCAAACCCTTGTTTTGAGGGTTTCTCAAGCAGTGACCAAAAAAATTCTATAACTTGAACTCCTAGATTGATGGAACCCTAAAACCAACTCCAAAACTCCACAAATAAATAGTACTATCTAACCAATGCAAAAATATTCATCCTCTAGTCCTTTCAAGCCATACTGTATGGAAAAGCCAATTAGAATAACTCAGAAACAATAGATTTTATTAATTCAAAAGGCAAGTAAAATGTTATATCTCATCCATCAGATGCTTAGAGCCTTTATAGGCCTTTAATAAGTAGGTAGGACCACCGCATGGAAATTTTAGCCTTTGGGAGTAGTTTTAGAAAAAGTTGTCAATTTGTTGCAAAGAGTTCCTAATGCAACTTTTATTATTTTTGCACTTTCTGACATTTAAACTAATTTCAATCCTAAACTAAACCAAATTATTCTTACATATGTATACACTTACAGTATTATTGACCAAATCAGAATTAGCAAAATGATTGTACATAATCTCCATTACAACCACACAAAAGCTTTGCAATTTTAATAGTTATATTCTTTAGTCCCACTAAGGGACATTACAGACATTGCTCACTAACCCTTTACAATAGAAAATGTTTGCAAAAAATGGCATGTACTTGTATGAGGACATTATATATTACAAAAATCACACCAAAGAAGCTAGCTAGCCACTCAAAAAATAGTAACTAAAAGCAAGTGGGATCATAAAGATACCTTAATAAACTATTATCCCCTTCACTCAAGCAACATCTGGGGTATCTACTTGGTTGGGATATGTTTGGGAATTGACAATCTCCATTTAAACTCAAGTCTCTAGAAGAAATTATATTTTTTAGCAAAGGAGATATGCCCATTTGATCTGCAATAACTTTATATTCATTAGAATCTCCATTTCTCTTTGATTGGGATACTTTTTCCAGAATTGCATCTACCCTTTCGCCAATTTGGGAAATCAGCGGGCCTATTTGTGGACCTCATGGCAATAGGTCACCTAAATGAGAACCTTTAGATTTATTAGGAACTCCATGAAAGAAATTAGTAGCTTGAGAAGTTCTCCATCTGTTAGTTGAATTAAAACCTTGGATTGTAGACAACTGACCTTCATTGTAAAATGAGTGAGACTGCCTTACCAAAGGTTGCAATGAACTTTTTGTTGTTCTATTAATATCATTAATATATTTTGACAAAAACTTTGAGGGATCATGCCTAGCTTGAGTATCCTAGCTTCCTAAGTCCTCTAAATGCAAGGGCATTGATGAATAGACATTTTTTATTGGAACATATGTGGTGTTGGAATGAAGTGCATAACTAGATTCTTTGCCTACTAATGATCCAATTTGAGGCTTCACTTCACATTTCTTAGTGGATAATTATATAGCACTTGTTACTTCTCTATTTGAAAATTTTGTGTCTCTGTACATGTGCACTGAAGAGCTTCTATCACTACTTGAGCTACTAGCAAATGGTGAGTATTCATCATCATTATCTAACATAGGCTTGAAACCTTTAAACCTTCTCGGTAGCAAGTTATGGAAGATGTTGCTATTAATTTCTAGCATGCATATGGATCTTGCATGCCTAGGGCATCAATTGTTTTGTCTCCAGCCTCATTCTTTTGACCTAAAACAAAAAGGAACATAAAACACATTGTCCTAACTCAAATTCCACCAAGGGTCATTAATTTCTCATGGTGGAATCTCAAGATATGAAGGAAAATAGGTGAAACCCTAGGTAATCACACAAAATGGGGACAATAGTTAGTAAAATAGGAATATCTTGAGTTGTAGAGTGAATTAGAACCTTGTTCAAAGTGCAACAAAAGGAAAATTCACAAAGCAATCCAACCATACTTATATGTGATCAACTTCACCAATGAGCAGCAAACATTGAATAAAACTTAGAATTTCTACATTTTTATCTATTGTTACAACATTGTATGACCTTTATGGATTGGTAGTAGTAAAATTTTGGTGCTTTTGGATAGAGGATTGAGTTAGTGTTCCATTTCATTTGGTTTGAAGTATTTACCTTATCTACAACAAAAGTTACATCAGTTTTTGTAGAGGTTGGTCAGATTTACCCTAAATCTGAGGGTTTCTTCAAGATGGCCTCCTAACTTGTAATTCCACCATGGGATTTCAATGCCACTTTGGGGAATGAAATCTAGGAGAGGGTACTTCAAGATGGCAGATATTTAGAACTATAGGTGTAGGTTACCTATTTTTACCAGCAAGCCCTAAACTAAACATTGATTTGACCCAAGTGAAGGGTGTAGGAGGATTAATTGGATGTAAAGAAGAGTACCAAGGGGTGGAATGAAGCCTATGAACCCATTTACTCATACTTCCTTTATAACCCAACCTAATCTGGCCAATTAGGTCTGTGACTCAAAGTGGGTGTTAGTTGGTGCTAGAACAAAGTCAGAGTTTAATCTTTTGGAATCTCTAAGAATTTGTTAAAGGGTGTCTAAAGAGGTGAAAAGATAGTGTGGCCCTTTGCTAAGTGACTAGTTGTATGAATTAATGCTGATTCATTACCATTTTCATCGTATCAGTGTAGAAGTTGGGTGTCATTGTCATTGTATAACATATGAAATGAATTAGAGAGTACTTATCCATTAATAAAGAGGAGGAAACATGTCTCCATATTTCTATGGGAACTTCTCCAAACTCAAACCAATTATGAAATAGATTGTTTAGTTTTAGAGGGAGAATGGAAAGATAATTTACTTCATGGTGTGTTTTATGTTACAAGTTTAGGTAGGAATCTGATTTCTATATCTACCTTTTATGATAAAGGGTATAATGTACTCTTTAGAGGGGCACATGTTCTAATCAAGTATAAGAATTGGATATATTGCCCATAAATATTGGAGTTAGGAGAAATTTCCTTTATAGGTTGCAATTGTATGCTCCTAAGGCACTCTTGAGTAAAAATAATCGTAGAGATCTTAGAGAGATATGGAATAGGAGGATGGGTCTTATTCATCATGGATAACTTAAATTTCTTCCAGACATAGTGACATGTATTCTAGACATAAACATAGATCATTATGATGCATGTAAAGGATATTTTTTGGGGAAGTTTACAAAAGCATCTTTTCTAATGAGTGACACTAGATTTGAGGTTGTTCTTGATCTAGTACAAAGGGAATACCATGGAAGGAATCAAAAGAGATTGAAATATTCCTTATAATATATAGTAGAATGGAGTTGTTGAGAGAAAGAATCATTTTATATATAAGGTAGAAATAATCTTAAGTATAGTTACTAGTACAAAGTAGGATCATGTGGTGAGGATTCACAAAATATGGAAAAGTCGGTGCAACATAAAATGCATCAAGAACATATAGAGGTTGATATTCCATCCTTTGTAGTTAGAAATAGAAACAATGAGGTTAAAAAAAAAGCATAGGGATACTCAAGAAATTATGGGAGATCCTAGGAAGAGTATGAGATAGTAGAGACAACTAGCCAATTTTATATGCATCTTCCTTAAGTGTAACTAAAACAATGACCCAACCCAATCAATCTTTTATCAGAGGATAATCATTCAAAAGGCTTAACCCACTGAACTCCACACCTTTGGATCCACAAGATGAATTGATGTAGAGCCAAGGAGGTACCAACAAAACTTCAATAATAAATTCACAAAGTTGCATGGTGCACAAGGTTAACTAGGCTTCTTAAAGGCACTCAAATGCACAAATTTGGAATATACCTTCAACTATCTATTTCAACCTCACAAAGTGTTTTAATAGACTTAAATGGAAATTTTTCAATAGGTTTAACCCCAAAACTCAAGTTCATGCACAAACCAAGTTACCCCCCTCGACTAGGCTACTCTCTTTATTAGGTTAGCAAACAGTTTTTTTGGACTTATCTCACAAACTTTCTGAAACACCAAGAAAATAAATACTTGTTTCAAATACCCTTTTCAATTTTTTATAACATATTTAAAAACAAGATATCACTCCTTTGTAAATATTGTATAGAACAGGGTAGTTTGTCTTAGAATTAGGCCTAATTAGGCCACTTTTACAAAGCAAGTGTGCTTTAAACTTACCTCCAGACTTCCAAACCTTCTACAGTATGGTATTTTGATGCCAAACTAAGGATTCCATAGTCCTTTTGAAAAGTTGATTCTTCTAGGCACACTTTCCAACAAACCCTCTCATTAAATGGTGCACAACAAGGGTTTTATGGTTCTCCCACTTCCAATCACTTCTAAGACTCATTCAAAGACTAAAAACCATATTTAGGACATTCCCTAGCTCATCCAAACATAAAATCATGACCTCATTAAGGTAAACATTCTACTAGTGTACTTGTAGCAACATTTTTCTCTCTTTTTCCCACTATTACTCATGATGATCACCCCTTAAATGTTTCTTCCTGTAGTCAAATTAGTTAGTATAATTTGAAACATGTTATAATATATTCATACCCTAGGAAACAACAATAAAATACCCAAAGAATGGATCAGATCATCATAAAACCCCTCAAAACAATTAATTTCTTGGGATTGTTACAACACTGTTAGTGTAAATAACAAGACAATGAGACTTTTAATGCTTCCAAATCACTTTAAACAACCATGAAATGACTATATGAAAGTCTTAATTCATTCCTACAAGATTTTAATGCTATATTCAATGAAGATACAATAAAATCATTCAAAGAAATAGTGCAAATGACAGGAAAAATTGAACTTTATTCACTCAAATCTGGAATTTTTTTATAGTACCCTCTTATTCTTTTTCTTTTTTAGATTGTAGGCCTCTCTAGACTTTATAAATTCCTATTCTAACATCCTCTATTTAGTTGTGAGCCTTTACAACTGATAAAACATTAAAACAATCTTTAAAAGCCCATAATCCTAACTAGCCGTTACACTTATTTCAAATTTGAAACTTTTTAACAAAAAGATTCTAACTGAATCCTAATGAATACTAATACCTTTCAACTGGTCCTATGACTTGATTAAATTTATTGATAAGTCTTCCTAGACTCCTAAGGCATTATTAGCCCATTTACATTGCATTTTAGATCAAAGATCTCTATTAGGACCTTTTGGATATTTATTCATTACATTGCATTTTCATTACAAAAGGCCATAATAGTCTTCAAAATATTCCAATTTATTGGCTTTTTTGTCAAGATATGCTCCTTAATCCGTGGTGTCTTCAATGATTCACTTGTCCCCCTAGGTGCTCCTGCACCACTAACTCCACTTCGAAACTTCTTGAAACATAACTTAGGTTTTGGACAACATTAGTCCAATACAAAAAAACTCTTGGTCCTTTAAAGACATTACAAGTATGACTTTCAATCCTTTGAGGACATCACAAAATAAACACATTTTATTACATTTTTTGGTCATGAAAATCATTATAACTTTTAATTCTTGTCCATTTGAATTATCTAGATATCTCCTTGTCCTACTCACTCCTCTAACCTTCATGGTGTGTTTGTGTATCTTCATAGAATGACCTTGATGCCCCTAAACCATTAAGTGATGTTGATGAACATGAGTAAAATTATGAAATCTTTTCCTACATGTTACAATGAAAAAGTCATATCTATTTTGAAATTAAGAACCATAAAAAAAGTTTCAAGAGAAGCTTAGGTTGGAAGACACTTTTCTATGAGATGACTACTCTTGGTAATAAGCTACCAAATATTGTAACTACACT
>CM053789.1:414927607-415200107 GCA_028749045.1 Cupressus sempervirens | reverse complement strand
TCAACGTAAGGTTGAGTGTATTGCATACCTTGAATCAAAGATGATGTGCCTTGTCAATAAGATGCAAAAGATGGAATATCACCTACTTGATGTGTTGATGTTGTGCCTTCAACATGACATGATGGAGTGTGTATATCGTCGGATGTAAAAATTGGTGTCTCTTCAACATGAGAAGATGATATGACCCCAACATTGGAAGATGGTCTAGTGGATGATATGACTCCAATATTGGAAGATGGTGTAGCTTCACAATTCAATTGTCTTCTTGAGCATAATAGTCTCATTTGTTCACATTGTCTTTCTAATTCTTCCTCTTTGTTTCTTTTTACCAGTGGTTCTTGATCCTATTCGAGAGTAAATTCTTCATTATTACTTTGTAATTTTCTTTGTTCATGTAGTAATTTCATTTTATCTCTTTTAATTACCAAATCTCTCTCCCTATCTTCATTTGTTTGAGTTTTTGTTTTCTTCCTTGGCATGATGATGATTTTTGTATTCAATATTTATGCTTCTGGGTGAGATTGTGTGTTATTTTGATAGCATCAATGTTTCAGATCGTACTTAATGATCCATCATTAGGATGAGAGAGCTAAGACAACATAATGATAGGTTGCAGACTCAAGAAAAATAAAAAGAGAGAGGAGGAGGGGAGGGGGCAAAGAGGGTAGCATGTAGGTCAAGAATTTCTACATGTCAAATTATTCAAACATCTGAATTACTTACAATGTGTAAATTACAAATTATTCAAATACATATAAAAAATATAATTATTTGAATGAATACAAAATATATATCAAACAACCTGTCAAATTTCTAACCATTTCAAAATAACATTTCATTCAAACATACAATTTTCAATGAATTCACTATATATTAATCAACATGTCAAATTATAATCAAATTTTTATCTATATATCAACAAACAATATTTAAAATGGATTGCACTAACCTTTTCTATACAAGGAATACTCAAAAAGTCTTCAAATCGCATATCCAATGATTGAATTTGGTGTTTGCTAGCTTCATAAAGTGTTGAAATAGTGTTTTCTATGTTGAAACCCATGATTTCTAGTAGAATAATAGAGTGCACAATAGACCAAAAGAAAAGAATGGATGAAATGGGCCCCAAAGTTACTTTTTGACTATTTTTAGGTGATTTCACAAAGCACATATGTGCTATAGTGCATATGCACTATGTCAAAACACATCACTCTCCATCCTCCCTACTCTCTATCCTCCCTACTCTCTCTCTCCTCTCCCATCCCCTACACTCTCTCTCTCTCTCTCACTCTCACTCTCCCACCACCTACCCTCTCTTCCTCTCTCACCCTCTCTCCTTTTCCATCCCCTACCCTTTAGATCTCTTTCACACACTTCTATCCTCCCTCTCCCACTGCCTACTATCTCTCTCTCTCCCACATCCCCCTCCTCTCTCCCATCCCCTACTCTCTCTCACACTCTCACCCATCCCATACTATCTCTTACACACATTCCCATCCCCCCACTCTTTCTCCCTCTCCCACCACCTAGTCTCTCTCTCTCCCATCTGCTACTCTCTCTCTCTCTCTCCCCCCCCTCTCCCATACCCTAAACTCTCTCTTTTATAGATACACACTCCCATCCCCATGTCTCTCTCTCCTCTCCCATCCCCTACTCTCTAGATCTCTCTCACACACTCCCATCCCCCTCTCTCTCCCCCTCTCCAACTCCATCTCCCAATGCCTACTATCTCTCTCTCAAGTTCTCTCTCTCCCTCTCTACTCTCTCTATCTCTCTCCCATCCCCTACTCTTACTCTCTCTCTCCCATCCCTAACTCTCACTCACGCTCTCTCCCATCCTTTCACTCTCTCTCTCATCCTGTATACTCTCTCTCTCACTCTTTCCCATCCTTTCACTCTCTCTCTCCCATCTTGTACTCTCTCTCTACCACCCCCTACTCTCTCTCACATTCTCATACTCTCTCCCATCCCCTACTCTCTCTTTCATAGACACACACACACACACACACTCTCATCCCCCCTCTCTCTTCTCTCCCATCCACTACTCTCTAGATTTGTTACACACACTCCCATCCCCATCTCTCTATCTCTCTCTCCCTACTCTCTCTCACATACTCTCCCATCCCTTACACTCTAGATCTATCACACACACTCCCATCTCCCTCTCTCTATCTCCCTCTCCCTACTCTCTCTCTCTCTCTCTCTCTCTCTCTCTCACACACACACACACTCTCTCTCCCATCCTCTACTCTCACTCTCTCTCCCATTTTGTTCTCTCTCTCTTCCACCTCCTACTCTTTGTCACACTCTCTCCCATCCCCTACTCTGTCTTACACACACTCCCATCCCCCCTCTCTTCCTCTCCCACTCCCTCTCCCACCACCTACTCTCTCTCTCTCTCTCGCTACTCTCTCTCCCCCCTCTCCCATCCTCTAAACTCTCTCTTTTATAGATAGACACTCCCATCCCCCTCTCTCTCCCATCTCCCATCCCTTACTCTCTAGATCTCTCATAGAAACTCCCATCCCTCTCTCTCCTCCTCTCTTACACCCTCTCCCACTACCTCCTATATATCTCTCTCTCTCTCTCCCATACCCAAATCTCTCTCACACTCTCTCCCATCCCCTACTCTCTCTCATGCTCTCTCCCATCATTTACTCTCTCTTTGCCACCCCCTACTCTCTCTCTCACTCTCTCCCATCCTTTCACTCTATCTATCCCATCCCATACTCTCTCTGCCACCCCCTACTCTCTCTCTCTCACTCTCTCCCATCATTTCACTCTATCTCTCCCATCCTATACTCTCTCTCTCTCTACCATCCCCTACTCTCTCTCTCACTCTCTCCCATCCTTTCACTCTATCTCTCCCATCTCGTACTCTATCTCTCTTTGCCACCCCCTACTCTCTCTCACACTCTCTTCCATCCCCTACTCTCTCTCTTTCACACACACACACACACACACGCCCATCCCCCTCTATCTCTTCTCTCCCATCCCCTACTCTCTAGATCTATCACACACATTTCCATCCACCTCTCTCTATCTCCCTCTCCCTACTCTCTCTCACACTCTCTTAGATCCCCTACTCTATCTTACACTCTCTCCCATCCTTTACTCTCACTCTCTCCCTCTCCCAACACCTACTCGCTATCCTCCATCCCCTACTTTCTCTCTCCCCTCTCCCATCCCTCTCTCTCTCTTTCACAAACACACACACTCTTATCTCCCCACTCTCTTCTCTCACATCCCCTACTCTCTAGATCTATCACACACACTCCCATCCCCCTATCTCTCTCCCTCTCCCTCTCCCACTCCCTCTCCTATTGCCTACTATCTCTCTCTCAAGTTCTCTCTCTCCCTTTCTACTCTCTCTCTCTCCCATCCCTTACTCTCACTCTCTCTCTCCCATCCCCTACTCTCTCTTACACTCTCTCATCCCCTAATCTCACTCTCTCTCTCCCATCCCATACGAGCTCTCTCTGCCACCACCTACTTTCTCTCACACTCTCACGCTCTCTCCCATCTCCTACTCTATCTCTCCTAAACACATTCCCATTCCCCCCCTCTCTCTCTCCCACTCTCTCTCCCACCACCTACTCTCTCTCCCCCATCCCCTACTCTCTCTCTCCCCTCTCCCTTCTCCCATCCCCTACTCTCTCTCTTTCATAGACACACATACTCCCATCCCCCCTCTCTCTCTCCTCTCCCATCCCCTACTCTCAATATTTGTCACACACACTCCCATTCCCCCCTCTCTCCCTCTCCCACTCCCTCTTGCACTACCTACTATCTCTTTCTCAAGTACTCTCTCTCCCTCTCTACTTTCTCTCTCCCATCCCCCACTCCCACTCTCTCTCTTTCATCCCCTACTCTCTCTCTCAGTATCTCCCATCCCCTAATCTCTCTCTCTCTCTCTCTCTCACTCTCTCTCCCTCTCTCTCTCTCTCACTCTCTCTCCCTCTCTCTCTCTCTCTCTCTCTCTCTCTCTCCCCCCCCATCCCATACGAGCTCTCTCTACCACCCCCTACTCTCTCTCAAACTTGCACACTCTCTCACATCCCCTACTCTATCTCTCTTATACACATTCCCATTCCCCCTCTCTCTTTGTCTTGCACTCCCTCTCCTACTACCTACTCTCTCCCATCCCCTACTCTATCTCTCTTACACACTTCCATTCCCCCTCTCTCTCCCTCCCACTCCCTCTCCCACCACCTACTGTCTCTCTCTCTCCCTCTCTCTCCAATCCTCTACTCTCTCTCTCTCTCACTCTCACACTCTCTCCCATCCCCTACTTTCTCTCTTACACATACTCCCATCCCCCCTCTCTCTCCCTCTCTCATTCCCTACTCTCTCTCTTTCACACACACACCCATCTCCCCTCTCTCCTCTCCCATCCCCTACTTTGTCTCTCAGTCACTCTCCCACTCCCACTCCCTCTCCCACTACCTACTCTCTCTCTTACTCTCACACTCACTCTCACTCTCACTCTCACTCTCTATCACTCTCACTCTCACTCTCTCCCTCTCTACTCTCTCTCTACTACCCCTTACTCTCTCACACATTTTCACACTCTCTCCTAGATCCCCTACTCTCTCTTTCTTTCTCTCTTACACACATTTCCATCCCTCCTCTCTCTCCCTCTCCCTCTCCCTCTCCCATCGCCTACTCTCTCTCCCATCCCCTACTCTCTCTTGCGCTACTCTACCTCCCCCCACTCCCATTCCCTAATCTCTCTATTTTACACACATGCACTCCCATCCTCCTCTCTCTCACTCTCCCTTTCCCACTCCATCTCCCACTGCCTACTCTCTCTCTCCCCCATCCCCTACTCTTAATCTCTCTCTCCCACCCTGTACTCTCTCTCATACTTCCTCTCTCTCCCATCCCTTAATTTCAATCTCTCTCCCCCATCCTGTACTCTCTTTTCCACCCCTATTCTCTCACACACTTACTCTCTCTCCCATCTCGTACTCTCTCTACCACCCCTACTCTCTCACACTTCCTCTCTCTCCCATCCTATACTCTCTCTATTCCCCCTACTCTTTCTCACTTCCTCTCTCCCATCCTGTACTCTCTCTGTCACCCCTACTCTCTCACACTTCCTCTCTCTCCCATCCTCTACTCTCTCTACTACCCTGACTCTTTATCACTTCCTCTCTCCCATCTTGTACTCTTTTTCACTTCCTCTCTCTCCCATCCCCTACTCTCTCCCCTCTCCCATCCCCTACTTTCTCTCTATCTCTTTCTCTTACACACACACACACACACACACACAACCATCCTCCCCCACCCCCCCCACTCTCTCCTCCTCTTGCTTTGAGACTTTGCACTATTTAGGTCTCAATAGTGCATGTGTACTATAGCACGCACATGCTATTGAGAATTCAAATGCTTTCAATAGTGCATACGCACTATAGGGAGCACACGCTATTGAAAGCTTTGCATTAAAACCAAGCCTAAGGCTTGGTTTGCCTTGGAGATCCAACCCAAAGGTTTGGCATTTATAAACAAGTATGAGACATGTTTTCCAGAAAACATATGTACAAAAAATGATTAATTTTTCTTGTCTGCTCTTCTTCAAGATTCCTTGTGGCTGGGCATCGATAAGATTAGGTTACATGACATTGTAGGTCTCTATGTTAGCTATATAACCATATAATTTTTTTTTTAATTTGAACTATTTCAAGTCTTTCATCTATAATTTCTTTTGAATGTATGTTCATTTTTTGTCAAAAACCACCATCTATGAATTGGGCTATAGATTTTAGCTCGTTCATTGAATTTTGCAACAACTTTGATTTTTAGAAACTAGACTCCATTCTACACACTTTAAAAAAAATAAAATTTGATTTTAGATTAGTTTTCAATTATTTCTAGGGGGAGCACACAAATATTTCACATTTTTGAGATGTGTCTAATTAAAAAATTCATTAAAAAAAATACACATCATAGAATTACCCAAAAAATCTAGGATAAACTACATAGTGTTAAGTAACTTTTGACTAGAGCGATTAAAGAATTTCAAAAAAAAGTTAAAACTTTAGGGGGGCCACACTTTGTACTGTGTTATGTTTTTTTGGGATAAACAGTACCACTTTTTATGGCCCCCTTTTTTGAGGATCTAAAACTAAACCATTGTTTTAAAAAAATCATAATTTAGAAACTAGATTCAAAGGACTATGATTTTTGTTTTTGTCATATCTTAAAATCTTGAGCATAACTATCTTCAAATTTTTGTTGAAGTTTAGAAATTACTAATTTCAAGAAAAAGGTGTCCACTTATACCCCCCTTTTGGCACCACAACTTGGTGCACTTACCCACTAGTCAAGCCAACTTAACAGTGTAACTTGTATTGAAGTAGACATGGGATACAAAATTGTTAAGAAGGATCATACTTATGATCTAGCTAAATTGCAATTACAATAGATTTTGGAGAATTTGGGAGCCACAAAAAGATCCAAGGGAGCCCAATGCAAATTTGGAGCAATTTTGATATGCATATTCTTTTATGTACAAAACGAATTCCCCTCTTTTGGAAAGGTAAGCTAGAAAACAAATAGGTCAATAATAGTATAGGTGAATGAATACATAGAACATATGGGGGAAAATTTTGAAACTATTATGACTAGCTACTTTGAAAACTTTAAGAACTCAATGAAATATAGACTAAGGATACCTGTCTCTCTTTTTGAATAACATATTAATGACATTTGTTTCTTAGTTGGCATTGATTTCATATACATCCAAGTAGCAGTACCAAGGGTGAGATGCCTAAGGTCACTTGGATATGAAATCAATATTGATGAGGCATGAGTAGCAATCACAACTTTACTTACAGTGGAAGTTGATAAAAGTGCTCAACCCTTTGGCACTTATGATGTTGTCAGATCAAAGGCGGACATGGAACTAAAAATAGCTTTAGTTTTGAAAAATAAAGAAAAACTAGTGAAGAAGCTAAACGCTAGATTTGGGGAAGGCACTATAGAAGGTGAGGAGGGTGATGAAGATGAAGAAGAGTAGGATTTGTTGGCATTTTGAAATGCTATAGGTTTCAAATTACCCCGATGAGAACAAGACACATCTAGGGGCAATTAACTCCCATCTTCAACATGTCATTTTAGATACTAAGCCAACTATAAGGCTTGACCTTTCTTCTACTTTAGGCTCTGCAAAACCTAGGAGGGTGGATGTCAAATTCAATTAATATGGTACCAATGCAAAAACATATTCCTAAATCTATTATAGCATATTTAACCCTTATTTCTCCTAATGACTCATGAATTGACATGGATCTATAGTAGCTAAATGTAAAACAATAAAATTCATAAGCTAAGTGAGGGCATTTTGTTCTAGCTCTTCAACATGAAAGGGAAAAGCAATTGATTAATGATGTTGAGTTCAACAAAACTTCAAATATGCAGCAACAACAATGAATGATCCTGTAGTTGATCAGTACCTTATTTATTGGGAAATTCCATGAATCAAATACATACATCTATGATATCAATGATATATTTCATACACCAAGACATTAGATCTATCCTATCACTTTTTGAATCAGACATCGGTGTTCATTTAGACCTCATTCTCATGAAATATCCTTCTCAAATAATCAGCAGCCCCATCAAACACATCAAGCATTTACTTGGCTCTTTGTTCCAACAACAAAACATATATGACATGCAACCTTAAAGGGATGCAAATGGATTTTATCTCTTTGTTCCTAGACCCACATAAGACTATAGATTAATGAGATAGGAGATGAGAATTATAATGAAACTAAATAAACTCTGGCTCATTCATATTCATTTCTTTGAAATAATACATTCAAATGCATGAAATCAAAACATAGAAACACCTAATAGATTTAAAATTTATCTATAATCTACACTACTATTGTTCATATCAGAGAATTTAATGAAGAAAATGTGGTGTCACTATCAAAAAAACACATCAAAACTAGAACCAATGGTCTCACAGTGAAAAACTAGAACCCCTAATAGTATCATAGCAATGAAACTTGTTCTTCCCAAAAAATTGGAACCATTACAATGAGAAAGAAACAGAATGATATAAGAGGAAGTGAATTTCTCGATATCTTGTGAAGATGACATGTGTCCACTTGAAAAATGTCTCCTAATAGTGAAAAGATACTCTCTAATCTCTCTCTATAATTGGATATCAAATCCTTGATCAATTTTGCCTCTCAAAAGCATAAAGTGATTCAAAAACTTGATAGAAAAATAACAACTTTTGATGTCAGATCTCAAATCAAATAAAAGGCTTCAATAGTCTTTTATATCTACCTCCTAGCCAATTTTCATGCTCCATGATGGAATCTGCCCATTCTGTTAAGAATGCCCTAAAATTTACAAATTTTCTTATAGATTGAATCAGTGAATAGCTGTACAAAAACTAACTCCATATTCAGAAAGTTCAATTCCTCCCAGTTCCAATGGTATATTGAAGTCCATATTTTGGATAAAAACTACCCCCTGAAAGTCATTTTGAAAAATATCCCTCTGTTAGGGCTCTATAATTGCACTTTTAAATTTTCAAAAATTTCAAAGTTTTTAAAGTGCACACTTTAGAATAAACTTTTTCAATTTAAACTACATGTACATGTTAATTTGAGAAAAAAATTTAAAATTATTTTTAAACCATTTTCCATTTTGGCCCTACCCATGGATTTTGAGTCAACCCTAGTTTGACTAGGCTACCATGTGGCAGCACTTGATTGGTTGACCTCTGCCATTGGGCACCACATGGCACAATCATATTTGTCCATCAGGTATGCCACATGGTGGCCTCTTATTTGTTGCTTGAACTACCACATGGCTTCTTTGGACACACTACCACATCATCATTATCTAGGAGCCACTACCATGTGTCACTATTGGACTCGTCCACCTCATCACAACATTAGTACCACATGTCAATATTTTATTAAGTTAGCATGTCACTATGTTATCCATTATCCATCTTATCAATCCACTAGGTCACAACCTTCCTCAAAATCCATGCCACGTGGAACCTTGTGGTTGTTTTGATCATCGTCAAAATCATCGTTGAGTCACTCCACAACTACTCGACTACCACTTGTCATTAATGTTAGTACCCGATATGGTCATACTTTTAAAATTTTCAGTTTTAGATGTTGAACCTCTTTTAACCACTTTGAACTGAAGTTCGAAGTAGCTCAAAGTAGTTCAAAATGGTTCAATGGTTCAAATGATCCATCTCGCAGATTCAATACAAGAAAAGTTTAGAATCATCATTCAAAGTGTCAAATGGTTGACTTGGAAAGGTTCACGATTCATGATCAATTTATGTCAGTACAGAAGTTTGAAGTGGTTCAATATTTTGACATGCACATTCAAAGACAAGATTCAGGCTCAATTTCTTCAAGTCTGGTGATTTAGGTCAAGGGTACAAAGAGTTCAGGTTCAGACCTCACTAGAACCTTTGCCAAATTTATCAAGTTCACCCTGGGCACTCCAATTTAAATTTCAAATTTCAAAGATGCAAACATATGACTTAGGATTTTAGTCATGAATGGATGCAAATAAGTATTAACAGCATAGTGCTCGATGAATAAAGTGCAAGTTCCAATTTTTTGAAGAATTTCATAGGTTGGGATAAAGTGGCATAAGAAAGATTGCAAATATCAAGTTTCTTGTGTGATCAAAGATATCTTCTAAAATCTGGATAGAGGAAAGTTGGTGCTCTTCATTACTTTATCCCCATAAGAAAACTCAAAGTCGTGGCAATCCAATAGAGAATAGAAACCTGCATACATTGGGAGGATATATGGCATATAAGTTGTCAACACACTCAAACATGATCTTGGATGGAGCCATAGACATACACATGCAAAAATACAACCTGCAAACACGGATTCTCTGATGGCAAAACAAATAGTCATATTGCAGAGGTCAGATCTCACAATTCAAACATTGGATTGAGCTGAATTTTGGATATATGTTTGAAATCCTAGTTCTCTACCTTTTGACTAGAGTGATTTCAAAAATGTGTCCGGAAGCATGATATATACATCACTATTTGCACCTCTATCAGCTCAGCAATAACAATTACAAAATGCAGACAACCAAATTGGGTCTTGGTTCAAGGGCCATAACTCTCAACTCCACCATTGGATTTTTGTGAAATTGAGATATGTTGGAATAATCCTAATTTTCTAACTTCTCACTAAAGCGATCATTAAAATATTTATGGATTCATGAGATACACGTGTCTATCTGCATCTCTGTCGAATCAACACTTTGTCACTGGAAAATGCCACCTGTCAGCATGCTTTAAATGGTCGTGAGATTTTAAAAAAAAGGAGATCCATTATGTTAGTTGTGGAAGAGTATATGGGTGCATATTTTAATATGAAATGTGATTATTAATCTATTCATATTCTGAATGTTTGTAGAAGATTAAAGCTGATAAGGTGACAGTTCCAACAATCAGTTATGGAACGGAAAAGTCATGGCAAAGAAAAGTTAAATAAGCTAGTAATAGAGGTGCAGGGGGTTCCAGTCTTCTAAATTTTGGCTGAGAGAATTTGGGCTACAGTAGAATAGAGGCTGTGAATATAGGTGGTTCCATTTTCCTTTCTGAATGGAAGACTTTGAGCTGCAGGACAGAAGGGCTAATTGGAAGTTTTATTTTCTGTATTTGCTGAGAGAGAAAGAGCAGTGCTTTGTTTAAATTTCTGAACTGTGTGTTGGAAAAGAGGGAATGTTCTGATTTTGAATGTGTCTAGGGGAAGGGAATTCAAGTTTCCTTTTTAACTGATGATTTAGATGCATAATGTAATGAAAACTTTGGTGTTTCTGCATTTTTAGAGGAGGGAGACTTGGGAGATAGTTGCATATTGGAGCTTTGAATCTGGGCAATTTTCTCTCCACTGATCGTCATCTTTGTATGACATTCAGTTTTCTCTAAATGCATTTATGTCATGGATTCTTGAATATATTTGATTTCCAAGTGTTTTAAAGCTCTGTTTCTTTACTTTCTCAAATTTCATTCTGTTTGTAACACTGCATGCAAATGAACTTTGTGTCATTTGTTGATACTTTCTTGTAGTCTTTTAGGTTCTGCATCTACATTGTATTTACAGGTAGATGTTTGATATCCTTTCGTGCTTTCTAGTAAAAGCACCCACATTTAACTCATTGAACATCTTGTATGGGGAGCTGTACCTGATAAAAATTCAAAGGAAGGTTATCAACCCAGTGATAAGCTGTCCAACTATTGGTGCTAATTAGTACTTTCATTTGGGCATTCGGGGTCAGATTTGCATGCATTTTGTCGAAGGACAATCTGTTCACTAACAAATTTTTGGCAACTCTGCTAGGAAAAGAATTGCAGTTGTAGTGTTTTCTTTTCTAAAAAATTTGAAGGTACCTCCTCGATGATGGAGGTTGGCGGATCTATTGAGGAAGAATGTTGAAAAGCCTTCCTTACAAATCATGAAATCCTGAAGGAATGGGTTCTAGCAAGAGATGAAGCTAACTCAAAAATCTTTATCTTCATCCCACCATTCCAAAATGATCCTATCAGAGAGGTTAGTGAAGAACTTGCAAAACAAGTGGGCTAGTTAAAGTCTTTTTATGGTGCAATTCTCATCCAAAAGAAACCCAAAGTGCAAGATCTAGAAAAAGGACATACATATGAAAAAGAAGAAACAACTGAAGAGGAATACAGGCAAGAGAAGGATCTTGAAGAAGAAAGAGCTAGAAGCCAAGAAGATGATGAATATCTAGACGCCTTTTAGCCACACTTGATTCCTGCCTCCATATCATCTCTAGTAAGTCCTAAAGTTGAGGTAAAGACTTTAGATTTCCCATCATTATTTTCATCTGATAAAAATTTTAAGTGTAATCAGAAGGAGGATGATGTCTCTTTTCAATTGGCTTCTATGACTATGGAGACTCCTATGTTGGTAACTTCATACCATGAAAATAATTCATCTTTTGATACCCAAGAAAAAAGGGGGAGTATATTATGCTCACCTGTGGAAATTGTGGAAGATTTCAGCGAGGAACTATGTTCAAAGAATGACAGCCCTTCAAAGTCTTCTCCTATAAATGATTCTTGGTTATTTGAAGGAACTGAACGAGGAATGGTTAATGATTTCCAAGAGACTGCAAAGATACATGATGGAATTCATACAAGTGTGACTGAGGAAAAACATAGTTTCAGCTTGGTACCTTTGATTTCTACAACTAATGATGTAGATATCTACCTTTTTTATCTTAAAATTGATCACAATGTGCTGATTGTTGAGTTAGAAGCTAGGCCTCATACATTCTATGAGAGAGATGATATAAAAAAGCTAGCTGAAGATGAAGAATGCTACAATGGGCTTTGGTTGTTTGTAATGGAATGTCAGGATGCCAAAATTTTGTATACTGTGAGCTTGATTTTTAGCATTGAAGAGATCGCCAAAAGACAATGGTTTGGAGCTACTTTGTTAAGGCATGGTTTTCTGATTTGAAAAGGCTCCTACTTCTCCCAATCGGTAAATGGATTTATATGAATTCTTCTTTCTTTGGGTTCTTGTGGTAGGTTCTTTCCCTACCTTTGTATACATTTTGTAAATAATTTTTTGTCGTGCATAGTGGTAGTTTGAATAATGTGCAAGCCTCGTGCTTGCTAGTAGTTTAGGTGTTGGCTGTTGGCTTTTGTTTGCTAGTTTTTCCCTGTTCCCCTCCACCCTCTCTACAAGCAGCTTTTGGTCTTCTTTTCTTAGTTGACTCTATTTCCCAATGGTAAAGCACTGTTCTTTTCCCAGAGATTGCTGGTGTTCTCTAATTTTGCATCTAAATTAGTCCCACAGTTAGAGCCCCTGTTAGTACCTGATATGGTCATACTTTTAAAACTTTCAGTTTTAGGTGTTGAACCTCTTTGAACCATTTTGAACTAAAGTTCGAAGTAGTTCAAAGTAGTTCAAAATAGTTCAATGGTTCAAATGATCCATCCTGTAGATTCAATACAAGAAAAGTTTAGAATCATGATTCAAAGTGTCGAATGGTTGACTTGGAAAGGTTCATGATTCATGATCAATTTACGTCAGTACAGAAGTTCGAAGTAGTTCAATATTTTGACATGCACATTCAGAGACAAGATTTAGGCTCAATTTTTTCAAGTCTGGTGATTTAGATCAAGGGTACAGAGAGTTCAGGTTCAGACCTCACTAGTACCTTTGCTAAATTTATCAAGTTCACCCTGGGCACTCCAATTTAAATTTCAAATTTCAAAGATGCAACCATATGACTCGAGCTTTCAGTCATGAATGGATGCAAATAAGTATTAACAACGTGGTGCTCGATGAATAAAGTGCAAGTTCCAATTTTTTGAAGAATGTCGTGGGTTGGGATAAAGTAGCATAAGAAAGATTGCAAATCTCAAGTTTCTTGTGTGATCAAAGATAGCTTCTAAAATCTAGATGGAGGAAAGTTGGTGTTCTTCATTACTTTATCCCCATAAGAAAACTCAAAGTCATGGCAATCCAATAGAGAATATAAACTTGCATACATTGGGAGGATATATGGCATGCAAGTTGTCAACACTCACTCAAACATGATCTTGGATGGAGCCACAGACGTACACATGCAAAAATACAACCTGCAAACACGGATTCTCTAATGGCAAAACAAATAGTCATGTTGTGGAGGTCAGATCTCACAATTCAAACATTGGATCGAGCTCAATTTTGGATATATGTTTGAAATCCTAGTTCTCTACTTTTTGACTAGAGCGATTTCAAAAATGTGTCTAGAATCATGAGATATACATCACAATTTGCACCTCTATCAGCTCAGCAATAACAATTACAGAATGTAGACAACCAAATTGGGTCTCGGTTCAGGGGCCATAACTCTCAACTCCACAATTGGATTTTTGTGAAATTGATATATGTTGGAATAATCCTAATTTTCTAACTTCTCACTGAAGCGATCATTAAAATATTTTTTTTTTCATGAGATACACATGTCTATCTGCATCTTTGTCGAATTAGCACTTTGTCACTAGAAAATGCCACCTGTTAGCATGCTTTAAATGGTCGTGAGATTTAAAAAAAAAAAGGAGATCCATTATGTTAGTTGTGGAAGAGTATATGGGTGCATATTTTAATATGAAATGTGATTATTAATCTATTCATATTTCGAATGTTTGTAGAAGATTAAAGTTGATAAGGTGACAGTTCCAAGAATCAGTTATGGAACGAAAAAGTCATGGCAAAGAAAAGTTAAATAAGCCAGTAACAGAGGTGCAGGGGGTTCCAGTCTTCTAAATTTTGGCTAAGAGATTTTGGGCTATAGTAGAATAGAGGTTGTGAATATAGGGGGTTCCATTTTCCTTTCTGAATGGAAGACTTTGAGCTGCAGGACAGAAGGGCTGATTGGAAGTTTTATGTTCTGCATTTGCTGACAGAAAAAGAGTAGTGGTTGGTTTAAATTTCTAAACTGTGTGTTGGAAAAGAGGGAATGTTATGATTTTTGATGTGTCTAGGGGAAGGGAATTCAAGTTTCCTTTTTAATTAATGATTTAGATGCATAATGTAATGAAAACTTTTTTGTTTCTGCATTTTTTGAGGAGGGAGACTTGGGAGATAGTTGCATATTGGAGCTTTGAATCTAGGCAATTTTCTCTCCACTGATTGTCATCTTTTTATGACATTCAATTTTCTCTAAATGCATTTATATCATGGATTCCTGAATATATTTGATTTCCAAGTGTTTTAAAGCTATGTTTCTTTACTTTCTCAGATTTCATTCTGTTTGTAACGCTACACGCAAATGAACTTTGTGTTATTTGTTGATACTTTCTTGTAGTCTTTTAGGTTCCGCATCTACATTGTATTTACAAGTAGATGTTTGATATCCTTTCATGCTTTCTGGTAAAAGCACCCACATTTAACTCATTGAACATCTTGTATGGGGAGCTGTACCTAATAAAAATTTAGAGGAAGGTTATCAACCCAGTGATAACTTGTCCAACTGTTGGTGCTAATTTGTCCTTTCATTTGGGCATTCGGGGTCAGATTTGCATGCATTTTTTTGAAGGACAATCTATTCACTAACAATTAATTAATTCATGCTCTGTATCCAAGTGGGCCCCATGACCTTCTTGTTGGATTTCAATGGTTTTTTGATAGGTCGCTATCTCAGTACTGAAAAACCTTGCCATTTTCCAGTGGTGACATAGCACCTTGCCGAATTTTCAACTTTTTTGATGACTTTCCATGTCATGCCATCCTTATCTACATGCTTGTTCAAAATTATATTATATTCACCTCTAGCTGGTCGACCATAGGTCCCACACTTACGAACTTTGCCTTTAAAAAAGGCATTATCTTCTAGACACATAGCTATAGGAGTGGAGAAGTACTTAAATAGGCTAAAAGTCCACTATGGGAGAAATGTGGGATAAAGGTTTAAAAGAACCTCCCCTTCTCTCAGAAAAATTTCAAGCACCTCCTTGGACTAATGTTATGTGTTGCCTCCTTTTCTGAATTCACTCTCAAAACTTCCACCAAAGAAGGATTGGAAAATGTCAAAGGGATCATGGCCACCACCCCAAGACATTAAAGTAAGTCAAGCCAATTAGAATGACCCCATTAGAGCCTTATATTCAAATCCATGACAATTGTATTTATTATGATCAAGTTATTCATGTGTTTTATTCTATATACAACAGTTAGCATTATTGTTAGCATATATATGGTAATGAATTAACATAGTGACTCTTGTGTTCTTGGTAAGATCACTAGAGAAAACTTGATAGTTAAGGGTGCATGATTAGATAGAACATAATCATCAGGCCAAATTCCTCTCTTCAGCTTTGGTGGAAATAGAAATACTTTCTTAGATTTATAGCCTCAAACATCTTCATCAGCCAGTAAATAACTTGTTTTCTTGTTGACAGACCGAGTAACCCTGACACTTCAAAACTACTCTGACTACAACTTTATTCTAGCATAAAACTCCTCTTTATTAATCTCTTTACCACATTTTGTTATGTGTTTTGATTTCTCTGCAAAGAAGGTGGTTTCTTTTAATGTGGGTTTCTCCCTTTTCAAAACCAGCAATTGGTGTGGATGCTCCCTTGCAACTCATATAGGCATCCCCTATTTATAGTGGATTCCTCTTTTCATCAACATGCCTACCTTTACTCCCTTGCATAATTCTAGATTTCCCTACCTGTTTCTAGCATGGGGCTTCTCTTTGATCGTTGCGGCTTCCACCATATATTAAACAAGTTTATTCATAAATTTACATTCAAACATCAAAACTTACTTTAGAATTTGAGAAATCTAATCCATCCATTAATCCTAGCCATGTCTCATGGACAATAATTACTTATTTGAAACTAACTGGCTCTAAAGAGAAATTCAAATTGAATTTTGTAGGTTGATTTTAGCTTAATGTGTTGTGAAATGGACCCTCCCATTATTGCACATCTCGGAATAAGACTTCAGTAACTCAATGCTTGATTGTGCCTATCATGCATTATATTTGCTAATCAAATTTGTCTCATTCATTACATGCATACTTCCATGTGCATACCATTTGATTTGAAAAAGGAATATATGTATATCTAACATTCAACAAGTCACAATTGTTTTGATTTCTAAAAATATGCACAATCCCACATATCTATCATCTTGATGCAATTAGTCGGGCCCCAGAGTGGGTCCGACTAAAAAAAAATTGTTTTCAAGCAACTAATATTCTAAAATGATCCAGATGTCATCTAACATTGATTTGATCAAAATCCAATCATTGTCATATCACTTACAACTAATCTTCAACCTCTCCTACAACTGCCAATCTTTGTGCTAAGAGTTCCTTTGATCGGCCTTAAAAACTGATCCAAAAACTTAACCAAGCTTTAAAATCAACAACATTGAATTTTTTTTCTACACACTTTTACCCCATAAAATCTCCTCTCATGATGAATTCTAAATCAAAAGATATTGACTATCAAAGTTGCTCCTTCAAAATTGCCAGCAAGAAAACATGTTAGAAAAAAATAAAAGACGTTTGGATTTGGCTTCGAAAACTAGGAAAACTAACACTTGGGAGGATGAAAAATAGGGTGTTAGTTCACTATCACAAGGAGAGTATAAATATTTGGTTTCAAATCATGAACAATAATATAGTACATTTGGCAAATGGTCAAAGTGGGCTACTTGGAATTTGCAGACTAGAAGCACTGTTAGAAAAGTAGTTTTTGCAAATAGAATTGGCCTGGGAAAGTATGCAAATGGATACATAAAGACTTGAAAACTAGCACACTTGTACTATTTCTATGATAAAATAAAGTGGTACAATCCTTTACATCTCATCTATCATGGATTTCAAGTTATGATGTCACAAATAGGGGTCCTAACAAATCTGCACTTCTTGACACTGGTAAAAAGTTACAAATTGCATTTGGAATCACATTTGAAAACTAATCAAAAAAATTTGTCAAAAGGACAAAAATGAAACATAGTTTTTCTCTTACCTCTAAAATGCAACTCAAAAGGAATTTTCTCATTTTGGTAGACTAGGTCAAAATTATGACAAGTCAAACAAGGCTTCCCAGAATTAAGAATAATTCACATCAACATGACAACATTAAATGACCCAATTTAATGGATTCAAAACCTATTCAAATGGCTTCAAAATGACTTG
This sequence comes from Cupressus sempervirens, assembly GCA_028749045.1. Classification (NCBI taxonomy): domain Eukaryota; kingdom Viridiplantae; phylum Streptophyta; class Pinopsida; order Cupressales; family Cupressaceae; genus Cupressus; species Cupressus sempervirens. The sequence goes on along the minus strand of CM053789.1, from coordinate 415,182,410 downwards.
AAATATAAAATATAGATCCTTTGGTAATGATACTAATATTTCCAAAGTGACGAGTCATGAAACATTACTGGGTGCGAGATAATAAATTGCAAATTAACATGGCCTTCTGTTGTTGTTTAACACTTAGGTGAAAATGCAGAATTGTAAATTGATCAAAACAAGATTTCATAGAATGACTTAGAACAACAATTTAAGTTCATGGAACAAGTAGGCATACTAAATGGAAGGTTTCAAAAATATTGAACACCTCTTAGGCCACGAAAGGATAGCTAAGTACATATGCTTCAAATGTGTTTATAGGATTTGATTTTATCAATGGTACTCAAAATCAAGGCTTCAATTTCAAGTCCTAACAGTGGCTCTATCTAGGGATGCATGTCACTTCCAAGCATGGAAAGGATTGATATATTTGGAAGAAGTAGACAATTTCCAAAACAACAAAAACTTCTCTCAAATAGCTTTGTTGGAATCAAGGAAACAACTACTCCTATTATGTACAAATGATGGCATCGGGCCATCAAACTTCAACAAAACTTCTTACCTCTATCATAAATCTGATTTTCATCTGAACTTCCATGAGGTAAGTTGGAAACATTAATTCTATCAATTTCACCAATCAAATCAACATTTTGAATCAACTCACTTGGCAAAACTAAATCTGCAACTTCCCTTCCATAATGCATATAACAACTAGCTTCATTTTCTACAACATGCTTATTATGAATGTTTTGATTAGCATGCTTATAACTATCAGACTCAAATTGGAACTCTCCTTCCTTTAATGAATCATGCATTCTATCAACTTTGAATATGAAGGCTTCATACTCAACTTGGGGAAAAGAATCACCCATACCTTAAAACTGTGTATCCTTGTTTATAACCAGATGATACTCAAAGAATAAATCAGATTTGTACTCACATATATCATCAATGTCAGAATCTAAAACTAATTTGAAGTCTTTCAACGATTCTTCAAAATCAACAAATAGATTAGTTTTCACATTAAAGTATTCATCATAATAGTTGCTAAAAGGTGCACACTGATCTTCAATTATAACTTTGTCAACCACCTTGTTACCCATATTATAAGATGCAACATCATCATCATAATCACTATCAAACTTGGAAGAAAAATAATCTGATCTCTCATAGTAGTAAGATAATGTATCATCATTAAGGTCATTCTCAATTAATTCTGAACCTTCCATGTGCTCTTCAAACAAAGGATTGATAATTCCATGCAAAGAACCTTTGTAGACATTATGATAAGTGATGTGCTGATCAACATCAAACTCCTCACCATATAATGGATTGGTGAAAACTTTAAAACCATTTCTAAATCATTGTTATGGACATTTTCAGCATATGAAGAGAAAAATTAGAGTCACCACAAGAAGACATGCCATTAACTCCATCAAAAAAGCATGTTGAAAATAGATCAAAGTTACTTTCATTGTCTTTATGAAGGTGATTCAAATTTCTTGCAAACCAATCATCATTAGGTGTTGATGCATTAATCTTAGAGTCAGTTGCATATTTCTGGTTACTACTGCATGCATCTTCAAGAAACTCATCTACACAATTAGGTAGTCAATCCTTATGAATAATCCCTTTATCTTCATATTGCATAGAAAAATCTTCTTCACAACTTTCAACCTCAAACTGATTTACACAATTCTAAAATGGAATTTCACTTTCAAATTTACAAATAGTACTCATACCTTTACTTGCACAAGAGCACTCACTTCCATCATTGCTTTCTTCTTCTCAATTTGCATCAGATTCATATGAAGATGAACATGTAATATCATTTTCCCCTCTTTCATTTGAGTAAGAACTCTCATCATCTACTTCATATGACACCTCTTGATTATATACCAGATCAGCAACATTGTTCACATCACTTGAATAAAAATCTTCAGCTTCTTCATCCACATAATACTGAGATAAATGCCTTGCAACTTCATGATCAATCACATTCTCAACATAAAGAAAATCATCAATTGGAGAAGCAACAACTGAAATTAAATCTTCTACATATAACTTATCAAGTGAATCAACCTTAACATCTATTGTTGAAGTACTGCAAACATATGTACTCTATTCAGAAAGAATAAGACAATCTCTCCTTTGAGACAAAGAGACTTTAACTTCAACATCACATGCTTTTGATTCTGAATTTTCAATAAGATTATCTACAATAGTAGGGGTACCTATTTGCTGATTTGAAAATAAACACTCCTTTTGACATTGATTTTTCCTTTGCACCTCATCTTGCCAGAAAACATTCCTAGAGAAGTGACTCTAGGTTAGGGGATACTTTATGTTATTTTTAATCTCCATAGACATCATGAATGCCTAATGCAAAGTCTTAGGTTCTTTATCTCTCAATAGATAGATCATATTTTTATCAAATACATCAAGATAAACAACTAGACACACTTGATCATCTAGCTTATAACTCTCAGGAATGCAATTTAAGACCTTTGTAAATTTGATATTAAATTTAGGAACTAGTTGGCCATTCCTAATTTGGATCTTCAAGAACTTATCAAAATAATCATAGATGCTTATTCTTTCCCCAAACTGCTTCATGAAGGCTGAAATTAATTCATCCCATGATGAAATTGAACATGCTAGTAAAATTGAACCCCTAGCACTGGGTGCCACATGGTGCCATCCTATTTGTCTACTAGGCATGCCATGTAAAAGCCTCTTATTTGCTGCTCAAATTGCCACATCGCTTCTTTGGACACACTGCCATGTCATCATTATCTGGGACCTACTACCATGTGCCACTATTAGACTCATCCACCTTAATTGCATGTTAGTGCCATGTGTCAAGCTTTTATTAAGTCTCCATGTTACTATGTTATGTGTTGTGCATGTTTTCCTTGGTGCCATGGAAACCACCATCAGATGAGCCACATGTCACAATATGGTGAGTTTCAATATTAATCTGCCATGTCATAGAATTTCTTGCAAACTATGCCATTTGGCACCTTGTGGTTGGTCTGATCATCACCAACATCATCGTTGAGTCACTGCACAGCTATCTGATTGCCACTTTTCATTATCTGATTCATGCTCTACATCCAAGCGGGACCCACAACCTTCTTGCTAGATTTCCATGGTTTTTTGGTAGGTCACTATGTCACTACTAGAAAATCTTGCCATTTAACAATGGTGACATAGCGCCTTGTTGGATTTTCAACTTTTCCAGTGAGTTTCCATGTCATGCCACCTTGATCTGTGTGCTTATTCAAAATTATAAGCTATTCACCTCTAGTTGGCCGACCATGGGCCCCACATGCACAAGCCTTACCTTTTAAAAGGCACACTCTTTTGGACAGATAGCTATAGGAGTGGAGAAGTACTTAAAGAAGCTAAAATTCCACTATGGGAGCAATGTGGGATAAAGGTTTAAAAGAACCTCCCCTTCTCTAATAAAATTTTTAGGTGCGTCCTTGGACTTGTGTTATGTGTGGCCTCCTCTACTGAATTCACTCCCAAAACTTCCACCGAAGAAGGATTGGAAAATGTCAAATCAATCATGGCCACCACCCCAAGAAATTAAAGTAAGTCAAGCCACTTAGAATGACCCTGCTAGAGCCTTATATTCAAATCCATGAAAACTATATTTATTATGATCAGGTCATTCGTGTGTTGTGTTCTGTATATAATAGTTAGCATTTTTGTTAGCATATTAGTTGTAATGAATTAACATAGTGACTCTTGTGTTCTTGGTAACCTCACTAGAGCAAACTCGATAGTTAAGGGTGCATGAATAGATAGAACATTATCATTAGGCCAAATTCAAAATAGAAATGCTTTCTTAAATGTATGGCCTCCAACATCTTCATTAGCTAATAAATAACTCATTTTCTTACTGACAAATCTAGTAACCCTACCACTTCAAAACCTCTTTGACTGTGGCATTTTTCTAGCATCAAACTCCTCTTTACCATTCTCTTTACCATGTTTCATTATGTGTTTTGATTTTAATGCAGAGAAGGTGGCTTCTTTTAATGTGGGCTTCTCCCTTTTCAAAACTAGGAATTGGTGTGGATGTTTGTTTTTTTTATGCTTTAAGCTTTCCTCAATAGTCTTCCCTTGCAACTCATGTAGGCATTCCCTATTTACAGTAGATTCCTCTTTTCATCAATGTGTCTGCCTTTACTCCCTTGCATAATTCTAGACTGCCCTACCTCTATCTAACATGGGTCTCCTCTTTGATTTTTGCGGCTTCCACCATATATGAAAAGTGGTGTCGTGCATATCAATTTTATTCATCAATTTACATTCAAATCTCAAAAACTTACTTTAGAATTTGAAAAATCTAATCCATCCATTAATCCCAACCATGTCTCATGGATAGTAATTACTTATTTGAAATTGATTGGCTCTAAAGAGAAATTCAAATTGAATTTTGTAGGTTGAGTTTAACTTAATGTGTTGTGAAATTGATCCTCCCATAATTGTACATCTCAAGAATAAGACTTAGTAACTCAATACTTTATTGTTCCTATCATGCATTATATTTGCTAATCAAATCTATCTCATTCATTACATGCATAGTCCCATGTGCATACCATTTGATTTGAAAAAGGCATATATGTATATCTAACATTCAGTGAGTCACAGTGGTTTCAATTTCTCAAAATATGCAAAATCCCACATATCTATCAACCTGATGCAATTAGTTGGGCCTCAAAGTGGGTTTCACTAAAAAAATTTGTTTTTGGGAAAATGATATTCTAAACTGATCCATTGTTCATCTGATATTATTTTGATCAAAATCAAATCACTGTCATATCACTTACAACTAATTTTCAACCTCTCCTATAAACTATCAATCTTCATTCCAAGAGGTCCTTTGACTAGCCTCAAAAACTGATCCAAACACCTGACCAAGGTCTGAAATGAACAACACTGAATCTATGTTTTGCACACTTTTACCCTGTTGAACCTCATCTAATGACAAGTTCTCAGTTAAAAGATATTGACTATTAAAGTTGCCCCTTCATAATTGCCTACAATAAAACATGTTAGAAAATAATAAAAAACATTTGGATTTGGCTTCGAAAACTAGGAAAACTAACACTTGGGAGGATGAAAACTAGGGCATTAGTTTTTGCAAATGGAATTGAACTAGGAAAGTGTATAGACGAATTCATCAAAACTTGAAAATTGGTATACTTGTAGTATTTTTAGAATAAAAATACAGTGGTACAATCCATTCAATCTCACCTATCATGGATTTCAAGTTATGATGTCATGAACAGGGGTCGTGACAAATGTGCACTTCTTGACACTAGTAAAGAGGTACAGATTGTATTTGGAATCATGTTTGAGAACTGACCAAACAGATTCATCAAAAGCTCAAAAATGAAACATAGGTAGTCTCTGACCTCTAAAATGTAATGCAAAAGGGGTCAAAATTATGACAAGTCAAACAGGGCTTCCTAGAATTCAGAATAATTCACATGAGCATGACAACATTAAATGACCAACTTTGAGGGATTCAACGCCTAGTCAAATGGATCCAAAATGACTCAAAATCTGAAAGATAGGTTCTCTGCTATGGACACTAAATATTCCCAAAGTATTGAATCATGAAACATTAATGGGTGTAAGATATTCAATTACAAACATGACCTCCTATCACTATTTGACATTTAGGTGAAAATACAAAATTATAAATTGCTCAAAACAAGACTTCACAGAATGACCTGGAATGACAATTTAACTTCATGGAACAAGTAGGCATATTGAATGGAAGGTTTTAGAAATATTGAAAACCTCTTAGGACTCAAAAGGATAGCAAGGAACATATGCATCAAATGCGTTTATAGGACTTGATTTTCTCAATGGTACTCAAAATCGGTGTTTTGATTTTGAGTCCCAATAGTGGCTCTATCTGGGAATACATGTCCCTTATAGGCATGGCAAGGATTGAAATATCTAGAAGAACTAGACCATTCACAAAATAGAAAAAACTTCTCTCAAACAACTTTATTGAAAGCGATGAAACAACTACTCCTACTATGTACAAATGATGGCACTAAGCCACCGAACTTGAACAAAACCTCTTACCTCTATCATAAATCTAATTTTTATTTGAACTTCCATGAGGTAAGCTGGAAACATTACTTCTATCAATTTCACCAATTAGATCAACATTCTAAATCAACTCACTTGGCAAAACTGAATCTGCAACTTCACTTTCATAATGCATATAACAACTAGCTTCATTTTCTAGAACTAGCTTATTAAAAAAGTTCTGATCAGCATACTTATAACTATTAGACTCAAACTGAAACTCTCCTTCCTTTAATGAATCATTCATGCTATCAACTTTGAATGTGAAGGCTTCATACTCAACTTGGGGAAAAGAATCACACATACTTTGAAGCTATCTATCCTTGTGTATAACCGGATGATACTCAAACAAGCAATCAGATTTGTACTAACATATATCATCAATGTCAGAATTTGAAACTAATCCCAAGTCTTTCAATGATTCTTCAAAATCAACAAATGGATTAGTTATCACATTAAATTATTCATCATAAAACTTGCCACAAGGTGCACACTGATCTTCAATGATAGCTTCAGCAAACACCTTGTTACCCATATTATAAGATGCAACATCATCATCATAATCACTATCAAACTTGAAAAAAAAAGCAATCTGATCTCTCATAGTAGTAAGATAATGTATCATCATTAAGGTCATTCTCAATTAAATCTAAACCTTCCATTTTCTCTTCAAACAAAGGATTGATAATTCGATACAAAGCGCCTTTGTAGACTTTATGACAAGTGATGTGCTGATCAACATCAAACTCCTCACCGTATAATAGATTGCTGAAAACTTTAAAACCATTTCTAACATCACCATTATGGACATTTCCAGCATATGAAGAAGAAAAATTAGAATCACCACAAGAAGACACACTATTAACTCCATTAATGAAGCATGTAGAAAATAGATCAAAGTTACTTGCATTGTCTTTATGAATGTGATTCAAATGTCTTGCAAACCAATCATCATTAGGTGCTAATGCATTAATCTTAGAGTCAGTTGCATATTGTTGGTTACTACTGCATGCATCTTTAAGACACTCATCTACACAATTAGGTAATCCATCCTTATAAATAATCCCTTTATCTTCATATTGTGTAGACAAATATTCTTCACAACTTTCAACCTCAAACTGATTTACACAATTTTGAAATGGAATTTCACTTTTGGATTTAGAAATAGTACTCATACCTTTACTTGCATAAGAGCACTCACTTCTGTTATTACTTTCTTCTTCTTGATTTGCATCAAATTCATATGAAGATGAACATGTAATATCATTTTCCTCACTTTAATTCAAGTAACCACTCTCATCATCTACTTCATATGATGCCTCTTGATTATATACAAGATCAACAACATTGTTCACATCACTTGAAACACAATTTTTAACTTCTTCATCCACATAAAACTAAGTTGAATGCCTTGCAACTTCATGATCAATTACATTCTCAACACAAAGAAAATCATCAATTGGAGAAGTGACAACTAAAATTAAATCTTCTACATATAACTTATCAAGTGAATCAACCTTAACATCTACTGTTGAAGTACTGCAAATAGATGTACTCTATTTGACAAGAACATGATCATATCTCCTTTGAGATAGAGACTTCAACTTCAACATCACATGGTTTTGATTTTGAATTTTCAATAAGATTATCTACAAAAATAGGGGTACCTATTTTTTGATCTAAAAATAAACACTTCTTTTGACATTGATTTTTCCTTTAGACCTCATCTTGCCAACAAACATTCCTAGAGAATTGACTTTGGGTTAGGCCATACATTATGTTATTTTCAATCTCTATAGCCATCATGAATATCTGATGCAAAGAATTAGGTTCTTTATCTCTCAACAGATAACTCATCCTTTTATCAAATGCACCAAGATAAACAACTAGACACACTTGATCATTTGGCTTATAATGTTTAAGAATATCATTTAAATTATTTGAAAATATAATATTAAATTCAAGAACTAGTTCACCATTCCTGATCTGGATCTTCAAGAACTTACCAAAAAATCAAAGATGCTTATTCTTTCCCCGAACTTTTTCATGAAGGATGGAATTGAACATGTTGGTAAAAATGGAAACCAATCCCTAGCATCACCTTCTAAAGTCTAAACAAACAACTTCATAAGAACATCTTACTAAGCAATTTCAAAATCACCAACCAAATCACGAAACATCTAAACATGATGATTGGCTGAATTTTCATGATTCCCATTGAATTTAGGCAAATAATTTTTGAGATTATACAACATAGGGTTTGGAAAACCTTGAATACCATTGAAATTTAATGGCATATATCTCTTGGTAGAAATAGATCTATAATTCTCACTAACCAGTTGCATATCAAGTGAAGGGAAATTTGACATTTCTAACAAGTTTAAAACTCATTCACCAAGGTTACTTTAAGAGTTTATTACTACAGTAGATCTGGAGTACCAATTTCAACTCCAAGCATACTTGCTGAATTTATTCTTGACAAAGTATGTTGAGATAAATCAAACCATTCTCCTACTTAGTGCTGGAAAAACCACTTGACAAACAAACTTCTGTAAAGCTTACTTTCATAGAAATGAAATCACATGAAAGGTGAAAATACCTTTAGTGTTTCTGCATGAAAACTTGATCTACTGATTGGCATAGGTGTTGATTTCAATTCTTCACACCACTAATCAAATCCTTGTAGAGCTGCAATCTCCTTGAGGAGAACCAAATGAAAACACTATTGTGATTCATTTTAACATTCATATTCCTTATGATAACAGATCAAACAACACCTTAAAACTCATCAATCAAGAACTTATAAACTCTCTCTTCATGCCTAAAACTTAACATAACCTTTAGATCTGCATTACCAAGCCAAAAACACTTTGAAAACATTTATATACAACCAATCTACACTAGTATAAAGATCCTTTAGAGGGTCACCACTCACGATTGTGAGGAAGATTTAAAACATAATTCATAACATGACAAATTTGAACTAGATTTTCAACTTGCAAAACTTTGCAAATCTTTAAAAACTTAGGTTAGAGAAACCATCTTTAAACAATTCTGACTCTGAATTTATAATAGTACTTTGACAAACAAACTGGCTGAATTGATTGAAAGTAAAGCTTAGTAGTAACAAAATTTACATTCAACATTGAAAGATATTGTTGTCCTAAACAAAGCATCACTAGGGTGCATGATATTGAGTAAGAAAACTGGAAAGCACATTTGCTAATTTACTCCTACAATTTTTTCATAGACTTCACCTATCATATTGAATCTCTTCTTTTAAATTCTCAAGGTTTGTCTACCATTCAGATTCAATACAATCCCCAGTAGAGTCACCATTTTATTTTAAACACATTGATTTGATCAAAATCCAATCATTGTTGTATCACTTACAACTGATTTTCAACCTCTCCTACAAACTGCCAATCTTCATGCCAAGAGGTCCTTTGATCGGCCTTAAAAATTGATCCAAACACTGAATACCAAGCTTTGAAGTCAACAACAAAGAATCTCTATTTTGCACACTTTTACCCGATTGAATATCATCTCATGATGAATTCTTAGTTAAAAGATATTGACTGTCAAAGTTGGCCCTTTAGAATTGCTTGCAAGAAAACATGTTAGAAAACAATAAAACACATTTGGATTTCGCTTCAAAAACTAGGCAAACTGACACTTGGGAGGATGAAAACTGGGGCATTGGTTCATTTTCATGGGAAGAGTATAAATCTATGATTTGGGCTCATGACGAATAATAGGTCACATTTGATGAATGGTCAAAGTGGGCTACTCAAAATTTGTAGACCAGAAGCACTAGCAAAAAAGTGATTTTTGCAAATGGAATTGGTTTGTGAACGTGTGCAAATGGATTTTTCAAGACTTGAAAACTAGCACACTTGTAGTATTTTTAGAATATAGTACAATGGTACAATACATTCAATCTCATCTATCATGGATTTCAAGTTATGATGTCATGAATAGGGGTCCTAACAAATCTGCACTTCTTGATACTAGTAAAAAGTTACGAATTGCATTTGGAATAACGTTTGAAAACTAATCAAATGGATTTGTCAAGAGCTCAAAAATGAAACATATTTAGTCTCTAACGTCTAAAATGCAACATAAAAGGAATTTTCTTATTTTGGTAGACTAGGTCAAAATTATGAAAAGTCAAATAGGGCTTCCTACTATTCAGTATAATTCACATCAACATGACAACATTAAATGACCAAGTTTGAGGGATTCAAAACCTAGTCAAATCGACTCAAAAATGACTCAAAATCTAAAACATAGGTTCTCTAGTATGGACACTAAATACTTCCAAAGCAATTAGTCATGAAACATTATTGGGTGTGAGATATTCAATTGCAAACATGGCCTCCTATCACTATTTCACACTTAGATGAAAATGTAGAATTCTAAATTGCTCAAAACAAGACTTCACGGAATGATTCAGAATGATAATTTAACTTCATGGAACAAGTAGGCATACTGAATGGAAGGTGTTAGAAATATTGAACACTTGATTTTCTGAATGGTACTCAAAATCAGGGCTTCAATTTTCAGTCCCAATAGGATCAAGGACCACTTGTACTAACCCAAGACATGATAGAAGATGTAGAAGAGGTAGAAGGTGTGAAGGATGAAGAGGAATCCAAGGAAGCACATACCAAGCCAAAGGCAAAGAAAAGAAAATTCTCCACCAAACTAGCAACCAAGCCCAAAAAAGTTGCTAAGCCTAGCCCAACAAAGCCTACCACAAGGGCCAGTACAAGAGCCATGTCAAAAAAGGCTAAAGAGTAGGAAAAGAAGAAGGCAACTAAAGAGGAATGTCCAACCCAGAGGAAGAAAAGATTAAAATATGTTGCACCTCCTAAATCAGATGAAGAGAGAACAAAATCTGATGACACTAGCCAATTCAGAGTGGTAGGTCACACCACTAAGTTTGATTTAGAAAACATATGTGATAACATTTGGGATAATTTAGATTTGTCAGGATTAAAAGGTATTGATTTTAATAACTTGAATAGAGAGGAATAGAACATGGTTGAAGAGTCATTCTACACCATGACGAAAAAGTTCAAAAACACTCCAATTGAGCTTGACAATACAATGCCTAAGAAGTTATATTCAATTGTAGGAAATAAATGGCATTATTGCCTTAATATGGAAAGAGAAATAAGAGAGTCAACATTGGCTTGAGTAATGCTTAAACTTACTAAAGAGAAAATTAGTAAGGAAAATAAGAAGCATCGAAAAAAATTTGCACCCAAATATAGAGCATTTAGTATACTATAGAATAAAATTGAAGATGTTGTCAAAAAGTCGACACAAATGTGGAAATTAATTTACGTCCTCAAAACTATGAAAGAAGGAGAAGAAAATAGCTTTGAGGGAAGAAATAATGAAGAAGAGGACAATGATAAAAAGAAGAAAGTGAAAAAGAAAAGGAAGATGTTACAATGGAGAAGGAGACATGAAAGGATGATATGGAAACTATTGAGGAGTGGCAACAAGAATAGAGTGTGCAAGACACACAATTGCCACCACCAAGTTCTCCACATGTAACTCTGAAACCTACAGATACAATAATTGTTCAAGATGTCCCTGACAACTCTAGTTATGACATAAATCCATTAACTATAGAAGATCTTAAAAAGATTCGTCACCAGACTACAATACAAGCTCAGTTATGTACAAATCCAATCTTGGTGAGTGTGGAAGAACTACAAAAGGTTGTAGGAAATAACAAGGGATAAGGTGAATCCAAAAGAACCATCTTCTCATACCCCAATAGCTACAAGTGGACAACCAATGATGCAAATAGTAGTAGACACATCTGCAAAGGTTGACTTCACAATACTAGTCACTACAACAGCTGAGGAGCCAGTAAAGGATCAAATAGGATAGATGGATACTTCTGTCTCTATAGCACAAGAACAAGGTGCACCCCCAAAGATTATTGTGATTAAAAAAGAAAGATCAAAGGAGGACAAGGAAAGTCCTAAGGAGAAGGAGCAAAAGGCAATACAAACATTGATAAACTTGCCTACAATAAGGACACCAAATGGAATAACTCAAAAGCTAAGCATTGAAGAAATGCCACTTCAAATTTCTGCACCAGGCTCAAGCTCTACAAAATTCCCAAGGGTACTTCACTATGGAGACCCTGCATTAGATGAGGACATAGTCATTCCCAAGTATGACTATGAAAATATGAACATTGATCAGATAAATGAAGTGAAAGAGGCATTGAAAATGAAAAAGAGATAGGAGATACTCAAAAATGAGTATAAAAAAAAGCAAGCATTAATTGAGATTAAAGATATCTTTCTAGTTTCATTTAGATTGCAGGTTCTTGATGAAGCCAAGCCTATTATGGAGCAACTATCTAGTATAGTGGACTAGGTACAAAATGAAGACCTTGATGCAAATGCAAAACTATTAGAATGGTCTAAAAAGAGGTTTCAAATAAAGGTAAATGAAAGAATATCAAGTGAAATAGCACTTTCACAAGTTGAGCTGGCCAAGAAGATTGAAAAGGTAAAAATAGTACTTGAGAATATATTCTCATTGTACTCAAAATTGTGTGACCCATCAATTTTCACACAAAAGACTAGCCAACAAATAATGAGCTTGGAGAGGAACCTTAAAATATCAAGCATGCGACTATCTAAGGATCTAACTTGGAGTGAGAAGCATTTTCAAACTATGCTTCACACTCAGAAGGAACTAGTCATGCTAATAGTAGATAACAAAAATACTAAGGCGAAGTTAATACAAATTCAATCTACCATAACCCCACACATGGATATTTTGTAGAAAGAACTGGCCTATACTGAAAACATGTTAAAGAAAGATCCCAACCTTTCTACATTGGAAGGCCTAGTTCACCTTGCAGTAGAAGTAGCCATCCAGCTTAAATTGCTAGAAATTACACTTGAAAATTGGGATGTTTCTCTAAGGATAGTAATGGAGGTAAATAAATCCTTTTTGGTTAAGTATTTAGTTAATGTATAGAACCCTTTGATATAAGTATCAAAAAAGGGGTAGATAATTATAATAAAAAGAGGGACATAAAACTAAGGGGAGATAAGAAGATAAATTTTGAGGAAGAGAAATAGATAGGCCAAAGGGAAATTATAACTACAGGGGAAGATGTGTGAAAGGGGGAGTAAAACCAGAGCAAGGCACATAGGACAATACAGATAAAGAAAGAAAGACACATCAACTTAGGAGCAGTTACAAATTTTGAGGTATCTTCACAAAATTTTGAATATTTTTTGAAGTTTTGTGTATATGCTAAATAGATTTATATTATACTCAAAAATATTAGATTCATAATGTATAGGTAAGTGTTTTTGACACTCATGTCAAAGGGGGAGATTGTTGGTCTTAGATTGGTTTTGACAATTGAGTGTCAACACACAAAAGATATTTTCTTAGTTGATGTCAAGTATAATATAGATGCTAGTTATAGTATGTGTTGCACTAGAAATTTAACAAGTGCTGAGTCATTCAGATGTCAAGTAGATAGATAGTTTCAAGCAAGTTTTAGATGTTGAGTGATTAATATGTGCCAAATGAACTATAGGTGCCAAGCAGGACATAATTTCTATAGGTGTCAAACAAGAAAAAATTTCTATATGTGTCGAGCATCAGTAATCAGTAAGTATTGAGCAACATAGAATCAATATAAGAGTTTCTGCCCTCACAAACTAAGATGTAAACCATTTTTGAGCCGACATAAGATGAATCTCGAAGAATCTTAAAGATAAGATCGAACATTTTTTATTCCCTATGAAATCAACATGCAACCAATCAAAAAGATGGAAAGATTTGAGCAAGAAAGATGGATGAATCTCATGGATGAATCTCAATCATAAATGCATACCTAACCCTAAGCCACAAAACCTTTTTAAGGAGGTCAAAACCCCATAATTCACTATGTGTGTGTATGGGAATGCATGAAAGAATGCTAGAAAAGTTTGAAGGAAGTGAAATGGGTGTAAACACTTAGAAGAAGAACAACATTGCAGAATTAGTTAACAAACTAGAGTACCAACACTTCAAATAGAATCATATCAGATCAAGGAGGATTGGATCAGATTGGACAGAACAAGGATCTGAAATCAGCAATTGAAGATTGTAAGTTATCAGGTCAACACATTCTACTATACTTTCTAGCCATTGTATTAGGAGAATGAAAATCCAATGAAGATAGGTTGGTTTAATAGCCATTTTGTAAATCCTTTAATAGGGTGACATCCCAAGTGAATTTTTTTAAATCCTTTAGATAGGTCACTTTTAATAGAGTGTTGTAGCCTTTAACAAGGCAGGCCTTTCATAGGGTAGACCATAGATGGTGGTCAAACTTTTTAACCTTAACAAGTTACATATTGTTGTAGTGATAAGTTGTGGGTGTCATCCCCACCCTAGTTTTACCTTCTCATTTTGGAGGGTTTTTAAGTGATCAAATATTTTGTTGTCTATTTTTCTATGTGCCTTTATTTTTATGTTAATTAGATATGTTTCATGCATGTATTGATTTTAATTAAAAGTTTTATAGCTTAAAGTTTGGTGCTTCTAATTCACTCCCATTCTTAGAAGTATTCTTACCACTTGTAAATTCCAACAATTACCATTACATCAACTTAGCTGCAAACACATAAATGAAAATAACATGAACACATTTGACACCAATATTTAACGTGAAAACCTGATTTGGGAAAAATGACCAATTGCAACTAGTTACTATTTTCACTCTTCTAAAGTGAGCCCTGTTAGGAACCAACCCTGTTAAAGTTTACAAAACACACTATTAGGTGTGACCTTGTTAGAGGATTTAATCACCCTATTAGGAGTGGCCTTTTTAGAGGTCTTTAGATAATTCAATAGAACTACTACCTTGTTAGAGGATTTACAAATAGCTATTAAGCCAACTCTATTAATAGATTTGATCACTACTACAATGGTTAGAGAGCAATAATGAGATGACCTGATTTCTAATTCACCTAAATTTCTAATTACATATCTCTATTTTGGCTTGTATACTTGATCCTTCTTGATTGAATATGAATATTTAGCTCCACAGGATATTCTTCTTATCCTTCTCATTCGCTTCCTCTTACCATCATTAAATATTCAATGCATGCACACCACTTCCACACCCTTCTAACCCACAACTTGATCTTATTCTTATTTTTATCATATTATCAAGTTAGCTAGAATATAACTTAAAATAACTAATATTCATCTTCTTAGTCAGCTAGAACCAATAAATAAATCAATTAAACTCAATATGCTAAAACAAGAAAATTCTTCGTTAACCGACCCTACTTGGTAAACAATAACTTAGAAATTTTTTTTTGTGTGTTAACCAAGTGAACTCGGTTAACACTATATATTCACAAAGTTTCTTTGGTAACTAAGTGACCTTGGTTAGTACTAGTTCAATACAATGTTTCCTTCATTAACTAAGCGAGTTTGATTCACAATTATTATCTATAAAATTTCCTTTGGTGCTCGAGTGAACTTGGTAGACACTACCATCTAAACTAGGCAAAATCTGGAATACTAAGTAGACACAAAAAACTGTCTTCACTACTTGAGTGAGCTTACCATACACTGACTAACAATGATATGATATTTGTTTAACATCAAAGACAAGACAAAATTAATCAACTATATCAACACTTAATATCCTAAATGTTTATTAAACTACATGAGAGTGCGATAAACTCTTTTAACTACAAAAATTCCTTTGTTTGTAGCTTTGCATCATTATTTCTTTACCTTTACTCTTGACTTGCAAAGATGCGCTCACTATTTTGTTTGACCATTATCTCTTTCTGCAACTTCACCACTTGAATATTAACTATTATGTAAACCCTTGGGAACTTGTGGTAGTCTTTAACCTTAGCCATTTTGAGCTTATCTTTGCATGTTCACAACATCAATTTGGTAAGTGTAGTTAAAACTTACCATAGTGTGATTCATAGCATTCACCACTTCACGACTTTTACTTTGAGTCATTCATTAACTCAAGCGACATTGCAATAGTATAAATATTAACTACATTATCACTTGATCGCTCCATGGAAACTTAATTCATCACTTGGCATCATATTTTTGCAAGCTAGCGATAAGTATTTCTTCTAATAGCTAGACATCTTGCATGGTTTTGCAAGTTAGAAACCACCTTCATAACTTAACCATGCAATCATGCAAATAGAACTTTAACTTAACTGTCTTCTTTTCATTATCATTTCATGATTCAAACCTTTAAACTAGAAAATGACCCTATGAATCCATGATCATAAGCTTTCGGAGTCTCACTCCATTAACTAGGGGTTTCTTTAACTCACTGGCAAACTTGTGCTTATTGTTAACTCTTAACCATCATGCCTTTTTGCATCATCGCACGTTAATCTCTATAATTTTTTTTATCCCAACAATGTTGCACTAACACTTCTATTACTTGTTTGCTTCTATTCACATGGTCACAACTTAAGATATCCTTAATGCTTTATGACCTATGACTTTGCAATGACTGTTTGAGCTTAACCTTTTCTCTTTATAGTAGGATTACTACTTGAATTTATTTAAATAAAAAATGACCTATGTTGATGCAGCCTTCATTATTTTTCTCAATTGCACCTCTAACACTGATGTTATCATTAGCCACTACAAAGTTGCACTCAACTTAGAATAGATCATTATGCCTCTATACAACCTTGAAAATGGTAAGTGAGCAAAGTAGAGCAATGTTGCGATCATTGCAACATTGCAACTTGAAAGACATAAGAAATCACAAAATACAAAGGCAAACATTAGCTTAAAACTTAGGGATATAAAGATATAGCATAAAATATTTTTCACATATCCCTCTTTTGAAATGCCGAATGATTTTGAATGAACTCAAACGACCTTACAAGATAGGATTTTGACCTAGGGTTTTTTCCTGAGGGTTAACATAACTTTCAGAAACCATAGGCAACTTAGACATAGTCCTTTATTTTCACAAAATTTTCATAAAACATTGGGTAGGTGAAAAATTAGGCCATGAGATGATATGATTCTGATGCGGATTTCTGAGGTGAAGGAAGCTATGAGTTACAAGAATGCTTTAAATCTTTATATTAAAACCTCTAGTGAACTCATCAATTAGGAGAAGAGTTCTATGTACTTTGTCAATACTCCCCTTGAGAGATAAAATAAAATCTCTAGGATTTTGGGCTGTGGTATTGGTACCCTTCTTGGGTTATACCAGGGCCTCCCCTTTGGTTCTAAACCACCTAATTCCTTCTAGGAAATGCTCATTAACCAACACAACTAAAAACTTGCAAGCTAGAATGGTAATTCTCTTAGTCAAGCTGGTTAAATTATTCTTCTAAAAGCTTGTCTTCAAAGTCTCTCCATATATGCTCTTAGTCTGGTCAAAATGTCAATTAAGTATGTTGTTTCTATGGAAAGAATTCAAAGAATTTTTTTGTAGTACAGGACTGATAATAAAGAGAGACTTCCTCTTATTTTTGGGACTCTATTTGCAAGCCTAAGAATCTTGGAGAGTTGGGGATTAGGCCAATTAGAGAAATGAATAAAGCCTTCCTAACTAGACAAGGCTACAGAGCCTTTAATGATGATAGGGACTGGAGTAATATTTAGAAGAGTAAATATCTTTAGCACTCCTCCTTGAAAATCTTTCTCTCTATAGATAATTTAGAAAATGTTTCTTCCTTTTAGAAAGTTGTCCAAGAAATGAATAGCTTTCTCTCTACAAATAATTTAGAAAATGTTTCTTCCATTTTGAAAGTTGTCCAAGAAACGAAGATTATTTTGACCAAAGGTTGTAAATGGAAGCTGGGTGATGGTAAAACTATCTATTTCTAGGAGGGTTTCTAGTTATAGGATTCTCCCCTCAACTTGCTTTACAATAATGGCCATATCGTTGAGTACTACAAAGCCAACTTCAGTGTCAAAGTTAATGACTATTAGGTTGACAACAAATGGGTGGACCTAACTTCTCAGGATATCAATCTTCACCCTATTCAACTCTCTCTCTTTTCTTCTTGTATCAATCTCAACTCCCAAGACATGGTCATTTAGGCTCTACATTTGACTAGAAACTTCAAATTTTCTTCCCTCTTTGAAGAGAAGAGAATTTATCTCTTTTGGATTAAAGCTTGGACCAAAGGTTTAACCCCTAAGATTGAGATTTTCTTTTGGATTGCTCTACAAAACAAAATTCTCACTATTGATAATCTTAGAAAAAGAGGGATGACCTTCACCAACTGGTCTTGTTTTTGCAAAAATAATATGGAATCTATTAATCATATGTTTTTACAGTACTATTATGTCATGGATGTTTGGACAAAAAATTTTGAATTTCAATGAAATTCAATGGACTTTTCAGGAGAATCTTGCTGACCGTTTTTTAAGATGGAGTAGCCCCTTCAAAGGAGAACAAACTTGCACCCTTTGGTGGCACTATTTTCCCCACATTTTCTAGGGCTTGTGGAAAGAAGGGAATGATAGAATCTTTAGAGATACCAACACCCCCTCCTGGGTCATTGGTAGAAGAATTAGCAGAAACATAAAGGATAATTTTATATCACATTGTGGTCCCTCTATAAATCTCAACTTGAAGCATCCTAGTCAAAACTACATAGTTAAAATGGATAATTTGAGAGAGAATGGCATTTGGTTATCTCCGCCCAATGGTTGGATTAAGGATGATTGTGATGGGGCTTCCAAAGGGAACCCTAGCAAGGCTGGCTATAGGAGATTCATAAGGCATTTTAGTTGCAATATCATTTGAGCTCAGGCTATTCCTCTTGGTATTACTTCTAGACATAAAGTTGAGATGGCAAGGGCACATTATATGATCAAGTTGGCTAAGGATACTAGTTGTAGGAACCTTTGGCTAGAAGGGGACTCTTGCAATATTGTCAATATCCTTAATAATAAACATCACCTTGCCTAGAATATTTCTAGCCTTCTTTGAAAAAGTAAAGAAGACTTAATTTTTGGTCAAAATGTTTTCATTTCTTATAGCTACCATCAGACAAACATGTCGGCTGATTGGATGGACAACCTAGTAGTTCAAAGAAATGATATCATCATGTGGACTGACCACCTAAGTATGGATGATGATCTAATAGATAAATGTAATAATGAAAGAGACATATCTCAAGAAGGGTAAATCAATATTTGATATGATTTCAGCCTCCACTTATCATATCATTAGTGTTTCCATTTATTATTGTAAATGGAATGGTTTTCATGCATGCATGTTTGCTAGTACTTCACATGGATTGTGGGTATTATTTGGGATTTCATGAGGTAAAACACTTATCATTTCTTGGTGTTTTTCTCTAATATTGTTTAGTCACATTTTATAGAGTAGTTTTTTTTTTTTTTTGTGAAAATGGGTGGGGAAGTGAAAAAGTTGGAACCCAAGGAGTGCCTCTACTAGAAAAAGAAGGAAGTTTGGCATCAGCTTGACAAAGGGAAGGTAACTAGTTACATTGAAAAAAATCATGGGTACAAAGCTCATGTTATTGACAATTTCTAAAAAGCTATCAATATCATAATTCTTTATTGCACTATTTCTAGAGAAATCAATAGAATCACAATTAGAAATAGATTTCCTATATTCCTAGGATAAAGGATCTAATGGACTCTCTAGGTGGAGCTAGGTACTTTTCCAAGATTGATCTCAAGAGTGGCTATTATCAAATTAGGATGAAGGAGGGTGATGAATGGAAGTCTTCATATAACACTACTGAGGGTCTCTATGAGTGGTTGGTAATGACATTTGGCCTAACCAATGCACAAAGTACCTTCATGAGAGTCATGAATGAGGTCTTGAAAGACTACATAGGAGTGTTTTCATTGTGTATTTGGATGACATCCTCATCTTCAATAAGAAAAAATAGGAGCATATGAAGCACCTATAAATGGTGTTGAGGAAACTTCAAGAGGAAAAGTTGGTAGTAAACCTAGAGAAGAGTGAGTTCATGAAGGAGTAGCTAGTGTATTTGGGTTTTGTAGTATCCTAAGGGAATTTGAAAATGAACAAGGACAAGGTCAAGGAAATCTTAAGTTTGCCTACTCCTTGATCCACTACTGAGTTCAAAAGTTTCCATGGCCTCAATAGGAAGTTTGTGAGAAGGTTTAGTGAGATCTATGCACCAATAAATGACACCATCAAAGGAGGCATGAAGAACAAGTTCACATGGACCAAGGCAACAGATGCAAGTTTTGAGAGGTTAAAGAGAGAAGTGGCAACTCAGCCAATATAGGTTTTTCCTAACTGTGAGAAGCCATTTTTGTAAAATGTGATGCTAGTAACATACCACTTGGGGCATTTTTAAGCCAAGAGGGTAGGCCAATAGCATTTTTTAGTGAGAGGCTTAATGAAGCTATGAAAAGGTATTCAAAATATGACTTGGACCTCTACACACTTGTTGAAGCTCTTAAGAAGTGGAGGAATTACCTATTTACTAAGGTGTTTGTTATCTTCATAGACAACCAAGCACTAAGTTTTATCAACTCACTAGAAAAGCTAAGTTTGAGGCACATCAAATGGATGAATTTCTTTTAGTCCTACACTTTCACTATTAAACATAAGGGCACCAATAATAAGGCAGTGAATGCTTTGAGCAAGAGGTTGCTGATAGTACAAGAGGTCAAGTTGCAGAGCATAGGACTAGATGGATTCAAGGACTTGTATGAGGAGGAAACTAGTTTTTTAGAGGCCTACAATGTATGTACTAACTTTGAAAATCATTTCCATAGTGACTTTTCTGGATATACCTTGCAAAATGGGCTATTTTATAAGGGTCAATAGTTGTGCATCCCAAGGTGATCTATGAGAGAAAATCTCATACAAGTGAAGCACAATGGGAGCATGAGTGGGCATTTTGAACTTAATAGTACCTTAGACCTTGTGGAAAGGTTCTATTACTAGCCCCACATGCAAAGGGATATAAGGAGGTATGTGGAACAGTATGGAATATATAAGAAGAAAAAGAGCACTTCATTCTACCAACCTCTACCAATTCCTAATAGGTCTTGGAAATGCATTGACACAGATTTTATAGTGGCATTGCCAAGGACTAGGACATGGTTAGATAGTGTATTTTTGGTGGTAGATAGGTTCGGCAAGATGAGCCATTTCATCCCATGCAAGATAGCATATGATGCAAGCAAAATAGCCAATCTATTCTTCAAGGAGGTGGTCAAAATACATAGTTTACCAAGGAGAATAGTTGTTGACAAAGATGTCAAAATTTTGGGGCACTTTTGGAAGACCTTATGGAAGAGGCTAGAAACAAACCTAGCTCATAGTTCTTCCTACCACCCCCAAATAGATGAGCAGACAAAGGTCATCAACAAGGTCCTAAGAAACCACTTAAGGTGTCTTACCAAGGAGTATAGGAAAAGTTGGGAGCAATTCATCCCTCATGTAGAATTTTCCTACAATGACAATAAGAATAGAATATCTAGGTTAATCCCTTTTCAATTGGTGTATGTCACTCACCTAAGGGGCATAATGGAGTTAATGGACCTACTAGAACATGAAAACATCAGTGGGCATGTTGATGACTTTGTTCAATCCATGAAAGAAGTGCATGATTAGGTTAAGCAGACCTTGATGGAGACCAATCAGAAATTGAAGTAGAAGAAGGATGAGGGGAGAAGAGAACTACAATTTCAAGTGGGATATTGGGTGATGGTCTACTTGAAAAAATCCAGGTTATAGAAGGGAAACCCTAGTGAGTTACAAATGAAAAAGATTGGGCCATGAAAAGTACTTGAGAAGTATGTCCCTAATGCCTACAAAGTAGACTTACCTAAGGACGTGGCTACCTCTCCCATCTTTAATGTCAAAGACATAATACCTTAAAAAGGTCCAAAGGTAGATGAAGTAGAGTATCAGGAAGAGCTAAGCAAGGATATTTCAGACTTAAAAGTACCTGAAAAGAAGCAACAACAGGTGGAGAGGATATTGGATTCAAAGTTGAAGAAGAGTATAAGGAACAAGGTTTATAAGGAAGATCTAGTGAAATGGTTAGATACACCTGAAGCTAAGGCAACTTGGATTGTAGAGAGTGATTTCAAGAAGAATGGCGCTAGCATGGAACTCCTCTCTCCAATAGTACCTTAGACTTATTCAAGCAAGGGAAGAAAGGTATAGGAGCACCTATAGGTAAAGGTGAAACCTTTACTCATTTTTGGTTTTTAAATGGTCTAACCAACCATTGAGGAAATAAGTACTAGACATAAATTTTGAAGTTAATTTTATGAGGTATGGATAGGTAGGATTTGAAGTGTGAGTCAAATTTTGTTAATTAGGTCCTGATAGGAAAAATTTTCTTTTAAAATTGCTCAATAAGGCAAAATATGAAGGGAAAAGAAAAGGGTTCAAAATGGGAAAGATGTGCTCAAAAATGGTCCTTAGATGTTTTAGGTTAATTTTATAAGGTTTGATAACAAACTAGTCAAGTTTGGAGGCTCAACTTGTAAAACTACAAAAGTCGTCAAAAAGTTGCTCATTGACAACTTTGCAATTTTTACAAAATTGCATAGCAACTTTTTGCACAATTTTGGAAAAGAGGTAACATGGCTAGTTATGGTTTGAACATAGGGAATAAGTAGTTAGGAGAAACTATAAGAACACCTTACAACTCATTTCTAGGGGTTGGTCAGACATATCTACAAGCAACACCTATGTGTGAAAGTTTTTGTGAACAACAAACATACTTTTGAAGGATTGAGCAAGAAAAATTGATTGAAAATCTTAATATTTTTATTGGATTAATTTCTTGGTTGCATGTACTGATTTTGCACATACCTTTTTTGGTCTCAAACATTCATTTTATAGGGTTTTGGAAATTAGTTGAGTTTTGTGTTCATGTTGTCAAGTTTTGGATAACTAGTATTAGAATTGCTATAGCTTGAACTTCCATAGTCAAAACACTATGGACTTTGGAAATAAAGAACTAGCCCCTATATACTATATATATAATGACTCTAGAGTGTGTGGAAGTAAAGGAGCTAATTTTACAAGTGAGCCCTAGGCAAGCAAGAAAGGCTTGGCAAGGTGCAATGAAGGCTCGTAAGTGAGTTCTAAATGGAATAGTGCATTGGCATGTGCCAATATTGAATGGGAAATGGTAAATTAGATTTTTAGGTGTCCTTGGGCTAGAGAAGGAGGTCTAGAGTAAGAATTAGAGTATTTGTGAAGATTTTTGTTGCCATTGCCCATAGAACCCTAAATATAGGGGCAAATTGGAATCATGTAGTATAGACACCATGGGAGCCCAAGACCTGAAAAATATTCAAGAATAAGTCGTTAGGAATCAAAGTCTGGAAGACACCAAATGGCCTTGTTAAGATTTTTTGGGAGTTATAGCTAGTTCCTTGTTTTTAGGAGGGCTAATAGGGGCTCTTAGGGCTATAAGGGCAAACAGGGCAATTTGGAGTTGTGGGTATGGTAGACTTACCAAAATGAAACATAATGTCATGAAATGTGGTAAGAACCATGGAAAGATGATCTAAAATTGATTTTTTCCCTTTAGGTGCTACATTTGGTGGAGTTTTGGCACACTAGGTAAAAAAGTGCATTCTTGGTGAACTAAAGGTAAAGGATGGAAACTTGAATTGCTGGGAGAGTTTCTTGGTGAAATGGGATTTGGAAGGAGTCCTCTAGGTTGGGGTTTGGAATAGTAACCCTAAGTAGGCTAGGAGAATCATTGGTAGAGCAAGAAAGATCTAAAATGAAGAAGCTCCCCATCAAATATGGATTGAAGCATGCATTATATATTTAGATGAAAGGTGAACTTTGATATTATTTTTGCATGTTGGTTACTTTTTTCTCATAGGGGTAGAGGAACTCATAAAACTATGCAAGAGGCATCTTACCAAATAATTTGAAATGAAGTATATGAGATAAATTCTCTACTTTCTCAGATTGGAGATTTGGAAGAAAGACAAATTGATCTTTCTTGGATGAGTGAAACACTTTAGTGATATCTTGAAGAGATCTAGGATGGAGAATTGTAATCTCACATCAACACCACTATGACCAATTAGAAGAAGATTAATGCTTCTATATCTAATGTAATGGACCTTACTTTATAAAGACAATTGATGGGATCTGCAATGTATATATTAACCACTAGGTATTCATTGGTTTTGTAGTTAACTCTCTCAATTAGTCTATGGTGATACCTAAATGTGTACATTGGATATTTGTAATGCATTATTTAATATATCTCTGAGGGATGGTCAATTATGGGGTGAAGTATTTTTCGGATGATGGAGCAAAGTTTGAGGGTCTTAATGATGCACATTGTGAAATATATACTTTGATAGGAAGATCTTTTCAAGGTAATGTTTCAATCTTGGATTAGGAGCTATATTTTTTTAGTGTAGAAAACATAGCTCATTTGCACAAAGTTCTATAGAGGATAGGTATATAAAAGCTATCATGGATACATGAGAGGTTGTCTAACTTTGAAAACTTCTAGTTAGGCTATTTGACTAGAAGATGGATCCTAAAATTACTTACTATGATAGTTGGAGCTGTATCAAACTTTATTAGAATCCAATGTTTCGTGACAAATCAAAACACATTGAGATCAAATACAACTTCATTAAAGATTGTGTGTATTAAGGGATAGTGAAACTTTGATAAATTCCTATAGAAGATCAAATAGGAAGCATCCTAACATAATATTTGGTGAAGAATACATTTGTTTTATTTAGGGATAGGTTGGGTCTTGTAGAGAACACCTTACTCACTAAGAAGGAGTTATATTTTTGTGTAATTTTAGGTCAAAAGGTTGATTTTCTTAAAGTAACTAAAGTTAGATGTTTAATAACAAATTTAGTTTGTATTTTTCAAAATACTATTTCTAACTTTTGCAAAATTGCATAAAATCAAGAGAAATTTTATATATGATTTAAATCCAAATAAAGAAAGGATATATTCTTTTCTTACAAATTGAGCAAAAAAAAATTCTTTATATATGTAGGATTACTATAGCAAATTTGTATTGTAATTTTTAATATTTTTGAAGAGTGCTTCACCTCTTTAAGCATCATCTAGATGTAATGAGTTTCATGTAATCCATTTATTCTCATTAGAGAAGGGATCATGTGAACCACTACTCATGAAATATGGGTCAATGAGTTTGACTCAAAAACTACATAGTTAAATCCTGATAGCAATATCACAATTCGACTACATATGGAAAATATCTTTTACTTATCAATTGAGAAAATTAAGGGGATTTCTAATTAATTTTTCATAAAGAACAATGATTGGTGAAGGTTTTGCAAATGGGGTTACAATCATAGTGGGTGTAACAATGCAGGAAGCTTCATAGATAAGCATGCTCAAGCTAAAGTAGTACTGGGATGAAAGACCTCTTAGGGAGTCTTGGTACTTTACCTCTCTAAGAATCACCTAGATCCAATGAGTGTTAAGTGTTGCATTTATTCTAATGAGAGATGGGCTCATGTGAACCACTACTCATGAAATATGGGTCAATGAGTTTATATATCACAATAAGTTTACTATTATACTAAATAGAAGATCCATTAACATTTACTAATTTTTTTCCTATTGAAGATGGTAGCTGCAATAGAGATATTTATCTCTGGAAATATGGATGTTATTACTATTATAGTCACCTTCAATTGAAAAGGACACTTATGTTTAAATTATAATATTAAGTATAATAATATGTTTCATTCAACATGCATTAAGGCATGGACATACAAAGAATTATAATTGTAATCAAAAGTCACATTTTGGGAAACTTGGAGAGACCTTCGGTTGGAATGTGAAGAATCTCTCCTTAGGTTATTTATATTGCATCAAGCGATAGAGATTGTACACTTACACTTTTATGATCAATAAAATGATATTTCTTGTTGTGTGGCTAGGTTTTTCCCTTTATTCTAAAAGGGGTTTCCCAGGATATTTCTGGTGTTCATTGTTTCAATTTTGTTTCTTTTCTTATTGTTGTTTATCTTCATTGTTTTTTAGGCTCTAGTTTTAACATGGTATTAGAGCCAGGTTGAATAACAACAACAAAGTTATGTCTTGTTTATTGATGTGAATATCTGTGAGTATCTATTTGGTTTTGTGGAAGTAAAGCTTTCCATTGGTAGCAAACCAAACTCATCATGGTTGCACCTAGCGGTCAAGGTTGCAAATCAATGATCTTATGAGTGAAGTGAAATATCTTCATGAGATATCAGTTTACATTGTTGGAGAGCCTGGGCTAATTGAGGTTTCAAATAAGCTTTTTTATCCAGATATGTTTGTCAAGGAAAAGAAAAATAAACATTGTTTTGCAGGATAGAATATCACAACATTTCTTTTGGATCGAGCTATTTGAATCTTGATGGAGTTGAAGAGATTATTTTATTTTCCTCATTATGAATCATAATTGCTATGATCAAGACAGGTAATCATGATATTATGTAGAGACATATCATAGGTGAGGCTTCGTTCCAATAAGCTATAGCCTCGTCCTTAATCGATTTGACAAAGATATAAGAATAAACACCCTTATTAAATTCGATATGATTATTATTTCTTATGTGACACAGATATATTCTCATTTGTTTGTTTTTAACTAATGTATTCATTGTGACATGTTTTGGCATGAGTTTTGGGTAAATAACTCCTCCTATTGATTCGATGCATGAAGTCTCTGCATGAGTTTTCAATTCGATACACCTTCTATCGATTATTTTGTGATTATTGTTATCACCTTCTGATCATATGTTGGTTAAGGTGTATGCATGCTTGATCAAGGGATGCAAATATTTATCACTATCATCATCACGAACCAAAGAGAATTGGCATCACATATGATTAGAAATGCTGGTGTGGGCTATTAGAAATTCATTCTTGTGTGTCGATTTCTTTAAAGACTTCGAATCATTATTGTGATTGTCACAGAGGTCTTCACTCCAATCGGTTCATATGTCAAGTTGTTTTATTCCAGTATGATCGTATGTTTGTCCATGGCTCTTCTTTATTCCAGCATGGACCTGTGTTTCCAGCGTTGTCTTTTCTTTTATGATTTGGCGGCTATAATGATTATGGTTTTTCATGGTTATCCGTTTCTGACCTTGCTGACAGTTATGTCCAGAGTTTTGCTTTGTTGGCTGATTTTTTTCATTCTATCAGTTATATCTCTTCATGCCACTTAATTTTGTTCCTCGCGATGTAGCCTAAAGTAATTTATATATATATCGATCTGGACTTTGGTCACAGGAGAAGGTCACTTGCAATATTTTATTATTCTTTTAAGGACAGTTTAATAGTTTTCAAGCCCTTCACCTTTTGTGCGATGTCATAAAGATTTAGGCCCCGTTTGGTTGCTGGAATATGAGTGGAATAGGAAAACGAAATTAGAATATGTTTTATATTCGCTGTTTGGTAAGCTCAATCGGAATTGGGAATAGGAAGACATATTCCAATTTTACCCATAAAATGAGCATATGTCTATGCCAAAAAATATCTGTTATTGGAATAGGCCATTTCCATTCCCATTCCGATTTTACATTAAAAAAAAAAAAAAATTTAAATTTTTTTTTTTTTGAATTTTTTTTTTAACTTTCTTTTTGAATTTTTTTTGTTGATTTTTTTAAATAACATTTTTTTAAATTATATCTATTTGTTTAAAAAAATGAAAATAAAAATGAATTAACTAAAAAAATAATAAATTAAAAAAAAAAATTTGTAAAAAATGTTTTTAAAAATACAAAACTTAACCTTATTCCTATTCTATGTTTGTACAACCAAACAATAGATTAACATATTCCCAGTTGAATTCCAAGTGCACCAAACATGATTGGAATTGCTTATTTCTATTCCTATTCCTCATTTCCATTCCCATTCCATTTTTCTATTCTAATTTTCTATTCCTATGCCAGCAACCAAACGGGGCCTAAGGTTTGTTTGGCTGCAGGAATAGGAATAGCTATTCTAGAATAGAAAATGGGGCTACGTATTCTTATTTTCTGTTTGGTTTCGCCAATATTTGATGGAGAATTCATGAACTCCAAAATTTATGTTTTCTAAAATAAATAAAACTGGAATAGGAATACATATTCCAATAACACCTATTTGGGTGGAATTGCAAAACCTCATTTTTGGGCCAAAATTGGAATACGCATTCCTATTTTACTTCATATTCCAATTTCGATTTGGTGCATCCAAATGAAGAATTCAAAATTTTAAGAATTTACATATGCCTACTCCACTTGTATTCCTATTGCCAAACGGGCCATTATATCAAGTGACTAATGAAAGAGGATTTTTTATTACTTCTGGAAAATGATATTATATGTCTCTACCATGTTTTGCACATAGTTTACTTGTATCTTTTCCGATTATGTGGTCTATTATGCAATCTTTCAACAAATTTGCTGTGATATCTTTCATTCTTGTATCTGAGAACATTGGGTTTCCATGAGTGGCTCAAGTAGTGGAAGTATTTCCTTCTGGATGATTTGAGGTTCTTATATTTGGCTCATAGACATTTGTGCTTACTATCATTTACTTCAGTTGGAAACTGTGAGTGCAAATGATGAGAAAAATTTGGCAATAGTTTGGATGAGAAAAGGTTGAATTTTTTTTTTTCAATCCTTTGATCTATATACAACTTTAATAGTCTTGTACTGTAGTCCACATATGATGATTATGGTTCTCAAAAGGAAAGCATAATCACTCTCTACAAGGCATTGGTTTGCAATAGTTGGATTTTGGTTTAGAGATGAGCATTCTATTTTGTATAGTTCTTGAATTTATGTAATTGGAAATAATATACATTGATCGTACCTCTCTTGGTTACACGATGCAATAAGTAGCAATCATTACAAGGGAGAACTTTTAGCTTTAGAAGGAGGCTTCATGATTAAGAGGGAGTATCTATGAAACTCCAATCATCCTCATATATGTTGGTGATGCTTGTAGCATGTAAGACTTAAATGGAACAAAGTCTTATTTTTTGTTATACCTATTTGTATTCTTGTTTGAACTAATAAGATTGTAAGATCAGCTATGATGACTTCTTCACTATGTGATAGTAAACATCATGTTGAGAGATTCCATGATGTCATCGCGTTGAGAGATTTCATGATGGGAGTTGGATCATGTTGAGAGATTCCATGACAGTTCATGTTGAGAGAGTCTTTGAATAAATGCTTGGTTGTGAGTCTTGTAAATCCTTTCATGTTGAGTGATTCCATGAATATGATTGATAGTATTACAGGGTTCATGTTGAGTGATTCCATGAATATGATTAATTATTATAGGGTTTCATGTTGAGCGATTCTATGAATATGATTGATTGTTATAGGTTTTTCATGAATCTTATGGGATTTATGGGAAGAGATTTTATCATTAACATTTTGGTTGTAGTCTTAT
Organism: Cupressus sempervirens; assembly: GCA_028749045.1. NCBI lineage: Eukaryota > Viridiplantae > Streptophyta > Pinopsida > Cupressales > Cupressaceae > Cupressus > Cupressus sempervirens. The sequence goes on along the minus strand of CM053789.1, from coordinate 415,152,844 downwards.
GCGATTCTTCAACTAAAGATCTCCGCTTGGCTAAGAGGGAGTGTTCAAGATGGTAGTTGCGATAGAGATCTTTATCTCTATAAATATGGATGTTATTACTGTTATAAGCACCTTCAGCTGAAAAGGACACTTATGTGTAAATTTGTAATATTAAGTATAATGACATGTGTCATTCGACATGCGTTAAGGCATAGAAATAGGAAGAGTTGTAATTGTAATCAAAACTCACATTTTGAGAAATTTGGAAAGACCTTCAACTGGAATGTGAAGAGTCTTTCCTTAATTTATTTATATCACATCAAGTGAAAGGCATTGTACATTTAAACTTTTATCATCAATAAAATGATATTTTGGGTTGTGTGGTTGGGCTTTTCCCTTTATTCTACAAGAGTTTTCCTAGGATATTTTTGGTGTTCATTGTTTCAGATTTTGCTCTTTTCTTATTGATGTTTATCTTCATTGTTTTCTGGGCTCTAGTTTTAACATTTCCCACACTAGGTTTTGTCTTGTGTACTTATATTATTGTCTATATGTGATTAGATTTTTCAAATTTCTCTTCCCCATGCATTTCTATTAGTTAACCCTGATTATTAATTCTTATAAGTCAGATATACTTCCTTTTTATGAATTTATTATGCAATTAATCTATAGTTGGGTTACAAGAAACTAATACTATAATAGAGATTCAAGCTTACATGATAGAATATATGATCTTTTATTCTAATATTACCCACTAACTTTGTGTTTCCTATATGATGTTGCTACATATAATAATTCTTATTCAAGAATTGTAATCTCACCTCTTCCTTTAAAACACTTCAATTGTAATAGTTACGATAGGAAATGACATGATTTATCATCTTGCAACATATGGGGGGCTCTTCATCTAACTCTTTCCTAGCATGACCTTACATTTCTAATTTAACTACTATTAAGACTAAATAGATGGTATCAAATCATAATTTTTAGATTATTAAACTATATTTTCCCATTTCATTACAATCACATTACATAAAACATGCAAATTATTTAGAACCAAATTTCATGCTACTATTAATAATATTTTAAGATGATTAGATTGAAATAATTGAACAAATAAAATAATCAATAATAATTAAAAAAGAAGGGCTCGAAGTTTATATGCCTCATGTGACTGTAAACATTTAAAGATTCAACATTTATTTTTCAAAATTTAAAGCATAATCCTTAGTTTTATAGAAATGCCTTCTTTAATTTAGTTTTTCTTTTTCTTTTTTTTTTTTCTTTTTTTTTTTTTTTTTAGATTGCAGGAATCGGTGCAACACGGCCCCCCTATAAACTGTAGTACGCCTGGTAAACTTTTTAACGTAACCGGTAGCGTTGGCGCGACACGCCCACCGGTACCACGAGGACAGGGGAGACTAGAACCCATGACCAACCTCCTGCAACAGCGAAGATTTAGCCAACCGAGCTAGGGCCCCCGCCCTTTTCTTCTTCTTTTTTGACATTAAGAAACTTTTAGAATTTTTAATAATAAAAAATATTATTGCTACAAACTTTTTAAAAATGCTTTCCTACTTTATTTTTTTTCTTTTTAAAGATTAAACTTTTAAACTTTTTAAATGACAATTCCTTAGAAGTTTCTTAATGAATATAATGACATTGTTTTTTAAAGAAGACAATGCAAATTTTAATAAGAAAATTAAAATGACATAGTTTCTTAATTAAAACTTTTACATAATGCTTTAAAAAAAGTGTCACCATTGCTAAAATCAAGAATCTTATAATGTCTTATTCATCGAAGTCTATTTTGTTTTAACTTTGTTTTCGTGTCTTTATTATATAGAGTTGCAACTATGCAAATAATAAGAATCTTGTTCTATATGCGATTTCTTTTCTTTCATCCATGTTTTTAGAATTGATAATCTTTTTTGGATCCACATAAAACATTCATTGCCCAGTCAAGACAATACGATTTATTCTCTTGCTTAGCTGAATTTGTAGGAAGCAAATAAAGTTCTTTTGTTAACTAGATTAGAAAAAAAAAATTATAAAATCTTACATATGTTCCTATAATGATAAAATTCATTTTAAATCACACTACCAAAAAATTACATCATATCTTTCTAAACTTCCAACATATTCAAATTATGCTCCATTATTTGTTAAAGACTAATGCAAAATCAAAAAAAAGAAAAAATTGTTATAACCCAAAATTATATCCAAAAATGTTCATTTAATTCATGTATTACGACTCCTACCAATAAAAATTACTATATCTTTACATATCCATTGCAACTATAAGCACAAGAATGAGTACCAAGCCTTTTTTTTTTTTATGAATAGTCTTTTTCAATTAATAAAATTTACTAAGATTACAATTCACAAAAAAAATTCGAAAGATACAAGATCACCCCGCGAATGAGTTCAATCGACCGAAATAAAAAAAAGCAACATGACCGCAGCCAAAAACTATAAACTATTCATAAAAAAAAAACATTTTAAACAACCAAGCCAAGCCATTTTATAAATGTATTAAATATAACTTTTGTGGTGAGTAGGTAGAACGTACATATGTCATTTGAAAATTGAACTCAAACTCTTATAGGATATTCGAATCACCAATTTTCTTTACGACAATGATGCAGAAAAGCAAGAATCCTCTTTTAGCATAATCAAGCCACAAGACAAAATTAACAATTTTTTTGTTGGGGTTTGTGTATCAGCACATGAATCTCATGTCAAGTCCCCGGAGTAGTTGAGAATCATGTTCTCACCTCATAAATAAATGAAGAGAAAGGACCAAAAACGTTTACGAGGAAAGGTGTCCTTAACCAAACACAAAGGTTGTGCCACAATGTCACTCGTTTTCAGAAAATGAGTTTTCTATAGTGGGAGTAGTTAAACAAAAAAGGCGTCAAATTTTTTTTATTAAGCGACTAGAATTGTATGAAGTTCCCGGGAAATTCTGCAACATCTCTGTTGGTGGGCTCCTCAGTCACTCCCCATTATGAGCATTTGGTTTATTATGTTGACAAGTCATGTTATTACCCTCCACTAACTTAGCTATAAAGCGAAGGCAACGTCTATACAGCCACGAAAATGCACTTCTATACGAAGGAGAGGACTTGGTTAATTTTTTAAGAAGTTAGAAAAAGCAATGTAAAGGAAGTGCATTTTCGTGGCTGTATAGCCACGGGCTAAAGCGAAAGGCAGATGTACAATATTGAGTGCATATGTTTCATGATATCTGCGTCATCATTCGTCATGAAAACGTCACAAATGCATCCTAAAAATGAACGTACGACCTTGAAAAGTGACCGCCATTGTTACTTCAGGAAAACTTTTTCTCCATGGGAGTCGGTGAAAGCAGGTAGAAGCGTTAGGGTTTGGGCGATTGTTCTTGTTTTCTTCTCCTCTTTGTCATCGTAATGATCTTCCGGTAGCCAGATATGGCTGCTAGACAAACACTCTTTAGGTTTTCTACTTTTCTCAATCGTGGAGAACTACTACTTCAATGTGTACTCAGAAATTTAACTATTTCACAGGACACCGACAGCTTTAGTGGTAAATGGGTTTATGATGAATCGTACGATAATAGCGGCCGATACGAAGGCGAAACGATTAAGGAGAACCGAGCAGTAAATCTAAAGAAAGAACGATCATAATCAAATACGATTTTCTCCAAAAACTTACGTTGCACCAACCTAACCACATCAGAAATAATGGACTTTTTATTGCACCAACATAACCACGTCAGAAATAATGGACTGTTTAAACACATTATTCAGGGTCCGTTTGGTTGCTGGTATAGGCATTGAAAAATGGAATGCAAATGGAAATGGGGAATGAAAATAGAAATGGGCAATTCCAATCCTGTTTGGTTCACTTGAAATTCAATTGGGAATATATTAATTCATTGTTTAGTTGTACAAAAATGGAATAGGAATAAGGTTAAGTTTTGTATTTTTTTGTTTTATTTTATTAAAGACGCAAAGGCTGTCACTAATCTTGCTACTGCTGCTACTAATGGTTGGACTGTCCCCAGCCGGCCCTCCAATTATAAAGATGATTGGGTTTTCGTGATCATGATGAACCACCACCCTCAGCAGGCATTGCTTTGGCCGCTTGAAGCTGCTTTTTATGAGGCTCTTTTAAAAATAAAAATAAAAGAATAGTGTTTGATTCTGGTTGCAACCATGTGAGCTTTTGCGGTGTATCCTCCGATCTTTTTTTTGTAAATTGTAATCTTAGTATATTAATTATTAATAGAAAATGACTATTCATCAAAGAAAAGTTAATAAAAAAATTTATTAAAAAAAAAAATTTAAAAAGAAAATTTAAAATTTAGAAAAAAAAAATTGAAAAAAGAAAAAAGAGAAAAGAAAAAAACAAATTGGGAATAGGAATGGCATATTCCAATAATAGATATTTTTTTTGCATAGACATATGCTCATTTTAAGGGCAAAAATGGAATATGTTTTCATATTTCTCATTTTGATTGAGCGCACCAAACAATGAATATAAAACAGATTATATTCTTATTACAGTCCTATTCTAGCAACCAAACAGGTCCTAAGGCTTGATTCCTATACTAAAAGTGTTAAATAGTCAAAGTTGACTTATTATTTTAAACTTATTTTCTTCCTTAGCATGTGATGTTTAAGAGTGGCCCAAAAATAATAGAAGATTATAATCTTCCACAACCAACAAGGGAAGGCTATCTATTTCATTACTAGAGAAGCCATAACAGATTAAGCGAGGAGCCATCCTCTTTTGTGATTGAAAACTATACCAAACCATATACAAATTAAATCATATCAATCTTAGTTCTAGGGAACAAGGTGGAGGTACTTAAGTTGATAATAACCAATTCTCTTTACTAACTAGGAATGAGATCCAAGATATTCTTTATGTAGAGTATTTGAGACAAATGTTGAAATTTCTAGAGGGAATTCAAAGATATTTCAGTATTTTTTAGAGAGTATATAAATATTGATAGTGGTTAATAAGATATTCATAGGTAAAGAGGGTCATGCCTTTGTGGGATATTCATGAGGATCTTCCCATGTTTTATAAGAATGCATATACAATATGATGGTTATTCTAGGGGCCTTAGACAAATAAGTCCTAAGAATATTGTACAAATAGTTGAGCAGTATTCTAGATTATCCCTAAGGTAACTAGAGCCTTTGGAGGTCTTTGCAAGAGAGCTAGGAACTTTATTATAAGCTCTCTTTAAGGATGAAGTGGGAATTAGAATAGGATTAAGATATATTTTCTTTTATTTATAACTTTATATATACACATTTGTGTGCAATCTACTAACACTCGTGAAGCTTTACTCATCAAAGACCAAGCAATACTTGGCATCAAATGTGGGAATATTATAATGATATAATAACATATTTTTTCTATCCTATAGAACTAACAATGTAACATTAGGATTAACAAATAAGTTCACATTAAAAGGTCAGTCGTGCATCATAGATCCCAAAATCACAAACAAAATACAATTTATTGAAAATATAGTAAGAGAACCTATAGTCTTATACTTGTGCATTGCTAATTATGGAAAGGGTAGATGGAGTCTAATTTTAGAAAATCATCCTCCTTTCCTCAAAATGCACTTTTGGAATAAAGATGATTGAATAAGCTCAAATTGAATTCAAGCATTAAATCAGTCTATTGTATCCTCCACAAATAATAATATTACAAGAGAAGTGGGATTTGAGAAAAGTAGTATAATTATGTAAGATAAGGAGCTAGATAATAAAAATTGACAAGATTTTGCAAATATGATTAACAAAAACTATGCACAACTACAATTACCTGAAAAAGAAATGAGAAAGTTGTATCAAACTTTAATCTAAATCTAGAGTGAATTCATAGGGTATAGAACACCCAGAGTGTTTTGCTTGAAAGTAGTTTGAAGAAATTTGTTGGTTCTATTTGAAATTTTCATAATCGATTCAAGAAGCCCCACACTTCCTAAATTAAGCCCGTATAGTTTTGCTACGTATTTCTGCACATACAAACATGGGAAAATGGTTGTGGAAAAGGGTTTACATTGGTAAAACCCATGTTTACGAATCAACCTTGAAAATGAACTTCAATTGCATGAAGCAAAGCATTGAAATGGAAAGTTAAATGTTAGATTGCCCTTATAAATGCCTATAGCTTCATGAATGGATGTTGAGATCACATATATTCATTAAGATGCAGGTATTTTTCTTGAATATAGTTAAATATTGACTTTGAAAAAAGTATACCCTTAATGAATGTAGAGATATGAATTTTATTTCAATGTCTTCAATGTTGTTATCTTGGATGAACACTTTCTTCTAAGGAAGAATAAATGTGGATTGATAAAGCATCTTACAACTTGGTTGAAATCTCCTCTACTTGTTCATCATAGGAGAGAAGCCTTCTACAATGGAGAAAGTTGCCTTCAAAATAACATGGATACTTGAGAAAATGGTCGATCTTGGATGCTTGAATGCCAAATTACTTGATACTTATATCATGAACCTTGAATTTTTACTTATGAACCTTCTTCATTACAAAAATAGTGAGAGATATACAAAAAATGTATCACATTCTATGATTTGTCTACTATTTTTAATCTTTTAATTGCTGAATTTTAGAATATGTTAAGGTGGTCACATGTGAGAGTTTTTATATTCAAGAAAAGTTGTAGTAGTCTGATCATCATAATTAATTATTTGTTTGGAAAATATCATAGAAGAAATATGCATTACATATGTACATGAGTCTACTACTTATATCTAAAATCCTCTAAAATTTATTATTATTTGCTATGTTTAAGGTGGTTAGACATACACCAGCTTCTTATCTTTTTCCTAAATTTAAAATGTTCACCATATAAAATATCTATTTTTCAAAAAGGGTAATAATCTGTTAGAAAATAAATTCAATTTACTAAAGATTATTTTCTTACATATTTATGACATAATATTAGTAAATTTTTTAAATTATTATGTCAACTTTTCTAATCCTAATTTTGAACTTTTATTTCCACTTAAGGGTCTCTTTTATATACCATGATCTTGTACTTACCGAGAGAGAGAGAGAGAGAGAGAGAGAGAGAGAGAGAGAGAGAGAGAGAGAGAGAGAGATTGTATGGTAGGTTGAAATCTTTATCACCTTGCATCAATAGAGAATTAAGGGTCATATACATAAATCTAACAAAAACATAGAATAAGAAGTAGATTGTGAGGGAGGCATAACACACCATGCAAACACACAAAAGAATCCACCATGTATTAGGAAAAAATCAAACATATTTATTTTAGCTTGGTTTAAATTTATATTGTATAGATAAGGCAAGCAACATGCAAAAGTAACAAAATCAAGAAAAATAGATGAAACTATAGCCAATTTTGATGAAGGAACATGTTCCTAGGTTGAACACATTGTTTTTTATTAGGAGTAAGGGGATAATTGGTTCCAAAAAATCATAGGTAAATCACAAGGATATCAAGGTCATACATATCTTCAAAATTATCATCATGAAAATTATATTTTTCATCTGAAGTAATCATAGTAGATGAATATAATTATCATGTTTGTTAAAGTTCACATTCTTTACATTAGCTTTCTCGATTATAGGTTGGTCAACTAGAATCAAGTGATAAATATTCTTCTAATGGGATGGAATTTTTTGGGAAGCATAGTCTCAATGTAAAAAAGCATGTCAACTATGGTGGTGTTTACAAGTATCAAAGTTATATTTTATTTTGTTTGAAATTTGAGATGGATTTGGATCGATCAATATCATGTTATCTTCCTCATTACGAGGAATGATGGTACACACCATTCTAGGTTGAGATATGGAAAATGATAATACTTTATATGATTTATGAGGTGGTACCAAAGCACAAATAGAAGGAATGGAAGGTGTAAGAAGATTTATAGGTCTAGGAAAGGATGATGGAACAACAATAGGATTTCTTACTTCACAAATATTTGGAAATTTGGTGTTTTATAAAATAACAAAAATTTATATTTTTGAGGATGAAGTGATTAAGGAATGGAAGGAAAAAATAATTCAAGCTCAAATTTTCCTCAAGTGAAAGGAGGATGACATAGAATATTTTCAATCGTAAAGATTTCTTCATCATCAAGAAATTCAGAGAACTTTTTTGTAGGATGTAAACTATAAATTTTATGACAGTGAGCTAAGGAAGACTCAGTCTAAAATGAAATTGATAAAAACAACTGGGATACTAATAAAGGTAAAATCTATTTTTTTGTTAGAAAATTTTATGATAAAGGTAATGGCACCAAGGGTAGGATAAGTGAAACAATTGAAAAGATAGATCATCAGATAATATTTTTAATAAGAATCTCACTTGAGATGCCTAGTGAAAATATGTTCTTGAGTTATAATGTTAACCATGCATATAGGATATATAAGGATTGTAGATTTATAGAAAGGGTGAGATATTATAAAAATGACCATTGAGATACATAATAGTCTCTATACAATAAAATGTAATGTAAGGTTCACATTTTTTGTTGAGATTTAGTTTCAAATTGATCAATAAAGTTGAAAACATTATTGGCCTCACTATACTTAGCATCATATTTTACAATAATACGAGTGTCAACAATATTTGTAGAGAAAGAAGGAAATTAATTGATAGACTCAATTTTATTGGTAGAATTTGAATGTAACAGATTAGTATATGTATTGATGTTTTGGGTATGAAGTGAAACATGTCTATTTTCTTGATCGCTAGCACCCTAAAATTATATACCATTATAAATAATTGATGTATTTGAAAATATATTTCAAATAGAAACACTTTTTAGTATATCATGAATGAATTTAGGATGATATATTAGTTGGTTTCGAAGGATCATTCAGTATAATGGGAGGACATGTTAAGGTATTAACATTAGTAAATAGACATTTTGCAAACATTTAGAAAGAGGTGTAAAAATATGGAAAAGCTAAAATAAGATGACAAAGAAGTCACACCTTTAGATGTTATTATCATTTCTACATCAAATTTATTGAAGAAATTACTCATTTTGAAGGATCCTTTATATTTCTAAAACTTTGAGAAAGTTTGTGATATAAGATAAATATTATCAACCACATACATTCGATTCATGGTCTTTAATTATGTCACTTAAAGCTTGTAAGTATGAAGAAATTTACATAATTGAGTAAGAGATGAGAACTAAATAAATAATATATTATCTCTAATCTATTTTCTATAACTTAACATGTATAAAAGTAAATTTTAAATCAATATCAGGCACATGATAAGAAATCTAAACATGAAAATGTTTAAATGTACCAACTAAATTAGATAACTTTTCCTTCACACCTTGTCTACAATATATCTAATCAGTCAAATAAATCTTAGGAACAATATTATTTGGAATTGTTGAATAAAAGAATTAGTAATATTTTGAAAGGAATCAATAGAACTCAACGGTAAAGAATAATACAATTGCAAGGGTTTATCTCAATTTTTTTGGTAAATAGTTTAGTCATGAACCCATTATCATGCCAAATATCACTATGTAATATTTGAGAAGTCTTCACATGAGTGAGGATATTGCCTTCACTATTGAAATTATCCATCTGAGATAATAATATGTATTAATGGATAAAATCATGAATGATGTCCAAGGATAAGGGACTACAAATGTCACATATGATAGTATTAAATTTATGTTGTGTCATGTAGGCAATTTGTTGTTAAAATGATAAATAGTACCAAAAAGATCATTGAAAGAGGATTTGAAAGGTCAATATGGGACATGTGTGAATATTTTTGGATCTCTATAGAAAATAAAAGGAATGTTAGAGTGTGTTAATGGAACATTGTTGTAAGTAAGAATAGATAAAGGTTGGGAAACATGTGGAATACTTAAAAACTGAGGTATAGGATTAGGAACACCTTCAAGACTAACACATGTAAGACTAATGTTTGAAATGGATTATGCATCAAACTAGGAGCCAGAGTGGAAACCCTGGTTAATGTAGTAGGAATAGGAGTGGAAGTCTCAACACTAGTGGGAGCTTGAGTGAAATAAATTTCTTAAGGATAATATAAAATATGTTAAATATTTATATGAATAAGACATGAATTAGTGTGTAAAATATTAATGACATATTTATTATTGTGAATCATTTCTTAAAACCCTCTACTAAGGAGGAAACTTAGTTTTCTTGTCTTAATCATTGCTCGAATATTTTAAAGCCTTGTGAAAAGTTTTGTGCTTGCATAGAAGATATTGTTAAGACCTCATCTTCACTCTGAGAAGAGTTTGAATATGGATTGTTAATGATAGTAGGAATGGCATTAGTATCCATGTGGGTCTCATCAAAATTTTATAACATTCATACACAAGGAGAAATAATATAAATATACATAGAAAATGCAAATATAAACTTTTGAACAAAATATTTAAGTATTCGTAAACTTTATGCAACATAAATTACTTTATACAATGTAATTACACATGGACCCTAATCAAGGGCACAATTAACTATCAAATAAAAGGTCATGATCTAATGAATATTAAAGAGATCTAAAAATAATAAATGAATACAAATGTGATGCATTGATTTCATTAGTAAGGTACAAAAATTTCCCCACAATATTAGATTATTATTTTTTGTCAACTTTGACACTAAAATGAATAGTTTGAAAATAAACTTTGCATTCAAATGCCTATCTACACTAAACTATTAAGAATTTGAAGTTGATGTATACTAATTTTTTAAACATTTTGAATATAGATTCTAAAATTTATTTATTTCTAAGCATTTTTTCATATACTCCGAGAACTAGCTTTTAATGAAAAATGGCATTTATAAAGAGTTCCATTCACTTACTTCTTTATAAAATAAATATTAAAAATATTAAAAATATTAAAAATGTGATTCTTTTAAATTGATTTGTATACACAAATATATAGTGACTTGTATTTAGTTTTTGATGTCCACTCTTAAAAATTAACTTTTAGTGACTACTGTAGTTTGCACATAGTTTATTTGTGTCTTTTTCTTTTGCTCTACATTTTTTGACCCATCAGCTAGAATAGTTTTTATTTGGAGATGGAGATCAAACAATGTTATATTTCAATTTTATGGTTAAGATACTAAATATTTAGAAACTATTGACATATTAGTCAAATTTTTTATTAGTGAGACACTTATTCAGATAGTAAATAGCTACCAAGCTTATTTTATTGATAACAGTGTTTGCCAAGCATTTCAGTCGTTGCTAAGTTCTACAGTTGCTATTGAATCATTTGGAGAAATTCCAATATTTACCAAGTAGTTATAGTTACTACAAAGATTAGTAGTATAAACTATGCATCTCAGTGTATGTCGAGTTTACTAGTGCAAACTGAGCTATGCAATGCTTACCGAGTTCGCAGTTTATGTGATGTGAGTTCAGTATTAACTAAGCTACTTAGTGTTAACTAAGTGACTCAATTTATACTAAGCTTGAGGAGATAGTGTTTACGGAGTCATACAATGTAAACCAAGTGACTCAATTTATATGATGAGTTTCGTAGTATCTATCGAGTCACTAGTGTAGACTGAGTTCAAGACTACCTAAAAGTGATCAGTATGGACCGAGCTTCTATGTCTATCGAGTGCATGATGATCCCAAGCATTGATAGTGGATTTCATGTATTAGAACCTCACTAAATTAGTCTTCAAAGCCTAAGTGTCTACACTTGAGCCGACTTTGTAATATTTGTGAAAACTTTTATAGTGGCTGACTTTGTAATTGTATAATTGGATTGGTATATATGTAATGAATTTTATCATATCCAAGTTTGTGAATGTGAATGCAATGTAATCAAATATAATCAAAGAAGAGTAGAAAAGAGTGAATTACAAAGGCTATAGAAGTATAAGGATCAACAAAGACATATCTATCATAGCAAGGTGATTAGTACATAAAGGAATCTCGTTTAGCAAACCAAGTTGCCGATCAGAGATCAACTACTGCTTCATCCTAGTAGACGGATCAGTCAAATCCTTTAACAAGGTAGACCTAATAGTCTTTTTCAAAATCTCTTTACTGAGTGCATACTTCATTGTATGTTTGTAAATCCTTTAAGAAGGTGGACCTAGTAGTCCTTATTGATCCTAAAAGGGTAGATCATCAGAAGTGATCAATGTAAGCCTTAACAGACCAACTTTATACTGCAATACTAAAGCTTGTGGGTATGATCCCAACCCTAGTTTTACTTTCTATTTGAAAGGTTTCTAGGTCACCAAATCTATGTGTCAAAGTGTTATGAATGCTTTCATATTTTTCAGTTTCTTATGCATGCAATTAGATTAGATTAAATGAGAAGGATTAAATGCTAATCAGATAATTGAAGTTAACATTTTTTTTGGGTTACTGATTCACCCCCTCCCCTCTCCGTAACCTAGCCTTTCTGAATATTTCCAACAATTTCTATCGATCAAGGCCATGGAGATATTCAAACTTGACAAAGCTATTAATAATGAGAAGTTGGATTTGGAAATCACTATTGCCCAACTCAAGAAAGAAAATGAGCAACTCTCCCAATCCTTGAAAAGGAGAAAAGATCTTGCAATTCAAATGTATTATAATCTCCACATTGAAGAAAGAATTGAAGACTTGCATCCTTCAAGAAGCTCAGATGAAGCAAATAATGCAATCAAAGAATTATTAGAAAATAATGTTTCACTACAAGAAGAAGTAAGGAAACTAAGAAGAGAACAATAAATTTAGTCAGTTAGGTTGTGTGAAGTCATGGAAGAGAAAAACAAGATAAAAGTAGAATTGGAAGGAAAGGACAATGAAATCCAACATCTATCCCTTCAACAAGCTGACTTCATTAATTAGCTCACCAATACAAATGAATAAATCATGAATCTGAGGTTAGAAAATGAAAGATTGTAGAATGATCTAAACTTTGAAAGGCAAACCAATAAAAGAATGATGAAATCCAAAGTAGACATGAATCAGTTGAATGAGCAAAATCTCTGTAGACAAAAAGGAAAAGTAGGAATTAGATATATAGAAGAAGGAGAATCATCTAAGCAAGGAGCTCAAAACAATCAAAGACCTTCTTGCAATCACTGTGGTAAGATATGTCATACATCAAATAAATGTTGAAGTAATGGAAAAGCAAAATTCAATGGGAAGTACTACAATTTCAATCAGCATGGTCATAAGGCTAATGAATGCAAAGAGAAACCAAGATTTGAAGGCAAATGTCACAAATGTAAGAAACATCAACACAATTCATTAGAATGAAAAACCAACATATTGAATCCAACAAAGCAAATTGTGAAAGCAATATTTGGTTGGGACTACAACACCTAGTGTAGATGTCATTATTGTGGAGAATTTGGACACATTGGAATGAATTTTGTAGAGCATCATTTGAGGAAAAGAGATGCTATTAAAAGATGTTTCATTTGTACAAAACTTGGTCATCTTGCCAAGAACTACATGAATACTGGTAGAATTGGAGATGAGAAGAAAGAAAAAGTTGATAACATCCAAAAATAGATGAGACAGTAATGGGTTCCAAAGTCTACCAAGAATACAAGCTCAAGAAATAGTGATCATGTCACTCAACAATTGTGTGACTCTACCATTTCCACTTAAGTTATCAAAGGTGAATTAGAACTAAGCTATCAAAGAAGTCATCCAAATCAGTTCCAACTACAAGGACAAAAAAATCTATATCTATATTCAAGACACAAAGGGATCACTGAGTAAAAGGGTATTAGTGTTTATCGAGTTACTTTCCTTATCGAGTGAGTTTGGGTCATAGAGTCTACTAAGCAAGGTTGGGAGTAACTAGACTTTATATGGTTACTGAGTGATAGAAGACTCTACTGACCAATCAATGCAAAGAAGTGGATGACAATCTATCAACATGATGTCAATCGATCTACCTTTCATACAGAGCATTTGTGGCAAAATTTTGATAAAAGGCATGAAATCAAAGTCTTTCTTACTGTGAAATTCTCGAGAGCTATTGCAAAGTGCAACCTTTAGAGCATCCTAGTGATTTGAGTGAATTATCAATGAAAGCTTTCAAATTCTTCCAAACCCTACTGAAGGAAGATGACATCCAACAACAACAAGGCCAAGTGAGGATTAGATATATTGGTTTTTGAAGTGGAATGGAAGGCATCGGACTTCAAGATCACTCCTACAATTGGCAAAACCCTAGTTCCAAGTGGAGCATAGTCTCAAATCCCTCCAAATGCATGTACTATTGATCAATGATATTCACACTCATTTTAAATGTGTTATACAAGAGATTGGCACTTTGGAAATGGATGATGCCCTAGATAAACTATGTGTAAATGGAGTTTTGGAATCTAAGCACCAACACCTAGAAACTAAAGGGTTAACTCACATCCCTCACATGCCCCATGAATTCCAAGTAAAATGGATTAGCTATATGCTTAGTCGGGTGCATAATGGACAGTTGTGGTTGGAGCAACCAGTATTGATCACAAAGAAAATGATTCATCAAATCACTGGTCTCTCAATGTTAGGCAAAGTTAAAAAGATCAAAAACCCTAGGTCGGGCTAAACTAGAAAAGAAAACCCTAGTAGAATGGGATGATAAAGGAATGAAGATTAGCAATGTCATAGACATGGAGTTGAAATTCAAAATCCATATTATTGCACATAAGATTTACATCTCGAGCAAATTAAACAGTGTATCATGTGAAGCAATTGACCTTGCATACAAGATAGTGAAGAATAATTTGTCTTTCGACCTTGCCGAGCTACTATTGAAACAATTCAACAAGAATATTGAGAGCATCAAGACATCGAAGAACAATCCATGTAAGTTTGGTTCCCTATTAACATGTCTATTCTTTTATGTTCAAAAATTCTTCCCTTCAAAAGGCACTATTGTTTGGAGAAAAGATATGCCTATGCTTTATCAGATCAATGAGTATACTGCTGAGATGGGTGAGAACTATAATAGTATCATGGACAACTGCTTTGATACATTCAGGGAAAAGATGAACAATAGGTTCAAGATTCCCAAGAAGTTAGTTGAAGATTATAAGGATGATATATGTTTCATGGTGGATAGTGAGAATGTATACATTCAAAAAATTAGGCCTAGAATAGCATAGGTAAAACCTCTTGCATCTAAGGTTAATATTAATGAAACAAAAGATGTCATTGAGGCACTTGTTAATGAACTAGTTGATTTTAAGGTTGCATATTTTGGTACATATAATGAATCAAAATCCAAGATAGAACTAGAAATAAAGCTCCCTCTGGTGGTTAAAAAAGGAAAAAAAAGAATTGCTAAACTAAAAACAAGTTCTACTCTCTTGTTGACTGAGGGAAGAGGTGAGGATGAAGAGGAATTAGAGGAAGAGGAAACACTAAAGAAAAAGGGCAAGGTGATTATTGCCAAGCCTACTAAGCCATCTAGTGTTGTTTTTACCAAGAGATCAAGGAAGAAAGCTGACAAGGAAGGAGGAGACATTATATTCAGAAAACCCCCAACCACCTTCCAAGACAAATTGAAAGATCTGAAAGCTGGAGTTGGTATAAAAAATTTTAAGGCATTAAAATATGAGATTAGGATTGATGAAGAGAAGAAGCAAATAGGAGATCTAGTGATGGAAAAAATGGGTAAGTGGAAGTACTCAACTGATCAACTTACATCTCAGATTCCTAATATTTTGATGGAGAAAATAAAGCCAAGATGGAAATTTTCCATGCAAACTCTCAAAGACATCTATGGGAAAACTCTGAGGCAGCTTATACCAAGCATATCAAAACAGAGGTAAAAGAGTCACTAAAGAAAAATGAAGAAAAATTAACTTCGAAGTTCAATACTTTCCTGGTTCTAATGAAAGATATTGAACATGTTACAAGGAATACAACAAACACTTGAAAAAATGTCTATCTTTTACATAAACTAAGTGATTTCCCTATGAATGTAAATGATGATGATGATGAAGAGGATAAAGAAATGATGAAGAGATAACACATTTTGATAATGTAGAAGATGAAGAGGAACAAGAGCAAGAGGCTATCGAGGAAGCAACACAAGATGATGAGGAAACTAATCTAGTTAGGATAGCTATAACAGTCATTGCCTCGCTTCCTCACTCTCCAAGCAAAAAAGTGACAACATCAAGCATGGAGATAGCCCTAACAAGATTGATTGTGACTACTAGTGACAACCCAAATGTCCAATCACTCTTTTCTCTAATTCAACTCAACACATCATTGACTGAAGTAACTTGGACACTCCAATTACCAAGTTGTAGACTCTTCCCTCTTCTACCGAGTTAACTAAATCAATTTTGAATACATCAGTTGTGAGCACATTAGTTGTGAATACATCAATTTTGGATTCTTTAGGTACTCCTACTAGTATTCCTTCAAGAAATACAGTATCAATTTTTATAGCTAGTCCTAATATGTCTACAATTATTTCTATTCTAAGTACATAAGCAATAAGTGCAATGATAGTTGAGACCAAGTGTCAACTAAGCACAAAATTTTTTGCAAAAGGAAAAGAGATGGAGGAAGAAATAGACCTAGAGGAGGAAATTGTAATCCCTAATTGGGACATCTCCAAGCTTAAACTAGACCAAATGTAGACATTTGGTGAACTTCTCCAGAAGAAAGCCAAACAACAAAGATTAAGAGAGGAAAGGGATGAAGAATTCAAAATTATTGAGGATGCAAAGAACATTTTGGCAAAGTCAATAGGCATTGTGGTTGATTCTTCATAGCCAATTTTGTATTAGCTAGCAGAGGTAGTTCAAAAGTTTAATGAAGATATTAATAGGAAAGATAAGCTAGTGCAGAAGGTAGAAAAGAACTTTGATAATAAAGTGTTAGAGCACATTCCTCAACAAATTGCAATTTATCAAGTAGAACTCTCTACAATTTTGGGTTCTCTAGAAACATCTTGTACAAATGTATCATCACTTTTTGGTAAGTTATGTGATGTTTCTAATTTTACCAAGGAAATAAAGGAAAAATTTTCCAAAATAGATGAAGATCTCAAGTCAAGCATTCACAAGTTGCAACTTGACCCTAGTTCAAGTTTTACACACTTCAGGAGGATAAGGCTTTTGATAGATATACAAGTAGAACAACTTATAGAAGAAGCAAGGATCAAATCTACATTGGTAGCTGATATATAGTATATGATTTTTTCCAACATGGATGAATTTTAGAAACACATTGCACATTCTAAAACTCTCATCCATGACAACAACTTCTCCATAGCAGACCACATGATAGATTTATCAGTAGAAGTGCATATTGCACTTCACACATGTAAGGTCATGCAAGACAATTGGGATAAAACTTTGGCTATCATACTCAAGGTACACTCAATTTTTTTATCTCATTTTGACATTATTGTGTAAATAAATAGCATAAATCTTTGGCATTAATGTCAAAAAGGGGACGAAAGATATATGTATAAGGGGAGTATATACTATGAATAAGAAGATATGAGAAAGATGTATAGGAGGAGGAAGATGGACAAAGAATGTAAAACATTATGGGGGAGAAAAAGTAATAAGTTGTAAAATCAATGAGGGAAAAGATATATATATATATATATATATATATATATATATAGTAAGTATATGTTGTATATAGCAAGAAGATGTATAGTATATTGTATGAAAGAACCTTACCATGTACATATATATATATATATATATATATCTTACAAAATCAATTTTGAAAAATCTCAAAAATAGTATACTCTACCAAGCTATGAATCACAAGGTGATGGATTAAAGTATTCAACAAAGAAATTCAACTTAGTTTAAGTTGATAAGTATTTTTGTCACTAATGCCAAAAGGGGAGATTGTTGACATATCAATCAAATTTTTTATTAGTGATATACAATTATTCAGATTGTAAATAGCTACTAAGCTTATTGTATAGATAATAGTGTTTGCCAATCATATTAGTCATTGCCAAGTTTTATAGTTACTACCAAGTCATTTGGACATATTCCATTGTTTACCGAGTAGTTACAATTAATGTGAAACTAGTGTATAAACCATGCATCTTAGTGTATGTTGCATTTACTAGTAGAGGCCAAGCAATGTAGAGTTTATATAAAAGTAAGGAATGGAACATAGTTTTAGGGAAAATGTTCTATTAAATGGAGTATTAACAGAGCGGTCTTAATAGATCTTTATAATTCTCCTAGTAGAGTCGTTACTTAGTTGTAAGTGTCAAGTCCTCTAACTAGGTGAAACCTAATAGTTTCTTAAGTCTTTAACAAGATAGACTCCTCATAAAGTAGATTGTATATTATGGTCAAACATTGTAACCTTAACTAGTTAAGTTTATTCCCGTAGTAGTGAAGATTTGTGGGTGTCATCCCTACCCTAGTTTTATCTTCACCTTGGAGTATTTTTGGGTGAAATATATTATGTTATATTTTATTACATTCATGCATGTGATTGAATTGATTTACATGTTACAAAAAGTTTACATTTATTGTATCACATGCATAGATTATTATTGGATGTGGATAAATTGGAGAAAATGTATAAACTTTTATAGATCCTAATTCACCACCCCCACCCCCTCTGAATATCTAATTTACTCCTCCATAAATCAACAATTGGTATCACAGAATTGGTTTTCTGAAAGAAGCTTAAAGACTTTGAGATTATGCCTTTGAAGATGGAGGCTTTCAAACTAGATAAGAATATTCATAATTAGGTGTTCAACATCCAACTTACACTACAAAATTTAACACAAGATGAGATATGAAGGATTATTTGACCCAATAAATCCTAATGACAAAGCATTTGTTAAACTACTAGAAAAGCAAAAAAAATCAATGAAGAGATAAGAGCACTGAAGAGAGAACATAAAATCTAATCAGTGAAACTATTTAAAGTGACTAAATAAAGAAAGAAAGATGAAGAAGACAGAACAATGGTGGAAGATGAAAAGAGTGTAATGGCCACTAGACTAGAAGAATGGTTATTAGATGTGTAGAAGCTCACAAATACACAAATGGATCTAGTGAATCAACTAGTGATTGAAAATCAGATGCTAAATCTTAAAGATATGGATATACCAACCTAAAATCTCACAATGAGACACTAAAGAATTAATTGAAGAATGAGAAGGAATCTATGGCAAAATTTAACAATCCAAAGAAATCAATGAAATATTTTGAATAAATTATGAAGTCATCAAGTTGTTCCAATAGGTTTGGACATTCATGCATTGAGAAAGAAGAATCATTGAGGAATGTAGAAATGAGAAATACAAAACCAAAAGATACATCAACTTTCTATCACTATGCAAAATTGGTCATACTACAAATATCTATCGAAGACAACATGGTATGAAAAACTCTAAACCTAAGTTTATTGGTTACTATTTTTACTACAAGAAACAAGGACATCAAATACACAAGTTTAGGTCCAGATTGTGGAATGTACCTACTACACCTAGATTTGAAGGGTATTACTACAAATGTTAGAAATATGGGCATAGAACATTTGAATGCAAATTAGAGATAAAACCATACTAGCCAAATTAGAGAAAGAAGAATTATGCACCTAAAAATGCATGTTCCAAATGTCGCAAGTTTGAACATCAAAGGAAGAAGTATAGAACTCAAGTAGATTGAGACAATCAGACAAAGGCTAAAGGAAAAGGAAAATTAGATATTAAGCAAGTTAGGAATGAAATGAACTAAAAATGGAAAAAGAAACTAGAAGATGGAAATAGTGGAGTTAATGGAGATGAGGTCACCCAATCAAATTGATAAGGTGATCATATAATCTCTAATTGAGAAAAAGAGGTATGTGTGGAACTGAATATCTAAATGGTACATCATTCATTAGTTCCTTACATAAATGTGTGCCAAAAGTTCATATTTGCATATATAAGATGCAACAGAACAAATTTTGTAAAATGTTGTCGACTATCCATATTTTATTTGTGTTGACTGAGTGTTGCAACATGATCGAGAATTATAATAGAGAATGAAGGCTGTGGAAGAGAATGAGTTATTATGTTAGCTAGCTTCCACTCAATGAAGTACACAAGCATTGATGGAATACCTAATTGATCAAAAGGCAAGGCAAATAACAACTTTTAGATACATTATTTCATACCTTGCATAAATATTTTCAAAGAGCTCAGAGTGACTAAGTGATAAAGTAGTAAATAAAATTAAAGAAACTATTAGATATCTCAAGGAGAAAAATGATAACAAGGTTTGAATTGGAGCATGATTGAGTGCCAAGAATTGATAGAAGGAAATACATCAAACCCCAGTTACAATCATGATAGCTCCATCAACTACTAGAATGAGCCAAAAGGTTAGTAAAATTCCATTGGTGATGAGTGACATCTATCCTCCACCTAAATTGCATGCTATTCAAAAAATTGTTGTTAAAAGAGACTCAATGGGCATGTTATGCTTGATAACACCTAAATTCATCATGATTCATGATGGTAGAAGTTTCTACATAGGTAAAGATGGAGAAGTTGGAAACTATGAAAGGGTTAACTCGAGCCCTAGAATTTCCAAGAAATTTCATAATAGAATGGATCAAAGCCATCATAAGAAGAATTCATGATATGAAGTATTGTCTACATGATGGACCAATAGAAATAATGAAGGTGAAGATGCATAGGGTTACTAGCTATCAAACCCTAGATAGGAAGAAAACCATACGATGCTTTAGCTGAGGAGAAGTTGAGGCTAATAAAGGAGCTAAGTGGAATGGACATGGTTTGTCCATTACAAGAATTTCTGATCCACTTATAGAATTTTTACTGAGATGCAATGCTTCCAAATTATATCAATCTAGAAGATTAGATAGCGTGTTGAGTATGGTTGTGGACCAAACATGGAAGATTGCGATGAAAGATCATGAGTATGATCTTGTTGGGCTACAAATGATACAACTAGTAGAAAATGTGTCATCAATAAAAAAGTCAAAGAATTCAATGTGTAAGTTTAGTTCCCTAATTGTATGTACATTATTTTATATTCAAAACTATTTTTTTGGAATAGTAAATGTTGTATGGGAATAAGAAAAACCAAGAACAAGGCAAATTAGTGAGTTTATCACTCAATTGGGAGACAATTTTGATAATGCAATGAATATATAGTTTGATGAATTCAAGTTGAGAATGAAAAGGAGAATGAGAATTTTAGAGGAATTGGTCACAAAATATTACAATGACATTTTTTTTCTTGTTGATACAGATAACACATTTTTGCAAGAAGTGAAGCCAAGAAAGGCTTGGATACAAAGTTTTGGATATGAAATAAAGAGTGATGATGTGAGTGTAGACATTGTTGCATTATTGAAGGAAGAAGTAGATTCTGAGGAAGAACTATTTGGAAGATATGAAGAAGCAAAGGTAAGGATTATACTAAGCATCAAGATAGCTTCTAAAGAAAAGAAAAGGAAGAAGATGACTGACGACCTAGAAGCTAAATTGGGCACCCTAGGAAAGGGTAAAAAAATTATTGCAATTGACTCAAGGTCTTTGTGAAGATGAAGAACAAAAAAGTGGTGAAGAGTTTGGAGAAGAAGATGCAGAAGAGGAAGAAGTTGACAAGAGTAAATCCCTAGTTTTTTTTATGTAATAAAGCAACCAGGCTCAAAGGTCAAAGAAGAAGAAGCCATCAACACCTCTGCCACCAAGCCAGGGACTAGGGCAGCTACTATTACCAAGAAGTTAGTAAACCTAAAAGTAGAAAAGGCTACTGAGTCAAGTGAAACTCAAACTAGGAGAAGGAGATTGGTCAAAGGACCACCTATCAAACAATTCAAAACTACTGAAGAGGTATGTGATAGCATAAGAAGATCTATAGGTTTAATTGGTTTCCAACATGTGAAATGTGATACATTAGATAATAATGATAAAAATAAAGTGGAAGAAGCTATTGTAGAAATGATTGGAAATGAAAGGCTAACTCCTAGTGCAATACAGAACAAGATACCTAAAGATCTATTTGATTTAATAGAAAAGGAAATGGCAATAGGATGAAGCAACCAAAAATTAGATAATGACTAACACACTAGTTAAACTTTTGCCTGATCTATAATAAGAACAAAAGGATAAATTTATGCAACAAAATAGGAGCAGATTTGTTCCTAAATACAAAATGTTCTTGATTTTACAAAATAAAGAGGAAGCTATATGACAACAGAGTGATTTGTTGTGGAAAAAATTTTTTGGGCTTATAATAAAGAAGGTAGAATTTGTGAATATTAATGATGAACATAGTAATGGAGAAATCTTAGGTGTGCCAAATCCACAAGACAACATGTCTTCTATACATGTTGACACCCATGACATTCCAAAAGTCGAGTAGTCAAGGCTCACAAATGAGGAAGAAAATGGTGAAGATAAAGAAGTTGATAGAAATGATAATACTATTTTAGCAACTCAAATTAAGGTAAATATAGACTCAAATAATGGTACTATTTTTGTTTCCTTGAACATAGATGAACAAGTAAGACTAACTGGTGATACCCCTTCACCGACTCCTAAGTCATTACCGAGCAACAACACTACTTCATTGAAAAGGAAGACAATAGAAATATTGGAGTCTATTTGGATCATGGACATATTTAGATATCACAATTTGATCTAGAAAATCTCACCTTGAAAAAGAAATTCTTGCTACAAGAAATTTTGAAAAAGAAAAAGAGACAAGAAGAGCTTGGGAGAGTGCTAAAGAAGCAACAAACATTGCAAGATGTAAAACATATTTTTATTGAAGCTTTTGACATAAAAAATGTAGATGAAGAGAAACATCTATTATTGAGCAAATTATACATATCATTAATCAAGTTAGGTAGAAAATTTTTAATCTAATAATAAGTTGATGGATTGATCAAGAAGAAGATTTGAGACCAATGTTATAGATAAATTCTTCATAACTATAGTAGAGAAGAGTGTACTATTAAAGGAAAAGCTTAGGTAATGATGAATATTATATAGAGGGTACAACAAGTGTACATTTTTTTCTAGAAGATATATAGATGATATTTAGGTAGAGGTAGATAAGACTCAAGCTAAGATGAAGGTATCCAACAATGTTATCTTAGATTCAATAAGATCTATCATAGATCACTACAATGTTCTATTGAATGCTCAAGGTACAATGGTTGAACTTCAGGTAGCTATCAGCACCATGAAATCCAATTTGATCTCAATCCAAGCAATGTTGATACATCATTTGGAGGTACTGGAGAGAGAACTAAAAACAACCCAAGATCTTATTACAAAAGACCATAACCCATACATGCTTGAGACTTTGATTGATTTTGTTGTAAGATTACAACTACATAATCAAATTTTGGAGGTAGATAGGAGCACATGGAGTCGTGCACTAGTTGCAATTACCAAAGTTCACAAGGGATTCATTGAAACATATGGATTATTTCAACTCTTTCAACCCCAGTAGTAGTGACATCATGTGTTCAGAAACAAGGGGGAAATGTATATAGGGGAGAGAGTATATAGAAAGAGCATCATGTACAGGTAATGAATAAAGGCCATAATTAATTTTTTTATTCATTTTTCACAAGTGACAAGAGTTAGGGGGAGAGCTCATTTTTAGAAAACTCATTCATTTTTGTCTTGACATGACAAAGTGTAAATACAACAATGTGTTTTTTGACTAATATCAAAGGGGGAGATTATTGGTGTCTCTAATCTCTCCCTTTTATTAGTGTTAATCACTTAGTCATTTACAAGGTAGAGTCACATGGTCATCACTGTGACTGAGCTAGTCTACATAGGTTGAGTCATGTGCATAAGCTAGTATGTACTAAGAAATTGTATAGAAGCTAAGTAAAGTATGGTATATGGACCGAGCTCATTTAGCGACTAAGAAATTTACTAGCGACCAAGTGTAATTCCAAGTATATAAGTATCGAGTGATATAATATGTGTTGAACATAGTATATGCCAAGTATGAGGAAGTTAATAAAGGAAAAGAAACAACAATGTCAAGCATGAGTAATAGTAGAGGCCAAGCAATATAGAGTTTATATAAAAGTAAGGAATGGAATATAGTTTTAGGAAATAAGATTATTAGGCTAACTTAGAAGGTCAATTTATATTTTGAAGAGGTTGTTATAGAAAATTTAATACTTTTTAGGTTTTTACATAATATTTACATGTCATGGGGCTAAAAGCACAAACCTGTGTCACCTTTTATGAGAGACATGATATCAAAATGCGACAGTTCAACATTAATCACAAAAAAAATGGTATTTGTGTTTAGAATTTGAAAATGATGTAAACTGATGAAATGTGTAGAATTGGATGAAATTTGTGCCTATCATTTTTTAAAAATTTTTTGAGTAAGAATTTATTCATTTATTTTATTTTGAAGTCCCTTTTTTAACTATAAAAAATATAGGATGTAGTTCCCGTAAAAAAAAAATGCAAATCATCTTTTTTTGTTTTGATTTAAATATATCTTATAGATGACATGTATATCTAGTGCATAAAAAAAGAAATTATTATTTTTTATCTATATTTTCTTTGTTATAAGTACTCAAGCTCAACCTTCTCAAAAGCCAATAGTTTTTTCCTCCCGTCAAAACTTCCCAATCAAATCTACACCTTCTTGAGAAAAAAATACATATTCATGAAGAGGATTCTCTCCTCTAGAGATAAATATATTTTTTTTGTTTTTTTGGTATGATTTACTATTTTTTTTCCCTCTTTTAAGTGAGCATCTTCTGAAATGTTGAAATATCGACTTATAATATTTTGAAATTCTAACATATTATAACTAATAAAAAAACTCAAAAATTTATATAATGATGATATTGAATCTAAGATCTATGAAAGGGTATTTTTAGTTTTTGAATAAAATTGAGTTTTGATAGAGAAATGAAATTTGACCAAAATAGGTTTTGATATCAAAAATAGTGACATAGATCTGTGCTTTTACCCATGGATCAGATATCCCCATGTGTATTTTCAACCATCAGGATGAAGAGGCAAAATATGGAAACATCTAGAATACTCTTCATGGAATCTTTATTAAGTGATGATCTTAACCTAGATTAAGAGTATCTAAGAGCTGAGAAAGTGGTTGTATGCATGCATGTGAAGAATAAAGAAGGACATTAGAAGTCATTCAAGGGTTCTGTTATCATCTAAAATAAAAAGCAACTTATTGATAAGCAATGAAAGTGGAAGGAAAAGACAAGAGTACCAAATCAGAGGAGAGGATCAATTAGTAAGGAGAAGACTCAAAATCTTCTTTTAGAGAAAACTAAGAGTTAGGTATCGAGTCAGTTTGGACAAACTTGTTCAAATTAGGGTATAAGAGATCTATGTAAATCTCCTAATCTAGTACTTACTCAGTTGTAAGTGTCAAGTCCTCTAACCAGGTGAAACCTAATAGTTTCTTAAGTCTTTAACATGACATACTCCTCACATAGTAGATCATATATTATGATCAAACATTGTAACCTTAACTAGTTAACTTTATTACTATAGTAGTGAATATTTGTGGGTGTCATCCCCACCCAAGTTTTACCTTCACCATGGAGGGTTTCTCAATAACAAATATTGTGTTCTGTGTTATTACTTTCATGCATGTGATTGAATTGATTTACATGTTACAACAAGTTTACATTTATTTTATTGCATGCATAAGTTAATATTGGATGTGGATGAATTGGAGAAAATATATAAACTATTATAGATTATGATTCACCCTACTTGTCCCGCCTCTCTATATCTGGTTTACATCTCTATGAATCAACAATTAGTATTTAAGAGAATTTGTTCTCAAAAGGAATCTTAAAGGCTTGGAGATTAGGTCTTCGAAGATGAAGGCTTGCAAACTGGATAAGACTATTGACAATCAGGTGATCAACATCAACTCACATTGCAAAAGTTAGAAAAGGCAAGACAAGATCTTAAGGATTCCCTAAAAAGGAGAAAGGAAAATGACATATAGATAAAGAAATTCTCTTATGAATAAGTTGAAATTGAAGGATTATTTTACCCAATCAATCCTAATCACAAAAAATCTATTAAACTAGTAGAAAAGAACAAACTCCTCAATGAAGAGATAAGAGTAGTGAAGAGAGACCATGAAATCCAATTAGTGAGACTATGTGAAGTGACTGAACAAATAAAGAAAGTTGAAGAAGATAGAACAATGGCAGAACATGATAAGAGAGTAATGGCCACCAGACTAGAAGAAAGGTTATCAGATGTGTAGAAGCTGACAAATACACAAATGGATCTAACAACTCAACTAATGATTGCAAATCAAATACTAAAACACAAACATATGGATAAACTAACATGAAGTTTCATAATGAGATACTAAAGAATGAGCTAAAGAATGAGAAGGAATCTATGGAGCAATTCATCAAACCAAAGAAAGAAATGAAATATTTTGAAGAAATTATGAATTCATCAAGTTGTTCCAATGGGTTAGGACATTCGTGCACTGAGAAAGCAAAATCATCCAAGAATGGAGAAATGAGAAATGCAAAACCAAAACACAAACCAACTTGCCATCCTCTAACTAGGTAAAACCCAATAGTTTCTTAAGTCTTGAACAAGACAGACTCCTCATAGAATCGAAAATATATTATGGTCAAACATTATAACCTTAACTGCTTAACTTTATTACTACAGTAGTGAATATTTGTGGTTGTCATCCACACCACAGTTGTACCTTCACCTTGGAGGGTTTCTAGGTAATAAATATTGTGTTATGTGTTATTACTTTCATGCATGTGATTGAATTGATTTAAATGTTACAAAAAGATTACATTTATTGTATTACATGTATAAGTTATTGTTGGATGTAGATGAACTAGAGAAAATGTATAAATTGTTATAGATCTTGATTCACCCCTCCTCCCTCCCCCTCTCTTAGTATCTAGTTTACTCCTCCATAAATCAACAAAAATTAGTTAGTCATATCTAGGTTAAGGGAATCTGGATAGAAGAGGAGTCACTAAATATATTAAATTGCATATGTAATTCTATGATTCGTTCATGGTATATTGAAAATGTTATCAAGGAAGCCAAAATAATATCTAAGTTTGATAAATTATTTATATCCCACTTATATAGAGAAAAGGATACGCTTACCGAATCACTTGTAAATGTGATGGTTAAAAATGGAGTCATCATGTCTTCGGATGATGTGGATGAGATAAATTATGAAATTAAGGTGCTTATTAACTATGATAAGACAACAAGTAAACATTAGGTTATTTCACTTATTTCCATTCAATATGGAAGCGCTTTGGTAAATAAAATGTAATTATTTTAGGAAGGTCTCGAGTTGTAATAACATGGTAATAAAAGCTCAACATATATTATTGGTTATTTTTCTATTGTTTCTTCTTGAAGAAGTTTATTATAAAGAGAAAAATCTAGTTAGCTTGAATTTGAAACTAGCTAAAATGGGAGGGAAATTGAGAAGAAGGGAACCCAACAACTATTAAAAAATGGAGGAAGTAGAACAAAGTATGGGAAACATTGGAGGAAGGGGGTCATGTTCCCTACATGGAGAAAATGAAAATGATAAAGCCAAAAGTTATAGACACGTTCCTTAAGGGTTGGCATAATGATGAAATTAACCTGGGTGGAAGGAAATTATAGTTCAATGTTATAGTAATGGAAGAAATTATGGGTTTCATTGCTAAAGGTAAGTTTATTTTCTATGATCTAAAGTATTATGAGTTGTCTATTAGGAAATTTGTGAAATAAATAGATGCTAAACTAGTTAAAGGGGAGTGTGGAACTTGTACCATCTAAAAATGGATGCATTTCATTTCCAGACCTATCAGCCCTCCTTAGCGTGGGTATAGTCTATTTTTCTGATCTCCATCTTTGATTTCATGCTTCTTTGTCATCTCTCACTTTACGACATCATCTTCAAGGTGTCATTTTGATACCCTCTTGACCAGATCTCATGTTCAATCAACTATCTTTTAATTTAACTTGCACCTCCCTATATGCCTTTTTGAACCCTTCTTGTCCCCTTCCTTGGGTCTAGATTTATTAGGTCAACCTAGTACAGGTCCAGGTTAAGTTCAACTGTGTTTATCTAGTCCTCTCTGATTGTGGGGTTCATTTCTCGAAAGTCCTCAAGTTTGTCAATTTATTTATTTATCTCCCCTATTAGCTTGAGTTATTTTTTCACCTAAAAACTAGTATAAAAAGAGGGGGGCTTCATTTTCATATCATGAATTCTCAAGAAATCCACAAAAAAGAAAGTATTCAAGGTGTTCTTCATGAATGAATTCGTCAAACATTAAAGTCTAAGAATCTCTTTCTTGCACCAAGATTCTTCCTTCAAGATGGTAGAGGAGTGTGGGTCTAAGGAGTAGATCTATCATTCCAACCCACTCAATTTCTTCCATTATTCATCCATTGCATGTCACATACATTTACATACATTATATTTTGACTTCTTTGATTTATTTATGGTTATTTTGTGTCAAGGCTATTACACTTACATAGTTGATCATATGTCAAAGTCAATTGCATCTTTGAAGGTAAGCATATCTTTCATTTGATATTATTTGTATCTACTACATGTGAGAAATCGTTTTTCATTTACATTTCTTATTTACAGTTAATCCCTTAACCTAGGGATTGGCCAAGGAAAGGTATCATCAAACCCCAACCAAAAATTAGTTATTTTTTGTGTTGAATTATATGTTGGAAGTGAGAAGGATTACAGATTTGTAACCTACTATTTGGAAACTTTCTAGAGTCATATGTTATAGATTAGTAGACAATGTCAACCTAGTGGAAATGTTCCCTTCCAAGTCGACGTAGACCTTCAGTGTCTATTTTTTGGACGATTTATAAGTTTGAATCCTTCGATTATTATATTCTAAGATTTGCAATCTAAAGATTAAAAATGGTTCAAATCTTCAAGTTTTGGGGCTGAAATACCTCCTCCTCTATGCATTTCAAGGTTGGTACTTTATCTCTTATTTTACCTCTTAGCATACATTTTCTTTTAGATCTCTATTGGGGTATTTATGTTTATTTTTCACATCTTCTATTTACATTATATGTAAGAGAACAATCTACCATACTTCCTTGACAAGTTTCTAGATTTTGTATTGTCATCCCTTTATTGTCTTTGGGAATTTCTAATCAAAGTTCACAGTTATCAAGAGTTATGCTTGGAATGGATTATTTCTCTTTTATTTAATGGCTCAAGGAGGAAGTGCTTAACTTGGTTAGTCTTGGTTGCATAGTTATCATTTATGGCATTTCCCCACTAAACATTTTGGTGAACCTAACCTTGTGCCCCTTTCTTATCAAAGTTCAATTATTTGTTCTAGGTATTTACCTTCTTTTGGTGAACCCTTATTCCATTTTCTAGATCTCTCTTGTTTCCATAAAATGTTAAATTTGATTTAAGATAAGCTTTTTTGGGGATTTTAAATATGGCAATCTTTTAGTCTGTCATGTTTTCTATGGTTACTAATCATCTCACATGTCCTTATCAGACTTATGATGTATATGTTGAAAATAGATTGATACAAGTATGATAAATGTGTTTCAATCATTTTTTTTGTCAATGATGTCAATCCTACTACTTGCTGGTAAGATAATTTCTTATATGATTTAAGTACTATCATTTATTTGATTAATGAAAAGGATTTGATCAAATGAGGTAATAAGAGTACCTAGAGGAAAGGTTGAGTTATGATATGAAAAGGAGTACAAGAATCAGTTAAGACAATGATATTATAGTGCATTGGTAATCTAGTTAAGGTTGCAAAGGTTGGATATGTTGATTAAGTTTAGAAGAACAAGCTAAATAGTGTTTGTTTGCCAAGCTTGACTGAGTGGATAGTAGGTGCTAAGCAAAGTTAGTGCAAGTTGAGCAGAAAATCAGTTGGATCCAAGCAAAGTCAATTTCAGTGTAAGCCGAGTGAAATAGTGTAAGCCAAGTAAAGTTTAGTTGATGTCGAGCACAAGTAAACTTTAGTTCATGCCAAGTGTTTTGACAATGGATGTTGAGCAATGCAGTATGTATCGAGTATTAGAAGCCAGTTATAATTGAGTGTCAGCATGATGAGAAAGATCGAGAATTCAATGAATCTTAACTGAAAAGTTTGATTTCTTGGATTGTGTGAACCGTGTAGAAGATAAGATTGATGAGCTAGTGGCATAGAATTCAAGATGAATTGTTTTGAAGTGAATTCAAAGAGAATTGAAGGAGAAGCTTCTAGAAGGGAATGAAATGAAATGAGAGGTAGATTTATTGAAACCTACCTAATCTAACCTAACTCTAAAATGGATGATAAAGGATGAATGGAAAAATATCTTAATTCTCTATTTATAGATATGGTTAGTTAGAAGAAAGGGTTTCCATGTACGAGAACCTAAAGAAAACAAGGAGTCTAGGGTATTTGCTTCATTCAATGACCTAAGAGAAGAGACTACATTTGCAAGAAGAGTAAGAAGGCTTAAGGGTATGGATGCTTGACGAGTGAACAAGCTATTAGAGTTGAAGAATGTTAAAGCAAAGTAGAATGGAGGACTGAAATAGAGATCTATAATTTGCAAGTGAAGTTATAAGTTGTTATCAGACCAAACCTTACTATTACTCTCTAATCATTATATTAGTCTAGGGTAAATCCTTTGGATTAAGGTTGACCTAACTATTATTTATAAATCCTTTAACCAGGTGACATTTCAAGTGAATGATCTAAAGTCTTCTTACAAGACTCACTATCAACAGGGTGATTGAAATCCTTTAACTAGGTCACATTTAATAGTGTGCATTGTAACCTTTAACTGGGTTGGCCTTTCACAGGGCATCACTTCGAAAGAGTGAGAATAATAGTATGTTTTTAGTGATTTTTTAGAAATTGGGTTTCCATGTGAAGTCGTTGCATCAAATGTGTTATTGAATCTATTATGTTTCATGTTTACATTTCTAAAAATTGATTTGATCGTAACCTACAAGTTTAAGTGATTACATAATCTAATGAATTCATGCATGATGAAAATGTTTTATGGATATGGGTTCACTAAGCTATGAAAATTTATAATTGTACATCTGAACCTTGGATAAATGATTCACCCCTCCTGCCACATGCCACCCCATCTATGTTATTCTAAAGAATTCCAAAAATTGGTATCAAAGCCATTTGTTTAAGATGACTAGTTTGAAGGTACTAGAAGCACAAAGATCAAGATGTTAAAAAGAAAAGTATCCAAGCTTAGTAGAGATAACTTTCCTGCATGGAAATTTTTGATGAAACTACACCTAGAAGGTCTTGGAGATTATGCACAATCTACCATTACAATTGAGCATACTGATCATGTTAGAGCCCTAACTTCTCAAGATCTGAAAAAGAAGAAAGAACACAACTAGGAAATTTGGAGATTGCCTCTACCCTAAGCTTTGCTAAGTTTGATGATATCAAAAGTCTTAATAGTTCAAAGAAAATTTAGGATGCTCTACACATTATCTATGGAGGTGATAAGAATGTTCTAAGAGCCAAAGCTGAGAGTCTCAAAGGTAAGTTCAATTATATAATTTGAGAATGCAAGAAGGTGAAAATATTGCTCAATATTTCTCAAGGATAAAAGATGTTGTTAATGGAATAAGAGGAGCTACTAGTACAATAGATGATAATGCAATACTAATCAAATTTTTGAAAACATAGCTGCCTATATATGTTATTAGAGTTTCTACAATACAAGAACTGAGATGTATAGCATGGAATAGTCTAAGTCTTGAAGGTCTCGTAGGTATGCTCACTACTTTTGAGCTATCTAACTTTGATAATTATAAACCTAAAAATATGGAATCTACTTTCAAAGCTAAGTTGTCATTGAAGGAGCCTGATGAGAAGAAGAAGAAGGAAAAGGCAAAATATGTGTCCAGTGATAGTGATACAGATGAGGAGGATGTAGACCAACTTGAAGCACTATTAACAAGGAGATTTCACAGAGGTAAAGGCAAGTTTAAAGGTAAGTTACCTATCACATGTTTCAATTGCAATGAGATTGGTCATATTTTTGCTAGATGTCTAAAGAAGAAGAATTATAGAGGTGGTGACAAGTACAAAAGTAGAAGAAATGAAGATAACAAAGACTACAAAGAAAAAGGCAAGAAGTCCTGCTAAATTGTTGAAGATGAAACAAAAGATGGATCTAAAGATCATGATGATGAAGTTGTGTACGTTGCAATGAAGGATGAATCTAACAATGAGGCAACTGCACTAGTGTCTTGTGTGAAAAAGAATGATAGATGGATCATTGACAATGGGTGTTTGAATAGCACATGAATGGAGATAAAAGTAAGTTCATTGCCTTGAATTATTATGATGTAAATAGTGTAAGGTTTGGTAATGATGCACCATGTATGATAAAAGGAAAAGGTTCAATTAAGTTCACAGAAAATATTTTAAGTGACAATTCTTATTATGTAGAAGGACTTAACTATAACTTGTTGAGTGTGTCAAAACTAAATAATTTGGGTTGTAAGGCTAAGTTTGAGAACAAAATTGCTAATATATATGATACTAATGGAAAACTAAATGGAAAAGCTGATCAAACTAGAGGTAATCTATTCTACCTTGATATAGAGGATGCTACTTGTTTAGTTGTAGAATTTGATGATGTGTGGCTATGGCACAAGAGGTTATGTCATGTTAGTTTTGATAACTTGGTTAGTATCAGTAACATGAGAAGAGTCAGAGATTTTCCTAAGTTGAAAAAGCCTGAGAATATAATTTGCAAACAATGTCAGTTAGGCAAAGTGACAAAGTCTAGTTTTAAGAGTAAGACTCATACCTCTAGAGGAATCTTAGAGATTGTTCATACTAAATTGTTTGAGTTAATTGAAGTGCAAAGATAAAAAGGAGATAAATACATTATGCTACTTGTTGATGATTATTCTAGAATGATGATAGTTATGTTTATGAAATATTGACTTGATGATCTATAATTTTTTAAGTGGTACTTAGCAAGAGTTGAGAAAGAAATAGATAAAAATATGAAATGTTTGAGATTTGACAAAGGAGGAGAATTTACATCAAATTAGCTTGAGATATTTTTTAATGACAAAGGAATCAAAAGATCAACATTTTCTCCTAGAACCCCTCCACAAAATGGAATTTCTAAATAGAGGAACATGTATGTAATGTACTATGCTAGGACACTCATGATGGATAGGAATGCTGCTATGAAATATTGGAGAGAAGATGGAGGTACAATTGCTCATACCTTGAAGCATGTACAAGTCAAGAAAGGTACTCATTCAACACCTTTTGAACTATGGTATGGATACTTATCCAATGTAAAATAAATTTAATGTATTTGGAAGAAGTGTTACATTCTCAAAGATTTCAAGAATGGTAAACTAGATGCAAAAAGTGAAGAAGGTATATTTCTTGGTTATTCCACAAGAAATAAAGCTTATAAGTGTTTAAATACTAGCACTAACAAAGTTGCGAAAAGTGAAAATGTGAAATTTAATGAATATACATAAGTATGTGAGGCTAAACCTATGAAGGAACCAGAAGAATAAAAATAATTTGTATAATTTTTATGAAGGTGTGCCTGTTGAAGAAAATGTTGTAAATCAATTTGCAAACCAACAAAAAAATTTAGTGACTACTGAGTCACATAATATTAATGTTGAGTTTCATTTAGGAACCGAGCTCCATTCAGATGCCAAGTTACAGAATGAAGTTGAGGCACATTCTGATTATGAGATTAGTGTACATGAAAGAGATGTTGAACTACCTAACAGAGAGTTACATAGTGATTCAGAAGTTAAGAGACCAAAAATAGAAGCCACAAATGAACCAAGATTTTTGAAGTATGTTAAGAGACATGATCTTGCTACAAAAATCATTGGTGATAAAGATGCTAGACCAATGAAAAGAAACAAGCTAAGAAATGATACATATTTGTTGCACATGCAAGAACCCAAAACAATAAAAGATGCCTTAGAAGATGTGGATTGGAGTAAAGCTATGGAAGAAGAGATTGAACAAATTGAGAAAAATAAGACATGGACTCTAGCTTCTAGGCTAGAAGATAAAAATGTGATTGGTACCAAGTGGGTATACAAAAACAAGTTAGATGAAAATGGTGAAGCCACAAGGAACAAGGAAAGATTAGTCTATAAAGGATATGCACATTAAGAAGGGGTATATTATTGAGAGATATTCACTCCTGTTGCAAGACTAGTAGGAGTAAGAACTCTCCTTGCCTACTCTGCGTACAAAGGTTAAAAATTCTATCAAATGGATGTTAAGTCTGCATTTCTAAATGGTATATTGGAGGAAGAGGTTTATATAGAACGACCAGAAGAATTTGTTGATACTAACAACAAAAATATGGTATGTAGACTACACAAAGCACTTTATGGCTTGAGGCAAGCACCAAGAGCATGGTATAGAGACTTCATAATTATCTTGTGAAGATTGGATTTGAGAGGACTGATAATAACAACAATATGTATTCAAAGATAGAGAAAGGCAAAGGTATTTTGTTATCTAAAATTTTTTGTTGATGATACCATATTTGGAGGTCAAGATACTTTCTGTAATGCTTTTGCAAATGAAATGAAGAAAAAATTTGATATGTCTATGTTTGGAGAGATCAAGTTCTTTGTGGGTTTTCAAGTACATCAGATGAAATATGGTATATACATCACTCAATCAAAGTATGTTAAAGAGATATCAGTTTTTTTGGATTCGAAGATTCCAAGCCAGTAAGCACACCTATGGTGACATGACATAAATTGTCAAAGAATGGTGATTCAGATGAGGTGAATCAAATATTATACAGGTCTATGATTGGTAAATTATATTATGTAATACATTGTAGACCTAATATTGCATTATCTGTAAGGATAGTTGCAAGATTCTCTAGTAATCCCAAGGAGAATCAGTTGATGGTAGTAAAGAGAACAATGAGAAATTTGAATTGAGAGCATATATCGATGTTGATTGGGCTAGAAATATTAATGATAGAAAGAGCATCAGTGGAGGAGTATTTTTCCTCGGCAAAAGGCTAGTTACATGGACTAGCAAGAAACAAAATTGCATCTCTCAGTCTACTGCTAAAGCTGAATATGTTGTTATTTAAGTAAATTTTACAAACATTGTATGAATCAAACATCTACTCAAAGGTATGAAGGAGGAAATCACTAAACCTATGATACTTTATTGTGATAATACAAGTGCTATAAATATATCAAAGAATCATGTGATACATATAAATACTAAGCACATTGAAATCAATTATTATTACTTAAGAGAATTAGTTCAAGATAAAAAAAGTCAAGATTGAATATGTCAACACAAAAGAGAAAATACCTAATATCTTCACAAAAGCATTACCTAAGGATGTTCAAGAGTATCTAAGAGGTAAACTAGGGGTGGTACCCCTATCAAAGGCTATCTAAGAAGAATGAGGAGTGCCCTACATCAAACAAGTTGATTGACATATGTTACACATTGATGTAGTGGATCTTACTTTAGAAGCTACCTAAAGTAATCAAAGAAAGTTCTAGAACTTCAAATTAGTCATAAGCAAGGTGACCGAGGGAGAAACTAAAAAATTCATATATATGCATATGAAGATGACAAGCCTTTGACATTGTTATCAAAGAAGGAGAAATTATTGTGAAGAAAAGTGAAAAGTTTACTAAGTTCAGGAAATCATAAAGGGAGAAATCCAGATATTAGAAGATACAAAACCATGGAATATCTACTCAAAAGGAGAAAGTGTACAAGTGTACCTATTGATTACATCTATCTAGTAAGAGGGAGATAATGTTGAATGAAATATAAGAAGTGACCAAGAGGGAGTCATAAGGATGAGTTGATTGTTTGTTGATCAAAATAGAATTTTGTAGCCTATTTAGAAGATGTAAGTTGCTAATAGAGGGAGAGATTTCAGTACAAGGAATTATTTTATTTTTGGTATTCTAATTGGTCATACTGATTAAATTTGGTTAGTTTGGTCTTCCATTAATGTCGAAGAGGGAGATTGTTGAAAATAGATTGATACAAATATGATAAATGTGTTTCAATCATTGTTTTGTCACTGATGTCATACCTGCTACTTGTTGGTAAGACAATTTCTTATATGATTTAAGCATTATCATTTATTTGATTAATGAAGAGGATTTGATCAAATGAGGTAACAATAGCACATGGAGAAAAGATTGAGTTATGATATGAAAAGGAGTAAAAGAATTAGTTAAGAAAATAATATTATAGTGCATTGATAATTTACTTAAGGTTGCAAAGATCAGATACACTAATTAAGTTTAGAAGAACAAGTTGAATGAAGTTTTTATTCCAAGCTTGACTTAGTGGATAGTAGGTGTCAGGAAAAGTTAGTGCAAGCCGAGCATAACATTAGTTGGAGCTGAGAAAAGTTAATTTCATTATAAGCTGAGCAAAGTTTAGTTGATGTTGAGCACTAGTAAACTTTAGTTCATGGTGAGTTTTTTGGCAATGGATGCCAAGCAACCTATCATGTGCTGAGCATCAAAAGCCAATTAGTGTTGAGTGTCATCATTATGAGAAACATCAAGAATTCGATGAATCTGAGCTGAGAAGTTTAATTTATTGGATTGTGTGAACTGTATGGAAGATAAGATTAATGAGATGGGAGCACAAAATTCAAGATGAACCATTTTGATGTGAATTCAAAGAGAATCAAAGGAGAAGTTTCTAAAGGGGAATGAAATAAAATGAGGGGTAGATTCATTAAATCCTACCTAATCTAACCTATCCCTAAAATTGACGATGGAGGATGAATGAAAAAATATCTTAATTATCTATTTATAGAGATGGTTGGTTAGAAGCAAGGGTTTTCATGTGCGAGAACCTAAAAAAGACAAGGAGCCTAGGGTATTTGCTTCATTTATTGACCTAAGAGAAGAGACTACATTAACAAGCAAAGTATGAAGGCTTAAGGGTATAGATGCTTGAAGGGTGAACAAGCTATCAAAGCTGAAGAGTGTGAAACCAAAGCAGAATGGAGGACTGAAATAGAGATCTGTAATCTATAAGTGAAGTTGTAAGTTGTTATCAGATCAAGTTTTACTATTATCATTGTATCAGTCTAGGTAAATCATTTGGATTAAGATTGACCTAATAGTTATTTGTAAATCCTTTAACTAGTTGACATTCCAAGTGAATGATCTAAAGTCCTCTAACAAGGCTCACTCCTAATAGGGTGATTGAAATCCTTTAACCAGGTCACATTTAACAATGTACATTGTAACCTTTGATAGAGTTGGCCTTTCATAGGGCATCACTTCAAAAGAGTGACAATGAGTAGCATGTTACTGGTGGTTTTTTCCCAAATTGAGTTTCCACATTAAATCATTGTGTCAAATGTGTTATTGAATCTATTATGTTTCATGTTTACATTTTTACAAATAGATTTGACTCTAACATACAAGTTTAAGTGATTGCATAATCTAATAGATGGATGCATGATGAAAATATTTTATGGATATGGGTTCACTAAGTTGTGAAAAGGTATAATTGTACATTCGGAGCTTGAATAACTAATTCACCCCCCTCCCCCTCCTCTTAGTTATTCTAAAGAATTCCAATAGTATATGAAAGTTTATATCACTTTAAGGTATTCAGGTCTTTATATGTTTTTCTTGGATTAGTTCTTTTATAGTAAACTAACACAAGGTTTTCAAGTAGAGCATATTTCAAGAATATCATTAGACTTTTATGTGGCTTTCTCATTTACCTTTTAGATGGCATTTGTGATTTTGTTAGTTATTCTCCCAATCTCAATCCTATGCCTACTCTTCCTAATGATGAAATCCCTTTTGCATTTCAAAAAATTTAAGGTATTGTTCATGATCCTAATATTTCTCATCTTTTAAATGAACAACCTCCTTCATCACCTCCTCTATTTTCTCAACCTTCTCTTTATGAAACTTCTCCTAAAATTCCTCATTATACTACATTCACTCACAATTCTTCTGATACTACAATTTCTCCTTCCACCCTATGTCATACTTATACTACATGTTATAACATTATCAGACGACAAGGTTACAAGGGCTTAGGTCTTGGTATTAATGGACATGGTATTAAGAACCCTATTGACCCCAATACAAAACATCATAAGAAAGGTCTTGGTCAAATTTCTTCTTCTAGAGATCCTTACTCTTCTTTTCTTCCACCTCGACCTCATTTACATCTTCTTCTTCTAGTTCCACCTATTTCTCCTATTGATTCTAGGAAAGGATTAGCCTTAAGGTTTTATTGTCACCTTTTGCAACCTCCTACCTTACAATATCAAACATCAATTCTGAATGCTATTGCCATATTTAAATGTCCTTTTTTCTATGCAAATGAACAATCTCTTCATGATTGTATAGAATCTATTTTGTATATTCATGGTAACATTGAAGATGGTAAACTTCCTTATATGCAAGATATTTATTATCTTCTACACAAAAATAATTAGCATTTTTTTTCGTATTGTCACTAGTCCCTTAAATATTATCCATAATATGTTCAGGAGTTGTACAAAAGGGCTTTCTCCTTGATCACCTTCACTTGGGGGAAAGGTTCATTCTTTCTTTGGCTCTATTTTGGTTTTATTGATATCTAGATATCCTTTCTTAAGCATATATTTAGTGTCGATATAGCCTCTTATGTTATCCCTTATTATTTCTAGGCATGTTTTCTTTAATAGCCTCTTATGTTATCTCTTATTATAAGTATAACATGATTCTCTTCTTTTCAATCATTTCTCTATAGATTGCATTATTTTATGATACACTTTTATCTTTTATTATGAAAATATTTTGTTACTGATAGGATTGTGTGTCTTTTTCCTTAAAAAATTCTTTTGATATCTTGGATTCTAATATTTTTCATTTTGGTAATTATCTATAGCTCACGTTGTCTATGATATCTTATCCTAGCATTTTATGATGTTTAGAGTAGGTCATCCTATGATATTTTCTTATTCTATCCTTCTATGATACGATATTATTCTATAATATTTATTTTTGATATTGGATGATTTCTACATAATTATTGGTTGTTGAATACATCTTTTATATCTCATGAGATATTAAGGCCTAATCTTTATTTTTTGTCTCATTCTTGGGGGAAAAAGCTTTTTTGTATATTATTTCTCTCTATTTGTCTAAGGACAAACATTCCTTAGTACAATGGCATCTATTTATTATGTGACATTTTTTTTTATAAGGAATCATGCTTTGATCATGACTCCTTCTACAAGAGGTGTCAAGAGTGCATGTCCTTGATCATCACATCTTTGTTTTTTTGAGAATATATGTTCATAGTTAGAATTTACCCTTACTATGCACTTTGAAGTTTATCGTCCTTTCAAGGATCCCTATTCCACTTATAAACAGGGGCTAAATCTGTGCATCATTCTTCTTCTTGGAAATTGTATCTTTTTTCATGATTCTCTTCTTGAAGGTAGATGTCTTCTACACAAGATCTCTTCCTTTCTTGGGTCACTTCTCATTTGTGACATATCCTTTCATATTTTATCTATTTCCTTAAACTATAAGAGTCTCCCCTCTTTCCTAAGTTTATGGTATACATTGTTGAAAAATAATATCTCCTCGTTGATAGAAGAAGTTATCCTTGATTCTCTTCCTAACAATGTCTATGGCTACATAATCATCCTAATGAGGGGGCAATATATATGCCCTCTTGGTACATAGCTTTTCCATGAAGTAAAAATACATATTTTTAGTATGGCTTGGAGTACTTTAGCCTTGTCTGTTGGGTATGATTTCTAGGTCACCTTCAAATTTATGCATTGTGGCGTCATGTCTCTTTTGCACACACAAGAACATATGCTAAACCTCATACATATGGGTAACACATGAAGATTTGCTAAATCCTCTATGGGTATAAGTGACATCTCTCCATCCTAAGGAAACACATTTTTTTTCTATTTTTACTAAATCCTTTACAGGTATCAATGATACTTCTCCAATCTTAGGAAATTGGCCCCTTTTTTCGCTACATTATTCCATATGGTAATTTAACACACATATTTAAAATTTTTGGTGATACTCGAAAATTGATCTATGGGTGGACACATACATGCATGCATGCATAAGCTATCAATGAATGCATGGATTGACTAGTAGGCACATAAACCCACTAGAATATTTGATCCTAGTTTTTCTTTTCATTTTACAATAGACTATCAGGCACACAAACCATCCTCACTCATTGTGATTCATGGTAAGGGATACAAACATTACCAAGAAAGATAATCACACCTCTCTCTCTCTCTCTCTCTCTCTCTCTCTCTCTCTCTCTCTCTCTCTCTCTCTCTCTCTCTCTCTCTCTCTTTGTGTGTGTGTGTGTTTGTGTGTGTGTGTGTGTGTGTGCGCGCACACACTTTCATGTTGGTAGGACATAAACTTGAGGGAAACTATCCTTTGTGGTGTTCTCACCTTTCCTATATGGTCTCTTATATTTTGTAATAGCCTTCCGAATATGATATTATGAACAAGACATTCTCTTAGCTAAGGTATCTTTCACAAATTGCTTTGGGCTTTAGTACTAACCCTTTTTGTGTCTTTTTTGATTTATTTTCCTTTTGTTTTATTTGGCTTTCTTTTTACATTTTTTTAGTACTCTTATGCATGGGAATGTAGTTAGCATCCTAGTTTTGGTGGCTTATGCTCTTAATCTTAGTGATGTTCTACCTATATGTGACATTGTCTTTCTTCTCTTCCTCCTTTACCAAGAGTATGATATACCTCATACTCTGACTATGGTGGGGGCTAAATGTACTGTCCTAAAATGGATGCACTATATTTTGAAACCTTTTGAGCTTTCCTTAGCATGATTTTGGTCTCTTTTTCTCTTCTTTCTTTTCTATTTCATGCTTCTTTATCATCTCTCTCTCTTACTAACATGGTCTTTGAGGTTTCATTTTGATACCCTGTTGACCATATTTCCTCTTTCGTCAATTATCTTTCAATTTAACCCATACCTCCTTTTGTACCTTTCTAAGCCCTTCCTATCCCCTTCCCTAGGTCTAGGTCTACTAGGTTGACCTAGTCTAGGTATAGGTCACCCAGATCAACCTAGTCAAGGTCAAGGTTGACTACGTTAACCTTGTCCCTAGTGATTACGTGGTTTGGGGCCCGAAAGTCCTCGAGTTTGCCAATTTATTTATTTAACTCCCATGTCGACCTGAGTTGTTTTCCTACCCAAAAACTATTATAAAACGAGGCTTGTAGGTTTGATTTTCATATCATGCATTCTTAAGATATGCAGACACAAGCAAGTATTCAAGGTGTTCTTCAAGCAAGCATTCTTCAAGTAGGCATTCTTGAAGCATTCAAGTCTAAGCATCTGCTTCTTGCATCAAGCTTCTTCCTTCAAGGTGGTAGAGGAGCTTGGCTCTAAGGAGAGGATCCATCATTCCAACCCATTCACATTCTTTCATAATTCATCCATGAAATTTCACATACATTTTCTTGCATGAGGTGTTGACTTATTTGATTTATTTATGGTTTCTTTGAGTTGAGGCTATTACACTTAGATACTTGATCATATATCAAAGTCAACTGAATATTTGAAGGTAATTATATCTTTCATTTGATATTATTTAGATCCACTACATGAAAGAATTCCTTTATCATTTACATTTCTCATTTATGATTACTTCCTTAACCTAGGGCTTGATCAAACCCCATCCAAAAAACCCTACTTTTCTATGTTGATTTGTAGGGTAGTAGCGAAAAGGATTATAAATTTGGAACCTACTATTTTGAAGCTTTCTAGAGTCGTCGAGTATAAATCTTTAGACAATATCAATGTGGTGGAAAGGCGCCCTTCAAAGTCGACGTAGACCTTCAATGTCCATTTCTAGGGAGATTTCTATATTTTATTCCTTTTGTTATTTTACTCTGAGATCTGCTATTGGAAGTTGAGAAACAATTCAAGTCTTTGAGTTTTGGAGTAGAAATATCTTTTCCTCTACACATTTCAAGGTTATTACTTTATGTCTTATTTTCCCTCTTAGCATATATTTACTTTTAGATCTCTATTGAGATATTTATGTGTATTTTTCACATCTTCTATTTACATTGCATGAAAGAAGATTTGCTAGCATACTTATATTGGCACCCCTTCATCCTCTTTAGGGTTTTTCTAATTAAATTTAGGGTGTATTGAGAGTTATTCTTGGAAGCCCCTCTTTCTCCTTTATTCAATGACTTAGGGAGGAGTGTTTAGCTTGCTTATTCTTGTTTGCATTGTTATCATTGGTGTCATTTCATCACCAAATAGTACTTATATTGTGTCATCTATTAAACTACTTTAGAGGCATGCTTTTATCATAGTAAAGGAGTATTTTTTGCTTCATGGGAGATACGATAGGGCTCATACTTATAACTTTGTGTTACTTAATCACTTTATATATAAAGAAAGGGTTTGTTTTCCTTTCTACATGTTTTTCTCTCTATCTCATAGTTTCAATGTTTTAAGGTCCAAACCAAACAAACCTATATTGCATGAGTGCCTTATGAGGATGATTAATAGTCATGTAGAAATATTTTTTCCTAGCCCTATTCTAAGGAAGATTTTGGAACATCGTTGTAAGATGAAAGGTGTGGGGAAAAATTGGGCAAAGTTAAAAGGACATTACGTAGATTAGAAATCGAATCTCCTACATCTTAAAAAAGGAATAAGGCTAAGGTTAGTTATGTGGAGCTTATCTCGAAACCAAAAGAAGAAAAAAATGTGTTTAGGGGGGAAGTGGAAAGTAGAGATGGTATAAAAAAATTCAAGGAAACTAAAAATTATGAATCAGTTGAAAGATGTTTTGGGGGAGACATTGTCCCTGATTACCCTCCCTCACTATGTTCAGTTCATAATGAGATAAGTTGTCTTACGACTACCAAACTACTTAGGAGAAAGTGGAAGAAGAAAGGCTCAAAGAAGCCATAAGACTTATTGACTATCATGAGTCCATTGAGCATGACTTAATTATGTTTCTGTAAGAAGCTAAAGGAAATGAGATTTAGGGCTAGAGTTAGAGTCAGAAACCTAATGAAAAAGTGGATAGGGCTTTCTAGGAGGAAAAGGAAACGAGAAAGGCTAGGATTCCAATATTGAATGCGGTTGATGAGAGGGAGTTTAATGTCAAGCTTATGGAGGAAGATATCAATTATTTTGTGGTTACCCAACCTTATATTATTTTGCAAATTGCAAAAATTGTCACATTCTACTCTCTCAGATAGATAAATGAACTTTCCACTTCTGTAAAATATGAAATTTAAAATTCAAAGCTCTAGAAGGAAAAATTGAGTAGTTGCAGAGTAGACAGGATGAGAAGAGGTTGAAGGAGAACAAGGTACAATAGAAGCATAACTTGGAGATGATGGAAGTGTTAAGAGGAAAATTGAAAATATGGAAAATGTGACCAAAGATGCTCTATCTAGATGCCATGTTTTGCTTGAAACTATCGTTGAGCGCATGAACAGAGTGCAAGGTATTTTGGATCAGGAAAAGGAGGCGAAGCTTGTGCTTGGTCTGGAGGATGATGAGAAGGAAGTAGAGGATGTTGGTCCTAACAAATTTACTTGATCAAACACCGAGAAGAAGCAAAAGAAAGGAAACCACATAGACAAAAAAGTATCAAAGAGATCATATAGAATATCAAAGCCATTCAAGAAGAGCTGGAAGACAAAGTGAAAGAGTTAGTCTATCTTTTCTCAATTGTATATTGTCTCTTTTTTATTTTCTCTAGTTAGTTTGTTAGTGTTTTAGTTTGTTATGGTTTTTTGTGCTGGCTTTTTGCCATGTAGTGCTAGTTTTGGTTGTGGGTGTGTTAATTGTTATGGCATTGTTTCATTTTGGGTTCTTCACATTTAAATCTTTCTTGAAATGTTTTGGG
Organism: Cupressus sempervirens; assembly: GCA_028749045.1. Lineage (NCBI taxonomy): Eukaryota > Viridiplantae > Streptophyta > Pinopsida > Cupressales > Cupressaceae > Cupressus > Cupressus sempervirens. The sequence goes on along the minus strand of CM053789.1, from coordinate 415,108,885 downwards.
GTTCTGGGTCCCCTATAAAAAACCTATCTCATTTGTAATAAAAAACACTACATTTGCCTTTTTGTTTCGATGTTAAATGAGCATCTCCAAATATTGTTATAAAGCAATATATTACATAAAATGTGAACTAGGATGTTAGACAATAGTTAGTAAAAGTGAGTGGAAGATTTTGACTTTCAATTCAATTTTGAGATTTAGGAATTGTTGATGTACTTCTAGAATTGACTTTGGTCAAACCTTCCCATGGAGTATTTATCCATTCTTATTTATAAAGATAAATCCGAATTCTATAGATGAAAATGAAAATGTATAAAAAGCAAATAGAAGATATGTTATAATGAATAAAAATAACAAAATCAACAACTCCAATATTAAATATAAATTTGTATAGCCTCCGTCTGAATGAGACATAATCGTCCTTCTAGGGAGCTGCATGATGATATTTATAATTGATATTGTGGGTACTATTTTTCGTACTTGGCAGTTTGGCTTTCCCGTTTCGTGTTTACTCTTTCTTAATAAGACTGTAAAAGAAGTCCGAGCAACTTTAAGGAGGAATATTCCAAGCAAAAATGTCAGAAATAGAAGGTTTACTTGTGGAAGAAGGATGCCTTCAATTGACAAACCTACTTATTAAAATTAACTTAAGAATTGTACGCCATTAAAATATTAAAATTAACTTAAGAATTGTACGCCATTAAAATGTACATTTGACAGACATGAGGCCATGAATATTGCAGATTAGACTGCAGGGTACAATCCTTATTACAGTTGACAAAATAAAATAGCAAGCAGATTACCCTGTATATCTTAACATTGACAACTATAATTTCAATGTAAAAAATCCAATATAGAGCAGTATAATAGGATGCTAGATAATGAGAACAGATAGGAGATGGTTCCAAACATCTGGTAAGCCAGGGAGACACCAATGGCTGCAATCTGACTTTGAGTAATCAGATTCAGTTCTATTTTCGTCTCTTTTATTATACACAGATGTATGTGCATCCTTCCTATGCATTGACATCCATGTTATGTTTATCAGCTTCATTCTGTACTTCATTTCTTGGATGACATTCCCAACTGTGAATACTCTCTTCATGTCTGGATCTATTCTAACTTGTTCTTCGTCCAGCTTGGCTATAGGCTCTGTCTCTTTAAAACATCCTCCTCCTTCCCTTTTCCCCCACATCTTCCCACTGCAGTGCAAAGTTGAGGTATATTTTAGTATATAATAATTATCATAAAAACTGTTTAATGCCTAGCTGAGATTTTTTATCACAATGTACACATAGTTTGAAAGTAAATTTTTCAAACAGTATTTTCGATTACAATTTTATGATCTAATCATTCGAATGTAGAGAATACATTAATCTTCTTTATCACACTTATCCTAAGTATAGATTCTAAAATATACTACAAGATGGTTATACAATATAATTCTAATCCAAACTATCAGAGAATCATTGACATTTCATGTTATAGGACATGAAAAGGAGTAATTGAGAAACAAGTCAGCATTACTTGAAGTGCACTGGGGAGTAGGCTCGAAAAAAAACTTGGGTGTGTAATGGATCAATGTTGGTATCAACCCATCTAGCCCAGGTCCTCAATGCTTTTTCAAAAGCTACACTCTCCTCCATGTGTGGATGAACAAACCCACTTTCCTCGTAATAATTTCTCCTATGAAAGGCCCATAACATTATTAGTATACATTCTAAATGTGCTTAATTATGTACATCCTTTGAAAACCCTGCTCACCTAAATATTAACAAAGGAAGGCTCTCTATGATTTTATAACAGAGTTGAAATGAAGTGGTTTTACCCTGCTATAGGCAGTGGATGAGTCCACCAGTGGCCTGTGCTGAATACAAGTATATCTGCCGACTTCCATGCTGAGGCTGGATCATCTATGGTATCAATTTGCAAAGTCTCTTTATCAGAGGCTATGTGTTGCCTCACAAGGAATGGCGACCATGAAAGCTCTATGGAACAATTACAGGCCTCCAAGAGGTAACCGACAGTGCCTCCTTGATGAAAGGTGGTCACAGAGGAATGCCGTTTCCCATGACCATTACTCTGGGTGAGAAGGCAAACCATGGATTCCCACTGACTGTGACTCAGAGAGTCACCCACATAGACAAGTCTTTTGCCCCTCAGCCTTTGCAGCATGTCAGATGCATTGAACCTGCGTAAAGCACTAGTCAATCATTGTCTTGTAACATTTTAACCTTGATCTGTGTTAAGATAAAAAGCCCATAAAAAATACAATGATATTTAAATTTCTCAACTCTAGCCAATATGATAACCGCTTAGAAACAATCCTCTAAGAATCCATGTCTTGGTTTGGCTGTGATTGTTTTAAGACAATATCTTGATTTAATTAACCAGCTTGTTGTGATCCACCCATCGAAATTTCTTCCATTTTTTAACTGGGTAGTGCCTCCTACTAATATAAAGAGTAGTCGTATTCTCTTCTTGATCATGATAGATTATTTATCTGAAATGTAGAATACATTTCCGCACCTAATGTTATTGAGAGTCATACCAATCAGAAGATGTCACAAATAAATTAACAACCAAAACAATGAAGTCAGTTTTTTTGGTAGAAGTTTGTAACAAACGACCCACTGTTGATAAAACATTTATTTTCACCATCAAGACTTCAGATCATATGCTATATTTTGTATGTTACATTGAAATTGCTGAAATCACATTCCAATTGAAAGTTCGCTAAAAGAAAAACACAGCCAGATGCAATGTGAGTGAAGACATATATGGAAAAGCTACCTTGGAATATCACAGTCAAGGGGCTGCCATCGCCATTTGCTGTACTTAGAGTCCCCCCTGCCATTCTTCTGACAGTTAAAAGCCGAGCTAGAATATGGACAGTGATCTCCAGAATACAGATTGTAAGTTTCATCATAAACCCAACTACCCTTAAAAATGTCACAGTACTCCTGCGAAATTGTTAAATTCTCTGAATGCCCATTGCTCTTGTTGTTCTCAACAATTGAGAAAGCAAAACGGCCTAAAGACTGGTTGCCAACCAACCATAGCGGGCTACCAGAAGCCCACAAGAGTATTGCAGAGCAGAAGAAAGCAAGAATAATCACCCCAACCCTAACAATATCGTCCTTGTCACTGCTTTCATTGATGCCCATTGAGAAAAAGCTTTGCTTAGACAACAATGGCGGTCACTTCTCTAGCTCGTATATTCATTTTTTAGGATGCATGCTTGAACCTTTCATGACGAATGATCACACAGATATCATGAAACATATGCACTCAATTCTGTACATCTGTCTTTCGCTTTAGAGAAAAGTTACCGGAGAGTAAGAATATGATTTGTCAACCAAATGCTCATTATCGTGACTGGATAAGGAGCCCACAAACAGAGCTTTTGTCTAATTAGGCAAACCTTTTAGGAAACTTCATAAAATTTTATTGGTTCCATTAACGAATTTGACGCCTGTTTTGTTTAACTACTCCCACTATGGTACGGATAATGAGGAAATTCAGTCACTGAAAGCGAATGATATTATGACACAAGGGTACAAGCTTTGAGTTTGGTTTAAAACACCTAAACACTTTTGTCCTTTCTGTAGCTTAAATTTATGCGATGATAACGTGATTTTCAACGACCCCCGGGACTTCTTTGCAGATTCATGTGCTTCATATACAAACCCCAACAAATAATTTCTTTATTTCTGTCTTCTGTGGATTGTTTTTTCTAAGAATGTTTATACATAATCATAAAGTGGTTGGAGAAATTGAATATCGTATAAATTCGAGTTATTAAATGTTTATACATCTACTAAGTACAATCTATATAAAAACATTTATAACATTGCTTGATAGTTAATCAAACACTTTTATTGCTACAAGTTGTAATGGATCTATTAATATCATTAAAGTACATTTGCTTATGGGTATATTAATAGAGAAATTAGCTTTTATCATTTTTCATTTTGTATTAGTTTGATAGGTAAAATAAAAGTTCTCGTCGTTTTGGTTTCCTTAGTGTACTTAGAGCTTCCAAATCATAAGTTGGATTTTACCAAAAAAGATTTCCATCTTTGTGGTATTAATAGAGATCACAAAGTAGAGAGTGGTCACACTCACTCAAATTATACAAATACTTGTGGTAAAATGTTCCGGAACTCTTTGTAAAATTTCCCAATAGTCGTGCACAAATTAGTCAATCATCATTCAACAACCAAAAAAGCTCTAAAAAAGGGGTGAAAAATGACCGATTATTAATGCATGTGTGATTGACTATTAGTACACGTGCTTTCATATTTTGGAACTCTTTTAAGAATGACAATTGAGGGGTATCTATGACAAATTTATCAGGTTATTAGACCCTCCTTGGTTACTAGGTCTCTTCCCCTAAAAGAAATGTATAATTTGGACAGATTAAAATATAAGAATAACTAGCTATATATACCTCTATATATATTACGCCGAGAGTAATCGTTCTCGAGGTGCCTATTTTTATTTAATCCCAAAGTTATTTTAATCAAAGTTGGGATTAATGAAAATAAAAATAGGCGCCTCGAGAACGATTACTCTCGGCGTAATATATATAGAGGTATATATAGCTAGTGGCAGTCGCGACGCAATAGGAAAAATATTTACTTTTTATTTTTTATTTTGATAAGGTTACTATAAAATTGTTAATTAATTTTTAATTAGAGTTGTATGAAGTTACTATAAAATTATGCTTCAAAATATTTTTAAAAATTTAATATAAGGAGTTTAATATAGATTAAAAATATATTTTTTATTTTTGGGATATTGTAATGTAAAATGTTATAGTCATACATAGATATATAGCTAGGGACAAAGTTACCATTATAGTTAATGTTAACCTTAGGGATAGAATTAGGGTTAGGGTTAGCATTAGAGTTAGGGTTGGAGTTAGGGTTAGGGTTTGAGCTATGGTTAAGGTTAGGGATAGAGTTATGGTTATGGTTATTGTTAGAGTTATGGTTATGGTTTAGATTAGAGTTATGTTTATGGTTAAGGTTAGGGTTAATGTTATGGTCATGGTTAAGGTTAGGGTTAGAGTTATGGTTATGGTTATGATTAGGGTTAGTGTTAGGGTCATAGTAAGGCTAACGTTAGGGTTAGGGTTAAGGTTTGAGTCAAGGTTAAGGTTAGAGTTTAAAGGGTTAGGGTTTGAGTTAGGATCAAAATTAAGGTTAGGGTTAAGGTTAGAGTCCAATTATGGTAGAGTCAAATCCAAAGTTAGAGTTATGCTCATGGTTAAGGCTAGGGTTAGGCTTATGCTTATAGTTAGGGTTAGGGATAGGGTTAGAATCCAATTATGGTAGAGTTAGAATTAGGGTTAGAGTTAGGGGTAGAGTTATGCTTGTTAGGAACCTGTGTGTTCCTTCTGTTTATTTTGTTAGAGTAGAGTTGTTGGACGCATATGCTTTGTAAGTCGTCCCGTGAGTTTATTTTATTATCCCACATGCATAGGTAGTATTACTTTTCTAGATCGTACCCAGTATATAAGAATAGGTTGAGGCCCTTGATGGGTACGGACGAATTTATTGTATTGAGCTTGCTCAAAGGAGGTTACCCCCTCGAAGTGGCCTGCGATCAGTAGATTTATTTTGAGTTCTGCTATCACTTTGTATTCTGTTATTTCGAGCATTCTCACGATATTGCTATAAGGAGGTTCTTCTCATCTGGTATCAGAGCACTCTCTTGGGCTCGCTGGGTGGAAATTACATCAAATTTTTTTCTGTCGTGGCCTTCAGGTTCCTCTCACTTCTAATATCTCTTGTTATTGCAATAACTCTTTTCAGTTGTTCTGTCTGTGAGTGAATTTTTTTAAGTCGACTGCCAAAAAAAAAAAAAAAAAAAAAAAAAAACCTTGTTTTATGGTTGTTACGCGTACAGGAGCAAAAATCATGGAAGAGGAAATTGCATCCCTCAAAACCAGACTTCAAGATCTGGATGACAAAATTCTGGGTCTTAACTTTCAGCAGTCAGCCATGAGCCGAAACCATTCAGGAGATACTGGGTCCTCTTCTGGCAATTTCCGTGGACCAAAGCTTGATTTTCCACGCTTCGATGGTTCTGATCCGACTGGATGGATCTATAGGGCAGAGCAGTATTTCAGCTTGCATAATACTTTGGATAACCACAAAGTCTCCCTTGCATCTTTTCATTTGGAACATGAAGCTCTTCAATGGTTCCGTTGGTACATCAAGGCTAATGTAGGCCCAACGTGGAGCGAATTGTGCACCCTCATTTTGGAGCGCTTTGGCCCTAGTTCCTTTGATGATTTCACAGGAGCACTCACTAAACTGCGTCAAACAGGCACTGTAAGAGAATACCAGACAGAGTTTGAAAAATTAGCTAATCACACAGAGGGCTTGTCTGATGAATTCTTCCGTAGTTGTTTTGTCAGTGGTCTGAAGGATGCACTTCGATCAGAAGTCAAAATGTTTCGACCTACTACAATGATGGAAGCCCTTGGGTTGGCTAAGTTAGCGGAAGACAAGATTAGTGCTCTACAACGCTCCAGATCTAATTTTGTTCCATTCAGAAATACAGGTTCTCACAACCCTCCAGTCATACCAGCTCCCAGAACTACTCCGATCAAGCACTTGTCTGAAACAGAGATGCGAGTTAGGCGAGACAAAGGGCTTTGTTATAATTGTGATGAGAAATGGTCTCGGGGCCATAGATGTGTTCAGCAAAAGCTCTATCTCTTGGATGTGGATTCTCCACCGGAACTGGAAGAATATGTAGATGCTCAGGAAACAGTGGATGCTGAGGTTGAGCCTCACCAGCCTGAACCTCCTTCCCCAGAAGCTCCACCAGAGATATCTGTCCATGCTTTGGCAGGAGTCACTACTCCACAAACCATGCGGGTCCAGGGTTTCTTCAAGAAGATCCCTCTTACTATACTCATTGATTCTGGTAGCACTCATAACTTCATTGATCCACGCATAGCCAAACAGGCTGATTGCTTTATCCATCCCTGCTCTAGCTTTGAAGTCATGATTGCCAATGGGGGCACTTTACCTTGTAAAGGGAAATGTCGCAATGTGCGTCTCTCTATTGGAGATTATAACATGCGCTCTGACATGTTTGCCTTACCCTTAGGTGGCTGTGATGTGGTTTTGGGTGCCCAATGGTTACGCACTCTTGGCCCCATTCTCTGGGATTTTGCTGAACTTTGGATGCAGTTTTCAGCCGAGGGGCACCAACACACTTTGAAAGGCTTACAACCAGGGTCTCTCAGCATCATCAGTTCACACCGTATGGAAAAACTTCTTAAGAAGAATTCACATGGTGTCATCGCTCAGCTCCATTCCATTCAGATGCAGCCATCAGCAGTCTCTAGCACTCCTGCCGATCTCCAACACATTTTGGACAAGTATTCTGGTATATTTGCTGAACCTGTGGGATTACCTCCTTCTCGTCCAGAGGACCACCGTATTCAGCTCCTTCCTGGCAGTGTTCCGCCCAACATCAGGCCCTACCGCTACCCATTTCATCAGAAGACCGAAATCGAGATACTTGTCCGTGACTTACTGAAGCAAGGTATTATTCGCCCTAGTACCAGTTCCTTTTCTTCTCCAGTTCTGCTTGTTCGCAAAAAAGATGGGTCATGGCGACTCTGCATTGATTTCCGAGCACTTAATCATCTCACTATAAAGGACAAGTTTCCCATTCCAGTTGTTGATGAACTTCTTGATGAACTTCATGGGGCTCATTTTTTCTCCAAGTTAGATCTTCGTTCTGGGTATCATCAAATTCGGGTTAATGAGGAGGATATACCTAAAACTGCCTTCCGCACACATGATGGTCACTATGAATTTTTAGTCATGCCCTTTGGCCTCACGAATGCTCCTTCAACATTTCAGGCAGTGATGAATAACATATTTCGACCATACCTCCGGAAATTCATTCTGGTCTTCTTTGATGATATCCTCATATATAGCAAAACTTGGGCTGAGCATCTCCATCATCTGGAGCTTGTCTTGCAACTTCTCTCTGATCATCAACTCTGTGCAAAACTATCTAAATGTGTGTTTGGCCAGGAGGAAGTGGAGTATCTCGGGCATATTGTTGCACACCATGGAGTGCGGGTGGATCCTACAAAAATAGATGCCATGAAAACTTGGCCGCATCCTAAAACTCTCAAGAGCCTTCGGGGTTTTTTGGGGTTGACTAGCTACTACCGCAAGTTTGTCAAAGATTACGGGAAAATTGCAGCACCATTGACAGCTCTGTTAAAAAAGGATGCCTTCTCCTGGACCCCTGTTGCTGAGACTGCATTTGAACAACTGAAACAGGCTATGTGCAGTACACCTGTTCTCGCGATGCCAGATTTTTCCAAACCCTTCACTATTGAGAGTGATGCTTGCGGCAATGGATTGGGTGCTGTTCTCCTGCAAGATGACCATCCTATTGCGTTCACTAGCAAAGCCCTCTCTGGTAAGAATCTAGCCCTCTCTACTTATGAAAAAGAAATGATGGCTATTTTGCATGCTGTACAGAAGTGGCGGCCATACCTCTTAGGGAGTCATTTTTGCATCAGAACCGATCACCAAAGTCTGAAATACTTCCTGGAACAACGGGTATCCTCTCCTACACAACAGAAATGGGTCAGCAAACTCATGGGGTATGATTATGAGATCACCTACAAGAAGGGTAAGGAGAATATTGTGGCAGATGCTCTTTCTCGCACATTTGATAATCAAGCTTCCCTTTCCGCTATTTCTAAGCCCATTCCCAATTGGTTAGCGTCTGTTCAGCAGGGCTATGATAGTGACTCTTCTTTATCTCAAATCATTCACCAGCTAGCCAATAATCCTTCTGCTATACCACATTACTCTTGGGATGGTGCTTCTCTTCGATACAAGGGTCGGCTAGTGCTTCCTCAGAACCCAGCTCTACATCAGGCTATTTTTTATGAACTCCATGCTTCTCCTTCAGCAGGGCACTCAGGCTTCCTCAAAACTTATGAGCGAGCAAGGAGAAACTTCTTTTGGAAAGGAATGAAACAGACGATTCAACAGATGGTGGCTGAATGTGATACTTGCCAACGCCACAAGGGTGAAACGACCCTCCTTCCTGGCTTGCTCGAACCATTGCCCATCCCTACACGGATTGGGACTGATATTTCTATGGATTTCATTGAAGGGCTTCCTAAATCCGGTGGCAAGACAGTGATCTTGGTTGTGGTTGATCGTCTCTCGAAATATAGTCATTTTTGTGCCCTCAGCCACCCCTATACTGCCTCCTCTGTTGCACAAATCTTCATGGACCAGATATTTCGTCTTCATGGACTCCCTTCTTCCATTGTCTCTGATCGTGATGCAACTTTTACCAGTCATTTTTGGACTGAACTGTTTCAGAAAACTGGCACCAAACTGAAGATGAGTTCGGGCTATCACCCACAAACTGATGGTCAAACGGAAATTGTCAATAAATGCTTGGAAACTTATCTTCGTTGCTTCACTTCCGAACAGCAACATCAGTGGGCCAAGTGGCTCCCTTTAGCTGAATGGTGGTACAATACCTCTTACCACACTGCCTCTAAAATGACTCCATATGAAGCAGTCTATGGTCAGGCACCTCCAGTGCTCCTTCCCTACACTCCCAACAGCTCACCAGTCCAGGCAGTTGACATAGTTCTCCGCAGCAGGGATCAGATTCTTCGTACCTTACAGGATAATCTTCACATGGCCCGTAATCGGATGAAACAGCAAGCAGATCAACACCGTTTTGAGCGCTCATTTCAAGTTGGGGATATGGTTTTTCTTCGTCTACAGCCATACAAACAATCCTCCCTAAAGCTGAAAGGGCGTCATAAGCTGGCCCCAAAATTTTATGGGCCTTATCAGGTTCTGCAGAAGATTGGTTCAGTTGCTTATAAACTGGAACTTCCTCCTTCTTCCCGCATTCATCCAGTTTTTCATGTTTCTTGTCTAAAGAAAGTTCTGGGTACCACTGTCAGAGCACAAACTACTCTCCCTGAAATGGATACGGAAGGATCCATTATCCTGGAGCCGGTAGCAATCATTGACCAGCGCACTCGCCAGCTTCGCTCTCGCTCCATCTCTGAGGTCTTGATTCAGTGGCATGGCATGCAACCAGAGGATGCTACCTGGGAACCCCTTCTTCAGATTCAACAACAATTTCCACACCTTAAGCTTTGAGGACAAAGCTTTTTTCTAAGGGAGAGGGGATGTTAGGAACCTGTGTGTTCCTTCTGTTTATTTTGTTAGAGTAGAGTTGTTGGACGCATATGCTTTGTAAGTCGTCCCGTGAGTTTATTTTATTATCCCACATGCATAGGTAGTATTACTTTTCTAGATCGTACCCAGTATATAAGAATAGGTTGAGGCCCTTGATGGGTACGGACGAATTTATTGTATTGAGCTTGCTCAAAGGAGGTTACCCCCTCGAAGTGGCCTGCGATCAGTAGATTTATTTTGAGTTCTGCTATCACTTTGTATTCTGTTATTTCGAGCATTCTCACGATATTGCTATAAGGAGGTTCTTCTCAATGCTTATGGTTAATGTTAGGTTTAGAGTGATGCTCATGGTTAAGGTTAGGGTTAGAGTCATCATTATGGTTATGGTTAGGGTTATAGTGGGGATAGGGTTAGGGTTAGGGTTTGAGTCAAATATATCTTTTAATTTAATATAAGGAATTTAATTTAGATAAAAAATTTTTTTTGGGGTATTGTAATGTAAAATGTTATAGTCATACGTAGATATATGGTTAGGGACAAAGTTAACATTACAGTTAATGTTAACCTTAGGGATAGAATTAGGGTTAGGGTTGGAGTTAGGGTTAGGGTTTGAGCTATGGTTAAGGTCAAGGATAGAATTATGGTTATGGTTATCATTAGAGTTATGGTTAAGGTTCAGATTAGAGTTATGTTTATGGTTAAGGTTAGGGTTAGAGTTATGGTCATGGTTAGGGTTAGGGTTAGAGTTATGGTTATGGTTATGATTAGGGTTAGGGTTATAGTAAGGCTAGGGTTAGGGTTAGGGTTAAGGTTTGAATCAAGGTTAAGGTTAGAGTTAGGGTTAGGGTTAGTGTCCAATTATGGTAGAGTCAGATCTAGAGTTAGAGTTATGCTCATGGTTAAGGCTAGGGTTAGAGTTATGCTTATAGTTAGGGTTAGGGATAGGATTAGAGTCCAATTATGGTAGAGTCAGAATTAGGGTTAGAGTTAGGTGCAGAGTTATGTTTATGGTTAAGGTTAGGGTTAGAGTAATGCTCATGGTTAAGGTTAGGGTTACGGTTAAGGTTTGAGTCAAATATTATTTTAAATTTAATATAAGGAGTTTAATTTAGATAAAAATATATATTTTATTTTTGGGATATTGTAATGTAAAATGTTATAATCATACGTAGATATATGGTTAGGGACAAAGTTAGGGTAAGGGTTTGAGCTCGGGTTAAGGTTAGGGTTAGGGTTAGATTCTAATTATGGTAGAGTTAGATTTATGGTTAGAGTTAGGGGTAGGGTTAAGGTTAGTGTTAGGATTAGAATTAGGGTTAAGATTAGGATTAGAGTTAGGGTTAGCATTAGGGTTATAAATAGGGTTAGGTTTAGGGTTAGGGTAAGGTTCTGGGTTAGGGTTAGGGTTAGGGCTAGGGTCAGGTTTAGGGTTAGAGTATGAGTTAGGGTTAGATTTTGAGTTAGGGGTAGACAGAGCATTATAATTTGGGTTAGGATTAGGGTTAGGTTTAGGGTTTGAGTTTGAGTTATGGTTAGAGTTAGGGTTAGAGCTAGAGCTAGAGTTAGAGTTAGGGTTAGAATTAGGGTTAGGTTTCGGGTTTGAGTTACCAATAGAGTTAATTTTACAGTTGGGTTAATGTTAGAGTTAGGGTTAGGGTTAGAGTTTTGAGTCAAGGTTAGGATTAGAGTTAGGGTTAGGGTTAAAATTAAAATCCAATTATGGAAGAGTTAGATTTACAGTTAGAGTTATGGGTAGGGGTAGGGTTACGCTTACAGTTAGGGTTAGAGTTAGATTTAGGGTTAGGGTTAGGGTTAGGGTTAGGGTTAGGTTTATATTTAGAGTTAGGGTTATATATAGAGAGAGTTATATCAATGTTAAGGTTAGGGTAAGGGGATTGAGTCAGGGTTAAGGTTAGAGTTAGGGTTAGGGTTAGGGTTTCAGTCAGGATTAAAGTTAGGGTTAGGGTTAGAGTCTAATTATGGTAGAGTTAGATTTACAGAAAGAGTTAGATTTACAAAAAGAGTTAGATTTAGGGTTAGAGTTAGGGGTAGGGTTAGGGTTAGGGTTAGGGTTAGAGATAGGGGTAGACAAAGGGTTAGGCTTAGGCTTAGGGTTAGGGTTAGGGTCAAGGTTAGGGTTAGGTTAAGGGTTAGAATATGAGTTAGGGTTAGAGTTTGAGTTATAGTTAGGGCTATAGTTTGAGTTAGGGGTAGACAGAGTATTAGAATCCTAGGGGTTAGGTTTTGGGTTACGGTTATGGTTACGGTTAAGGTTAGAGTTAGGTTTAGGGTTACAGTTATAGTTAGGGTTAAAGTCCAATTATGGTAGAGTTAGATTCAGGGTTACAGTTAGTTGTAGGGATAGGGTTAAAATTATAGTTAGGGTTAGGGTTAGGGTTAGAGTTAGAGGAAGGGTTATATTTAGAAGTTTTCTTATGGTCACAGTTATAGTTAGGAGGGGAGTAAGGGTTGGGAGTTTAGATTATACTTATTATTATATAAGGTGCCCTATATAATAATATGTATATTCCCATGCTCATGGATAAGGTTAGGGAAAGAAGTAGGACCATGGTTATTAGTGTTACATTTAGAATTTCATTTAGGAGGGCATTGTGTGCTATTTTTTTCCCCTATTCAACCCATCACTAATGTCTGATCTGAGAGACCTTAAATGGGATAGGTTCTTTGCAGAGGGTTAACATTGCTAAAGTTGGCGACTAACATTTTGTGTTGGCTCGATTTCTTCATTGACCACGCAGGATCATTTTTTCTTGGTTAGGTTGATTCATGCTACGAGATTCGATAACTCTTATTTCTTCGTGAGCTATCTTCCCATCTTCCCAAAAGTACAAGATGTTGCCATGCATTCCCATTCTAACGTTTCTTTATACGCTATTGTCTTCGAAACACTCTAAAGCCTAGAATTGCACAAGATGTTGCCATGCATCTCCATTCTAATGCATCATCATGCTACATTGTTTCTTCAATTCTCTGAAGCCCAAAATTGCATCATGCTACCATACATTGCCTTTCCAACATTTCCTCACTCCACAATGCTTTCATGAGTCTTTGAGACCCAAAATTGTGCCACATGGAGGGGGTTCACACCTTTTTTGCTATCTAATTCGTTTGTTGAAAGGAATCTCTTCACTACATCTTAGTCATCCATTGGAAATAAAGCCAATCTTGATCGACGAATGTGACTTAATCCTTCATTGGGAGGAGTTTCCTCGTTGCATCTTAGTCATCCTTTTTGAGGGGAGAATCTACATCGACGGTTGCGACTTAATCCTTCATTGGTGAGGATTCACGATGCATCTATGCCGTCTATTTCGAGAGGAAGACCTTCATCGATGACCATCATTCATTTCTGGGGAAACCAAATTCCCCCTTGGGATCAACCTTGCATTTTTTGTGGGAGGTTAAGACATCATGTTATCTCTTTTCATAGTTTTTTGCTAGTGACATGAATGTCTTTCCTCTTCTTTCCATGAGTCTCCATTCTAGCACCTCCTTATGCTGCATTGTTTCTGCAATGCTCTAAAGCCCAAAATTGCGTCATGCTACTACATGTCACCTTTCTGACATTTCCTCACTTTGTAGTGCTTTCACGAGGCTCCAAGACCCAGAATTGTGCCATGTAGCGGGGGTCCCCACCTTTCGTGCTATGGTTACAATTTAGATTTTAGGGTTATGGTTAGAATCAAGGTCAATTCTAGAGTTTATAGAATATTTAGAGTTAAGATTAGGGATTAAATATACATGAGGGTTAGCATTGGGTTGTATGATAATTACAGTTAGGATTATAGTTAGATATATCATTTAGATTAGGTTTTAGTCAGGGTTTAATTAGACTTAAGATTAGGGTGAGGATCAAGGTGATGTCTATATTAGGGTTCATATCATGGTAGGATTGAAACTAATGTTAGGGTTAACATTGAAATTATGATTAGGGGTAAGGTGAAGATTTATATTTGGTCATGATTGTGGTTTGTGCTAGGATTAGGGTCTAAGCTATGATTAATTTTATGATTGTACCTTTAGGGTTAGGGTTTTGTTTAAGTTTATGATTATGGTTACAACTATGGTTTATGGTTCAAGTTTAAAGTTGGGAATGTGATTAGGATCAGGGATTAGTAAATTTTTGAAGAGTTCGGTTATAGGTTTACACCATGGTTAGGACCTTGGGACTGGATTTAGAGTTTAATATCATGGTTATCCCTATAGTTAGGTTTAGGATTTTGATCAATATTTTGGAGTTTGTTTTTACATTATGGTTAAGGGTTAGATTTTAGGGTTAGGACTATAACCAATATTAGTGTGTAGGTTTTTGGTTTAGATTATGGTTTGGGCTGAGATTTTCGTTATGATTAGAGTTTAGAATATCAATAGGGATATGTTTTAGTGCTATAATTATAGTTTAATGTTGGATTATAGTTAGATTGTACATCATTTTTGGGGCTAGGGCTAAGGTAGGGGTTGTTGTTAGGGTTAACTAAGGATGACAATTAGGATGGTTTATCTTTTCAAGTAGAAAAAAAAACTCATTTTGATTCAAAAACAAAGAAATTATACTTCGAAAATATTTTTCTATGTCATAATAGATTCATTTATTTTAATTATTGTATTAGTTAATTAGTTGTTTGATGTTTCAAAGTAAACATGGCTTATTTTATTTAAATTTAAATAATATTATTGTTTTGAATTGAATTTAGCTTAATTGTTAATGATCGTATTTATATTTCTAATATTAACTCCAATTTGATCAAAGACCAAATATATTTTTGGTATTTTTGTAAACGAACTTGCTTAACACTTCCCTATTTCAAAGTTAATAAAATATCATTTCTATTGTCTTAGATTTGAGAGTAAGTATATTAAATAAGTAATAATAAATGAACATTATGATTAATATATTTCTAAAATAAAAATATATTACTTAAAAACTTGTTTACTTTAAATGAATGAAGTACTCATTTACTTGTAAATTTTAAAAATAGAAATTAATCTACATATATATAAAATATTTATTCTTTTTCCTATTTGCATACAAATTAATTAAAATCTAAACTTTAAACTACATAAATATTTTTAAAATATATATCCATCAATAAATAGTTTAGAATAAAGTAAAATCTAAAAATTAGACACATATAGAATCTTTTTAATTTCTATATACATGTTTTTCTAATTTATTTCTACAAACATGCAACTGATATTTCTATTATCCATTTTTTTCCATTCTAAAAAAATCTAGATGTAAATAGAATTTTTTTAGATGCATGCAATCTTTCTAATTTTTTCTACATACATATATTAACATTTCTATTTTATATTTTGTTTTTACATTATGGTTATTTCAATCAAACTATGTAGATGTTAATAGAATTCTTTTCAAAAAAAATAATTTAAATTTAAATAATATTATTGTTTTGAACTGAATTTAGCTTAATTGTTAATGATCATATTTATATTTCTAATATTAACTCCAATTTGATGAAAGACCAAATATATTTTTGGTATTTTTGTAAACGAACTTGCTTAACACTTCCCTATTTCAAAGTTAATAAAATATCATTTCTATTGTCTTAGATTTGAGAGTAAGTATATTAAATAAGTAATAATAAATGAACATTATGATTAATATATTTCTAAAATAAAAATATATTACTTAAAAACTTGTTTACTTTAAATGAATAAAGTACTCATTTACTTGTAAATTTTAAAAATAGAAATTAATCTACATATATATAAAACATTTATTCTTTTTCCTATTTGCATACAAATTAATTAAAATCTAAACTTTAAACTACATAAATATTTTTAAAATATATATCCATCAATAATTAGTTTAGGATAAAGTAAAATCTAAAAATTAGACACATATAGAATCTTTTTAATTTCTAGATACATGTTTTTCTAATTTATTTCTACAAACATGCAACTGATATTTCTATTATCCATTTTTTTCCATTCTAAAAAAATCTAGATGTAAATAGATTTTTTTTAGATGCATGCAATCTTTGTAATTTTTTCTACATTAATATATTAACATTTCTATTTTATATTTTGTTTTTACATTATGGTTATTTCAATCAAAATATCTAGATGTAAATAGATTTCTTTTCAAAAAATCTAGATGTATATAGAATTCTTTTAATTTTTTACATACATAAAATCTTTCTAATTTTTTTCTACATACATAAAAGAATAATTTCTATTTTCCCCATTTTATCTAAGGAACTGAGTAATGTCACCAGTTCCTTGCTCAATGACCTCTGAGCCTCCATTACCAATAGCTCCAAACCCTGCATCCCAAAAACAATTATTTCCACGAATGTGAGAACGATTACTCTCGGCGTAATATATAGACGTCTCTTCACATTCCACAAAATTCCATGAATATTTTCAGGAAACTGGAGATTGGCCATTAGGCTGATAATCTGCATTCCAATGCACCCATTAAATACACAATACACTGTTTGTTGTGGAGGAGAGCCAACCAAATTGAAATTAATTAAAATTGAAATCTAAATCAAAGTAAAATATTATAATTAATTTTGAATTTCAATTTACATCTACATCTAAATCTAAATGAAAATGTAAATAAAAAATAAAAATCTCACCTGCAAAAATGTTACTCCAAAACTTCAATTTACTCCTATTCAAAAACTCCAATCTAATCCTCCAATAACCTCCACCTCTTCCTTCCTGCAAAAACATAAAATGAAAATGAAATGAGGAGCCTTGGTTTTATAACTTCTGAGAGGCTCCTCATATCCCCCAACAGATGTCTCTTCACATTCCACGAATTTGTTTCAAATTCCCCCACTCCCCGCAAAAAATAAGCATGAATGTGCATGCAAAATTATATTTAACAAAAAAAAAATCATATTGAAATTATTTAGCACCTATTTTTTCGGGCCCTACTTTTTTGGGCCCTACTTTTTCGGGCCCTACTTTTTCGGGCCTATTATTTTGGCCTCCATTTGGCTTCCTATTATTTCGGCCAGCTATTATTTCAATAATTCTTTTTTAATATTTAATTTGGAAGTTTGTAACTGCTCCCAAATCTTTTTTATTGACAAGGAATCTTGGCATATTCCCGTGCTGGGCATTTGTGCTGCCATTGTATAGAACGCCTCTCGGCGTAATTAAAATATATCGATGGAACAAATAAATAACCAACAATAGAAGCAGAAACAAACATAGAAAATATTTGTGTTGCATGCATAACTACCCTTGTATACAATAAAGCTATGAAAACCATCTCTGTAGGTATGAAATAGTCGTGGTGTAGAGTTTTAATCATTATTTTAATGTCTTTATTAAGAAACTAACTAATACATTATTATTAATTTTATTTAAGTTAAAAAAGTTCTAAAGATGTTGAATTTTTTGAGTTAGAACTCTCTAAACTTTTAGAAACCTTTGTTGAAAAACAAATAAAAAATAGAAAAGATGCATTTAGAAATTTTAAACAATAACAAATAATCAAAAATATTTTAGAAAGTTTGTATTAATTCAAATTTAGAAAAATGATTATTAATAGGATAATTTTTAAACAAAATTTTAAGAAAAATGAAAATTTTTAATTTTCTTAATTAATAAAATATTTTGAACTAAATTAAATTATTCTTGACCATTTAACAAAAATTCTTAATTTTTTGATGTAGAATTTGATAGAAGTAGTGTACACTTTTTTAATCATAACTATATTGTCTTAATTGACATACTATACAATCTTTTAAATTTAAATTTTTAATTAGCCTTTTTCTTTACTTAAATATTAGAAACTTTCAAAGATGTAAAAAAATATTTAAAGAACAAAAACACGAAAGGTTTCTCAAATAAAATCAGTAGTTTCTAGTAATTAAAATAGAAAAATGCATGTTTAGAAATTTATAATTAAAATGGTTTGTTTTTTTTTATGAATAGTCCTTTTCAATTAATAAAATTTATTAAGATTACAATTCACAAAAAAGGGCCGAGGGATACAGGATCACCCCGCGAATGAGTTCAATCGGCCGAAGCCGGAGTAAACAACATGGCCGCAGCCAGGAACTATAAACTATTCATCAAAAAAAACATTTAAAACAACCTCATGCTGCCAAGGCAGTACCAGCAGAGGGAGGAGGATCATATTTATCAGGAAATCCCCACGCATCAGTGAGATTGTGAGGCGGACTAGGAACAGTCTAGCCATCAGCAGCATCTGCAGGATCTGGGGTAGTTGCAATCTCTGCATCCTTCTTGTCTGGCCGCAGAGGAGAAATTGCCAGGGCTAGCCGACGAAACTTGCCAGCGTGCGCCCGTCCAGGGGGAGGAGCCGGAGACCAGCCAGAAGCCCGCCCAGGGGGGCAGCTGGGGACCAGCCAGAACCACCATGTGGTGGGGAAGCGAAGCGGCACCTCCAACCGCCATGTCCACCGCTGGGAGAGTGGTGGCGGGGACCCTAGGAGCGTGGCGTGTGTGAATGGCGACCAGAGGACTAGCACCTGAAACAGCGACCATGGGACGAGGAGGCATCAGCCGAGGCATCCGGAGGCACTCTGGCAATGGTACAAGGAGCATTGCCCCAGTGGTTTAACAATTCCTGTAAGTGGGGAACCTCCAGGGCAACTTTATTAGCTTGTACTTGTATCTGCATAATGACATTGTTACAAATGCATGCCTTAGTGTACATTGCAATGTTAAAATCCAAAAAACTATGAGTGAATAAAACTGCATTCCTATCTTTCCATAGAGGAAACAAAATTTCCATCCTGAATGTATGCCAAATCTAGGAAAACTTCTAAGGAAATCTGGTGGAATCACCCAGCAGGATCATGTGCAATGAAAAAGGTTTGGGCCTGAAAGGCTTGAAAAAATCATGAATCCAGTGCCAATAATTCTGAGCACGCTTGCAAAACCAAAAAATATGCAAAAAAGACTCAGTTTGGCCACAGAAGGGGCATCTGGGATCAGGAACCCTAATGTGCTTGAGCCGAGGCCCCAGAGGAAGACCTTGGAAAGCAAGGCACCAAGCAAAGTGAGCAGTATTGGGTTCTGTAATGGCACTCCAAATGGTGTCGAACCATTTTCTCCATTGAGAAAGCGAAGAGTGCAAATGCCACCGTTGATTAAGCATTTCCACCATCGGAAGGTGGGGCGAAAGCCATCTGTATCCCATATTGGGCTTATAATTGGTAAATGGAGTGGTAGGAAACCACTTCCAATCATACCACCAAGGTCAAACAGACTTAATCCCCACTTTATGAAGTAAGTGCACAGGGATGGAAGACAACAAAAGTTCATAAGTCTGGCGATCAACACGTACAAGGCGGTATTGAACTTGTATATCCTCCCAAGACTTGAAATTCATGGTGACTCTTGAAAAAATGTCCTTAGTAGTGCGAATGCCACATTTATAGAAACGCAGAGCACTGGCACCTTGAGTCTTGGCAAGAGGAATACCCTGGAAAGTAAACAGGGGAGACCACCAAATGTTCTGCTGATTTAAGGATAGCCCATTGTGAAACTCATCACCAACCCAACAAAGCCAAGGTTTAACAGCTTCCCAGGCTTTCCAGATGCTCTTAATAACGAAAGAGCCCTATATGACCACTGGTTCACACATAGTGAGAAGGGTCTAAAAACCAATTCCCTTCCACGCTGGTCTGTTAACAGAGAAGCCGGAAGAGATGCAATGCCTGACAATAATTAAAATGTTTTGAAAAGTTTCTTATAATTAAAATTTAATTGAGTTCTTTTTTAAAATGAATTTTCAAGAGAAGTAGATGTGAAATATTATTATTTTTTAATATTATAATTCATATATGTTAACTATTAAACAAGTGGAGGATTGTGGTAAACAAAATCTAGGAGTGGAAAGGAGGGTCAACCCTAATTCTCTATAGAAATCTCATGCTTCATTAGTGGATTAACCAACGCTAATTGGAAACATGAAATAGGCTTTAGAAATGAGAGGGAATTTTTCTTGAAAACAAAACCATGAGTTAGAGATCTATTTTTAGAAATAGAGTAACCAATAGTTGTACACTTTTGTACATACAACAATAAGTCGATAGGTGATAAGATTTGTCTAACTATTAAATTGTTAAACGAACAAGGCCTTGATTAATTTTATTAATTTAAATAAATAAGTTACAAAATTTTGCTCCATTCAAATAGGCACTGGTAGGAAAGAATGGAGAAGAAAACCTCCAAGATATATATATATATATATATATATATATATATATATATATATATATATAAAATATTTTAAATTAGTAAACGAACAAGGCCTTGATTAATTTTATTAATTTAAATAAATAAGTTACAACATTTTTCTCCATTCAAACAGGCACTGGTAGGAAAGAATGGAGAAGAAAACCTCCAATCTAGCCTAGGACAAAAGTCTTTTATCAATACATCTTAAAAGGGGCATACCCTAGTCAAATTGCCTTATGATTAATTGCATCTACATAAGAGAACATCTTAAAAGGGGCATACCCCAGTCAAATTACAACATATTAGATTACATTTTATCCAATCACTTATCAAGCTCTACTGTACTTTGATTGGAATTTGAATTGAGTGTCGCTTATTTACTACCTTTCCTCTCGAGCTAAGCAAGACACTCATCCTTCTTAGCTTATGAAAACATGGTTAGAAGAAATAAAAAAAGAACAAGAAAGATAAAAGGCACCCTAGAGAAATAAACAAAAGATACAAACCTAGCTAAATGAGGGGAGATAATAAACAAATAAAATAAAACCAAGATTCTACCTAAAATAGAATAAAAAGATATATGTTAAATGAGATACCCAAAAAATAACCTACCACTAAGATCTAAAGAAACATAAACCACTAAAGAAGATCATTGGAACTTTTAAGTCTTGATATCATATAAAAAAACCCTAGGTATTATCTCCAGATCAAGTTGGGTAGGAGTAGTTGAGCTCTCCACCATATCAGTATATATATTCCAACAATGGAAACCAAATCATCCCTACTGAACACAAAACCACTGGCCAACAGGCTTTTGCCTCTACATTAGCATAAATTGAATATATACAGGCATACGCAACCCATCTAGCTATAAGCCAGATGTAAAGAGATAACTGTCCAACCAATCTTACTAGCCCAGGATAAAGAAATTGATATGATAAATAGACAAGGCAAAAAAAACTAAATACTAAAAAGATTTTCCTAATTGACAAACATAATAAAAAAGATTAACCACATAGTACAATCCTACATCGACGATGCAAAATAACATGTTCAACATCAATCATAAGTTAATCTAACAATGTAAGGATTAATTTGAATTCTCATTAACATTTCCTCAAAGAAGTTCTCCTCTTTTCCTAAAATTCCTATGAAATCCATTTTCATCCAGCATAACATTTTCTAATTTACCAATCATATTGATAAAATGTAAATTAAACATCATAATCCGAAGGAGAACCTATTAATCAATATCCACCCCCATAGGGCTCTATAATAGAAATAATCCATCAAATCCTACCGAGGAAACAAAAAAACTCATAGCTAAATGGAAGTAATTGAATGACATATAAAGATGCATGTAATATTAACATTAATAGATAATCGAAAGCAGACAACACATATATGAAACTATGGATAATATATCTTTAATAATATAACCAAAGTACATGAAATTACATATTACTATCTTAATCTACAATAACATGTCGCAAAATCTTAATGAGACTAGCCTTGTAGAACAAGACACCACTAACCTATATCAAAAAGAAAAATGTATATCACTACGAGCAAGATGCTAAAGAAAAACTATATAAATACTGAAAACATATCAACCCTACCACTAAAACTTAAATAGGAAAAAAGATGCCTAAAAACAGGGGCTAGATCCAAGCCAAGACTAACAACAAAAAACCACTACCCCAAATTCTGAACCAACCTATACAAGATACTGAAAAACCAAGAACATCAAACACCCATCTACTCCTCCCTTACTTCTTCCAATGGATCATGACGACCTCTACCAAAATTCTTGGGTTTTTAGCCCTAAAGAAAAGAGGAAATTCGAATGTCAATTTCACTCTACTGGTTTTTTCAATATTAGGAGTGCTAAAATCTAGATTGTCAATGTTATCAAAGACCATGCCAAGGTGGATATAAGCCTTATGCAGGATGAGGTAATTGACAATCCACCCATTACCCATCATGGGAGAAAACTTTCTCCAGCCCATAAGAAAATGGAAGTAGGTATCCATCTTGGGCTAAGCCATGTTAAAAGCCACTCTATCCCTGATAATTAGGGTTGGGTGTCTGGGTAAATTTTCTATGATGATACTCCCTAGGGGGTGCTCCATATAGTCCTTAGGGAGGGGTAGACATAGATTCTCATCTAAACCCATGATAGCTTCCTTAATTCATTTGCACCAAGTGGATTGGAAAATGTTTAAGCATAATCAAATCATTGCCCATTTTTTGAATCCAACTTTTGCCATGCACCCAATAAAAATACTTATGACATCACTATTTTCCCTCCATGAATGGTCATATTTAAACACACCTTCACCAATTTCTCTACTGATAGTGATTCTGGTCATGCCATACACTTTCCTAAGTATGTTGTTCCACCTCTCCTGTTTCACATTCCCAATGAACACCATAGTCCTCTCTTTAGATGAATGAAAGACATAGATGTTAGTATCCATTACTAGACTCTACAAACCCTATCTGATAGCAACTCCAAGATGAAATAAAGGAAAGCAAGCTAATAATGAAGGAGCTCAAAAAACCTAAAAACCTAGACTAACTGTTGAGCTATCCCACACCAAATCATAATTAAAAGATAGCCTATTGGCATAAAGCTTTGAAAGTAATCATAAATCCCCTATCATGTAATCTAACTCTTATATGTGGACTACAACCATCTTGAACATTAAGTGATGTACCATCCCCTATGATGAGATATAAAAGTGCATCAGAGCACTGATGAAACCCTTAATAACCAACCATCTAATTATTAATACATTGCATGTGATGATATATAAGTATTAATACCCAAATAACAGGCTAGCCCAAAAACTAAAATATTATAAAACCTACTACACACCTATACCAAACTACTAATACTAACTTAAACCCAAAAGAGACTAATCATAATAAAGAAGTAAATAGAGCAATTAAATACCTAGACCAAATTTTAGATAATTATAACCATCCACCCCTACATTTGCTAATGAGTTTTCCTTACTGTTACATTCTCTATAAATATGGCATATCCTTGTATCCTTGAGCTTCTCAAGTAGATAGAGTACTTCTTCTAATTTCGAATTGAGAATCCAATTAGGAGTTGATCTATTCCTGATTGCATTTAAAACTATTTGAGAGTCACCTTCAATAATAATTTTAGATATACCTAATTGAAGAAAAATTCTAAGACCTTCTTCTAGAGCAGTGAACTCACCCATATTATTAGAAGTAGGAGTGATCGACATTGCTTTTTTAGCTAACCACTTACCAGAATCATTATTGATGATACATCTGATACCTGCTCCATCAAAATTAAGTTTTTCCCACCCGTTCAAGTGGGGAGACCATTTACAGTTACTCCTTGCCTCCTTATTTTTCTTAAAGTAAACTAGCGGAGGATTGATCAATTTGGGTCACGTCTTTTTTATTAGACCATCACATAATGAGAAGGTGCCTTCTTCAAAATGAGATTTCCTAAGATAAGAATTAGTGGTCTCCACAATACTTGTCTCAATTTTCAGAAACAATTCTTCCAATTTCATCTCTCTATCATAGAAAATCCTCCTATTTATTTCTTTCCAAATCTCCCACATGAGAATAGACAGGCTAATATTCCAAAGTTTTCTATAAATGCCCTTACAAATGTGATTTGGCCACCCAATAAGAAAATCTGTAAGATTTTCAGGGAAAGGAGAGAGCCAACCAAATTTATGAATGAGCCACTCCTAGCATTTGTGCGCATAAGGACATTTATAGAGGAGATGATCAACATCTTCACAATCTTCCTTACAAAGAATACATCTTAACAGACTAGCCAAACCAATTCTACTTAGTCTATCAGCAGTCATAATCCTCTTTTGAAAAGTTGACCATAAGAAGAAACTGGCTTTTAGTAAACAAGTAGAATCCCAACATAGATTAAGAGGGATTTCCACTTCCTCCCATCTTTTGGAATTAATTAGAGCTTTATAAGCATTTTTAACACTATATTTACCATCATTTGATGCTGCCTAGATCAATTTATCCTTCCTTTCCATCTGCTTGACTCTTCTAGATGCAATGATATTTTCATAAGCTAGATACTCCTCAGGATCCAAGTCTACACCATCCAAGGATTTCTAGGTCCAAGATGATTGATTGTCCATGATCTACTTAATTTTCTAATCACTAACTTTCCTCCCCCAACATGCAGAGAGTTTTTCTTTGAGACTAATAGGGGCAAGAAATGAATCTATTGATAGATGTCCATCCCATGAGTCTTCCTAGAAAAGAGCATCTTCACACTTTCTAATCGCTTGGAAAGGGTCTTCATTCTGAAAATTGAGCTGGGATCTTCTATGGAAAGATAATTATTATACAAAATCTTGGCCCCATTTTTGCTCTCTTTCCAAGTAAAGATGCTAGATTAGTTTAGCCCCTAATGCTTCATTCTGCCATAGGAGATTCTTGATACCTAACCCCCAAAACTCCTTCTATTTACAAATATTATCCCATTTAATGAGGTCCAATTTTTTGGTTTCCTCACAATCATTCCATCGGAAGTTTCTAAGCTTGACTTCGAACTTGTGAAGGAGGTGTTTAGGGAGGGGTAGACAAGAAAGAAGATAGGTAGGAATGGTAGAGAAGACTGATCTAATCTTAATGCTCTTTCTTGCTTTCGTAAGCCATCTATCTTTCGAACTACCAATCCTTGCTTCCAATTTTTCCAAGGTTTTTTTCCATACCTTACCTGATTTAGAACTCTTCTCTAACTCTATATTGAGATACTTGCATGGAAATACACCATTTTTATAACCCATAATTTGACAAATTTGATCTTCAACGTTAGTTTTTGTGTTGATAAAAAATATTTTTGATTTGGCTTCATTAACTTTTTGCTTGAAAGCTTTCATGTACTTCACAATGTTTAACTTTAAATTTACTGCCTCCTTTTGAGAACTCTCTCTAGGTAAGATTGTATCATCTGCATATTATTGATGAGTGATATTAGGAATATTCTTAGTAATAGTTACTCCTTTAATTTCTCTATTATTACATGCCTTCTTAATGGCTCTCCCAAAAGCTTCTCCCATGGTAATATATAAAAACAAGGGTAAAGGATCCCCTTGTCTAATACCCCTTGAAATTTTGAAAATGCCTTCAGGAGACCCATTGATTAGGACAAATTTTTTTGTGGTAGAAATACATTTAAAAATTAGATCCATTGATGAGAAAATCCAAATGCTTCTAAGGTTTTGCAGAGGAAACGCCAATCTACCATATCATAAGCTTTCTAGATGTCCAATTTCATAAATATACATGCCTCTTTATTCTTAATGATCAAATGAATTGCTTCCTGGATGATAATGATATTGTCCATAATGGATCTACCCAATACAAAACCTATTTTCTCTTTTGATATAATTTTGGGCAGAACTAATTTAAGTCTATTAGCTAAAATTTTAGAGAAGATTTTATAAATGGTATTACATAAAGCGATAGGCCTAAAACCACCTGGATTCTTTAGCTATGCCTTCTTTGCAATTAATGTGAAAAAGGAATGATTGATTTCAGACAGTATAGAATTGCCCCTCCTTGAAGCTTCAATGGCCTCCCAAAGATCTTTGCTGATTATATCCCAACATTTTTTATTAATGAAGGCCTAGAATCCATTTTGACCTAGAGATTTCTCTGGATTCATATTAAATACTACCTTTCTTACTTCTTCTAATGAAATTGGTTTATTTAAAACTTTACTATCTTCTGGAGACACCAATTTTGGAATACCTTTAAGCATTTCATCCTACTCAATTCTATTTGACCCTTCCATATTATTTAGAGTTTTATGAAAATGGTCAACAAAAATCTTTGCAATCTCAGTAGATTTATCTGTAAATATCCCCTCATGATTTCTTATTCTAGTTATAGTACTTTTAGCTCTATTATAGAGAGTCAAATTATGGAAATATTTAGTGTTCTGGTCTCCCTCCTCTATCCATCTTTCTTGAGATTTTTGTCTCCAAAAAATTTCTTCCTTGGACAAGATATCTTTATGTTTAGCCAATAGCTGTTTTTCTAGCTCATAGCTATCATTATTCATTTCAAATTTAATGATTTCTAAATTTAATTCTTTTAATCTGTTATTGATTTCTAACTTCTCTTTGAAAATATTATTGAAGTTATTTTTGTTCCAATTAAGAATATTTTCTTAAGCATCTTCATTTTAGAAATTAAAATAAACATTTTTGAACCTTTGAAATCACCTTGAGACCACCATTCTCTGATTTTTCCTAAGAAAGTAGCATCTAGAAACCACATCTTTCTGCATTTAAACAAATTTCTATTGGGTTTGTGTGGTTCTATTATCTCCAATCTAACACGAAAGTGATTTGACCCAGCAATCGAAAGAATTGAAGACTAAATGTTTAGATCATTTAGTTTTAAATCTCCTTTGATAAGAAACCTATCTAATTTTTGCAATATATGTGAAATCTTTCCATTTGTTATTCTGTGTATGAATCCTATTACTACAAGAAATCCTTCATGGATTGAGAGATCTATTGAGAACCCCCAGTTTTCTCATTCAAATTTAATTTGTGTTGAAATCTCCTCCTAGGATTATAGGAATGTTCTAGAAATTTTCCATATGTTGGCTAGTTTCTTTCCGTACTGATTTTTTCTTTAAATTACTTACTAGCCCATATATATTGAAAAGAATAAATTTGGTATTCGATTTCACACTACTCACTAAAAACCTAAGCCAATTATTCTTATAAGTTAATATATCTAATGAAATTTTCCTATGATTCCACATGAATCCTAAACCTCTAGAAGCACCTACAGATTTAAACATACTACAACTCCAATTACCTCTCTTTTTACCTAAATTAATTCCCTCTGTTTTATTTAACTTGGTTTCTTGTAATAAAATAATGTTTGATTCAAACTTATTTAAATTTTGTTTTAAAATTATTTTCTTGTTAGGGGGATTAAGGCCCCTAATGTTCCATGTAGTGATCTTCATAGTTCCATGGGAAGGCTCTTCGCCTTCCCTTTATTAAATAGTTGACTAATTTTTTGCTATTTCTGAGCTTTATCATTTGCTTCTCTAAGTTAATTAAGTGATTTAATTCCTCCTTTTGCTATCAATTTACCACAATTAGGAACCTTGATTCCTTCAAGATTCCTTTTTATACCTAGCTGATCCAAATTTTCCTATGCACTCTTAACCATTTCATCTTTATTACTTTCCACAGTCACCTTTTCATCTATTTCCAACTCTTGAAATAACTACTCTGCAAAACACTGATGTACCCCAATCATTTCCTCTTCCTCCTCATAGCTACTTTTATCTGTAGGAGTGTTCTTTGTTGACTTATTCTCTTCGTCAAAAGAAGACAAATTCCTTCTAAGATCTGAAAAAGTATAATTCTCTCCTCCCAACTATAAAAATTTGTAAAAGATTTCCTCTTTTCAAGCCAAGTTATTGTTGCAATATTCAAATGGGAAGAATGCTTTTGAGAGGGCCGGGGTGGGAGGGGTGGGGGGTGTGAATCAGAAGTATTGCAATTTAACCATTAAAACTTTTAATTGAAAGTAAATTTCATGCATGTAAACATATCAAACAACCATGGAAAAAAAATATGCATCACCACATAACACTCAAGATTTTGGTAACCCAGAAACCCTCCAGGAATAAGAAGGTAAAACTGGGGTGGGGATAATACCCACAAAATTACTGCAGCAATAATGTTTGACCACTTCTGATGGTCTACCTTGTTAAAGGCGTTGCACTGTGTCAATAGTGACCTGGTTAAAGGATTTACAAACACTTTACATGAAGTGTTACCCTATTAACGGATTTAATCACCTTTTCAAAGGATCTACAAAATAGCTGTTAATCTAAACTATCAACATAGGGTTTCCTTTCTAATACAATGGCTAGAGAGTATTAGGTATAATAAACCTGATAGCTTACAATCCTTGATTACTGAATACATGCACTTGATCTACTTTCTTTTATCTTGATCCTCTGATATCTGATATTTGTTTGTATCCCTTGCTTTGTTCTGATCAACTGAATGTCTAACTACTGATCTCTTCCTCTAAGTCTATTTACTCTTCACTCTGAACTCCACTATATTTTTCCCATTCACTCTTTTATCCATCTCACATACAATTAATTTTTCTCTTCCTTATAAACACATTCGAAGACTTAGGGTTAGATGTGGATCTACGATCCATATTGAATCTATGTTTCCCACTCATTCCTTGCACTTTTATTATTGGTTGCATGCCTTCTTCATTTTTCTAATTGGATGCATGTAGTTTACATAGGAAAAATAAAAGACTCAATCTTATCACTTAGATCCTTCGAGATTCATCATATGTCGGCCATAAAAATGGTTTACATATGAGTTTTTGCCTTTTCAAACTCATATATGCATTCTGTGTTACTCAACACTTACTAATTTCTGATGCTCAGCACAAGTAACAAAACTATCTCACTCAGCTCCTATTGTGTTTCTGTTTTTCTCGGCATTGTCTGTGACTCAACACTTAAATATCACTTGGATTTGGTATCATGCTTGGCACCTGAAGTCACTCAGCACTTGATCTTCACTCAGCACCTAAACACTGCTCAGCACCTGAAGATCACTCGGCACCTATTGGATTTTTTGACTCAGCACATGTTGTGGCTCGGCATGCATAGTGTGCTCAGCTTCAATGTAGAAAGTGGTTAAGTGTGTTGGCACTTAAATTTCAAAACCATTCTTAGACTAACAATCTCCCCCTTTGACATGAGTGATAAAAACACTTGACTAGGCATTATTCATTTGACCTTATTGTGAAATTATTGTAACTCCCCCTGAGTTTATTGCGCCATTACCTGTGGGCTGAATATGTCTCATGCTAAATATATCTCCCCTTTTATCTCATCTCCCCCATTCTCTGTATGTCCCCCTTTTTGACACTTATATCAAAGGGTTCTAAGGATTAAGACCATATTTCACCAAAAATGTACTATTTACCTCCATAATCATTCTGAGAGAAGCATCCCAATTACTCAAAGCAATTTCAAGAGATTTTTGTTGGATGGAATTCTCTGTAGCAAGATGAACAAGACCATCTAAAGTACACAAATTAGGGTCTTTCTTTAGAACATTTTTTGCAAAGGCTTGTTCCTTATACAGGATTTCCAAGTGTGGGGTGATGGAAGATTGAAGCTGAAGTAATTTGGCTTTGATGGTGCTCTCTTTTGTTGTCAATTCAGCCAATTCCTTCTGAGTATGAAGCATTTGAGCAAAATTCTTCTCACTCTGAGTTGGATCCCTAGGTAGCTACATGCTTGAAATATTTAGATTCCTCTCCAAGCTCATTATCTTCTGGCTGGTCTCTTGTGTGAAATATGAGAAGTCACACAACTTTTTGTACATTGAGAATATATTCTCAAGTACGTGTTTGACCTTTTGAATTTTCTTGGCAAGTTCAACTTGTTATAGT
Source organism: Cupressus sempervirens (assembly GCA_028749045.1). Classification (NCBI taxonomy): domain Eukaryota; kingdom Viridiplantae; phylum Streptophyta; class Pinopsida; order Cupressales; family Cupressaceae; genus Cupressus; species Cupressus sempervirens. The sequence goes on along the minus strand of CM053789.1, from coordinate 415,078,934 downwards.
GCTATTTCATTTGCAATTTTCTTGTTTACTTACCCTCAGAATTTCTTTTCAGACCATTCCTTTATTTTGCATTGGTCTCTTGGTCTTCACTTAGTACCTGTTCCACTATATTGGCTAGTTGTTCCATTATGGGCTTTGTTTCATCAGGTACCTATAAATTGAAAGAATCTAGAAATATATCCTTAATTTCTACTAATTCTTGCCTCTGTTTGTACTCATACCTAAGTACCTCTTGCTTCTTCTTCCTTTCAAGCACCTCTTTCACTTCAGTCATTTTAGAAATGGTCATGGTGTCATAGTCATACCTGGGAATGACTATCTCTTCGTCAAGAGTAGGGTCTCCATAGTGAAGTACCCTTGCAACCTTGGTAGAACTTGAGCCCGATACAAATATCTGCAATGATACTACAGATCTCGGTTGCTATGAAGTTTCAGTGGGAGTCCCTATTCTAGGTAAGTTGGCCAATGTTTTAATTGCCTGCTGCTCCTTCTCCTTAGGGCTCTCCCCTTCCTTGTCCTGTTCTTTTTTGCCTTGATCAATGATAGTTATCTTAGGCAATTCACCTTGTGTTTGTGTTGTAGATACATAGGTGTCTTTCTATATAGTTTTCTCTTTTTTTGTCTCCCCTACAGGTGTACTTACTGAAGTGTCAACCTTAGCAGTTATATCTTTGACTTTGTGCTCTTTAGGTTGAGTACTAGTAGCTGTAGGACTTTGTGAAGGTGGTTCTTGTGGATTCACCTTTGCCTTGGTAATTTTAGCTACTGCCTTCTCCAATTCATCTACGCTCACCAAAACAGGACTAGTGCACAACTGTGATTGCAATGTTGTTTGGTGAAGAATCTTCTTGAGATCCTCTGTAGTGAGTGGATTGATGTTCTGACAAGAGGTGTCAGGAACATCCTTTATTTTTACAAATTTTATAGGTGTAGTTGCAATATGTGGAGGACTAGGTGGTGGCAATTGGATGTCTTAGACACTCTGTTCTTGTTGTTGTTCCTCAACTATTTCTCGTTCACCTTCTTGGGCATCTTTCTCCACATCTTCCTCTTTTTCACTTTCATCAATATCTTCTTATTCATTTCTCCCTTCAAAAGGGTCCTCTTCTCCCTCCTTTCTTGTAGTCAATCCATAGATTACGTTCCATATTTGTGTTGACTTTTTGACAACATCTTCAATTTGGTTCTGCAAGATACTGAAGGCTCAGTATTTAGGTACAAATTTGCTTGCATATTTCTTGCTTGCCTTACTGATTTGACCTTTTGAAAGGTTTGGCATTACACGAGCCAAAGTTGACTCTCTTATTTCCTTTTCCACTTTGAGTCAGTAATGCCACTTATTCTCAATTAATGTGCTTAGCTCCTTGGGTATTGAGTCATCAAGTTCAAGTGGAGTAGTCTTGAACTTTGCCATCATAGTGTAGATGGACTCCTCAACTATGCTTTGTTGTTCTATAGACAACTTATTGAACTTTATGGTCTTAAGACCAGATAAATTTGCATTATCTCTAATATCATTACAAATGCTTTCTAATCTGGATAAAGTAGAGTGTCTTACCATTTTAAATTGTTATTCATCAGATTCTATTTCTTCTTCCTCTGACTCCTATGGTGCAACAAACTTTCTTTTCTTCTGCTCTGTAGGCCCACCTTTCTCTATTGCCTTCTTCTTTTCTTATTTCTTTTTTGCTTGGGGTGTTCCCTTGTATCTACCCTTCTAGTTGGCTTAGCTGGGCTAGGTTTTGTCACAGTTTTCTATGCCTTAGACTGTGCAACTAGTTGGTTCTTTGCTTTCCTTTTCTTGGGCTTAGCCTTGGGTGCATCCCTCTCTACACTTTCCTCTTCTTCAACATCTTCACCCATGCCTTGGGTTAATGTAGGTGGTCCTTTCTCTTGCTCTTCTTCATCTCCTTCTACTTCTTCATCCTCTTCATCCCCTTCTGCTGTGCCTTCACAAAGTTTTGCCTTTAGCCTTTTAACCAATTTATCCTTTTTCTTGAGTGTGGAAGTAGTCTTTAACTCCATATTCACCTTTGATCTTACCACATCATAAGTGTGAAAGTGTGGGGCACTCTTTTCTATCTCTTCTGCCAATAATGCAGTTATTGTTGTAGATGCTTCATCTATGTTGATCACATAACCAAAAGGCCTCAACCATCTCACCCTTGGTATGATAGCTTGAACATAGGTATAGTTAATATCCACAAGAAAAAAAACATCATTTACATGTTACTCCACTAGAGAAATTGGAATCCTGAGTCTTTGCTTCATTGATTTCTTAAAATCTTCAAAATAACTTGTCATCAGTGTGTCAAAATTGTCTCCCATTTTTTCTATATATTCATTAATTTGGGCTATGATAGTTCTATCATTTATCCATGCAACTTTTCCAAAAGAAGGAAATTCATTCTGAACATAGAAGAATATACAAATCAAAACTGCACCGAATTTGCATTGGGCACCCTTTATCCTTCTTATAGCTACTAGGTTTTCATTAGTCTATTCTAGTTGCAGCTCTGCAAGGTCATAAGTATGATCCTTTTCCACCAATTTGTAGCCTACATCTACTGCAATACATAGCACACTGTTGAGTCTAGTGGATTGATAGAATTTATGGGCAATAACTCTAATACCAAATTCAACTAGAGGATCTTGAATGGTGTCAATTGTCATTCCTCTTTTATTCCACTAGGAACCTGTGTTTTTCACAATAACCTCTTTAGATTCACTTCTCAATGTCTTGTATCGATCTAGGGTAGGATATCTAGTGACCCTATGAATGATTCTTTTTGTGATCTTTATGGGGACATCTTCTAACCATAGACTACCATCATGAATTTTGCTTAACACAAGTCTAATCCATTATGTCTTAAATACGGTAGGAATACTCAAAGCTCATGTTAAACCCTTCCTCTCAGCAATTTTATATTCATCCTTCAAAACTCCATTGACACACAACTTCTCATGGGCTTTCCTTATTTCCATATCTCCTATGGCTCCTATCTTACATTTATAGCATCTCCTTATGTCCTGAACCATAACAACTTTTGGGGGTATGCCGGAAAGGGATCTGACGGGATTGTTCTTATATGCAACTTCAGGGATGAGACAAAAATTAGGTTTTTTAAGCTCATTCGATACTAGCTGGACCTCAAATGACTCTTTGTCATGGGTTTTCTTAGAACTTGAAGCCATATGTGAAAACTAAGGTTTCCTTTATAAAGAAATATGAAACTGTGTAGCTTGGCACAAATGAAAATACGTCAAGATTGATGAAAAGTGCATTTTCAGAGGTTGGAATCGGCTTAGAACACTAGATTCTCTGCTATGAAGTCACTCTACTCTTTTTCTCTTCTTTGCTTCTCATTCATGATGAAGAAAAATGATTAAAATTGCGATAATATACCCTATTTCCATCGCATTAAATGCTCAACTACCCACTTGACTTTTGAGCAATTTTTAACATTGCTCAACTTGTATGACATTTCCACTTCACTTGGCTTCCATCAGAGTTACTCAATTCAACATCAGTCATCAACTTGATTGCTATTAGGAACTCGTCACCCACTAGAGTTTTACTCGGCCTCTAAGGACAACTCGACAGTTTTGTAGGTATCTTCATATTATGACTTGGCATATTTTCTTATGCTAATTTCTTCTTTTTTAGTACTTCTTTGTCTTGGGGCTAGTGTCTGATATAACTTTGTATATCAGTCCCATGCATCTCCTCATGTTTAGTTTGATGAAGTGTGATCACTTGACCCATTGGGTGAAGTGATCCCTTCACTTGATGTGCTGCACTCATTTTTCTTCTTCCATGTCTTATTCATCTCTTCTCTTATGTGTTCAATGCCTACCTTTGCCTTTCCTTTGTTGAACTCAGAACTTGGTGCCTTGGACCTTGTTGGGAAATTCCTACTGATATGACTAGTCTTCAAGCAACTAAAACATGTGGTTTGGTTCAACCATCTTTTATAGTTCCCCTTGAAATGTGTTCTTATGCAGTTCTGGGGTATATGTCCATATTCTTGACAATAGTAACAACTTTGCCTTGTATTGTATCCCAGTTGTAATGATTTTTATTTCCTTTTGTTTTTGCTAGTTGATTTGATGTCCACAGAGATTTTGACCTGCATTCAAAGGCTCTATGTCCATACTTCTTGCAATTATGGAAATGTCCATCAAATCTTTGTGTCCTTGTGACTTTAGTCTTGCAATCTTGTGTCATATGTCCTTGCATGTTTCACTTGTGATAGTAACCCTTGCTTTTGGGTGTGTTAGGCTGATTGATTCTTCTACTCCTGCACACATTAGTAGTATGCTCCTTTTTATTACACTAATGACAAGTGGATTTAGAATCCTTACCTTTGTCACTTCTTTACTCAACACTCTTTGATGATTCCCCAACTTCAGTGCTGTTGTATCCAAGTCATGATGTATCATGGGCTGATCTTGGGAATTTCAGAAACTGTTCAAAGTACTTGATGGCTTCACTTGACTTGTTGAGATTCTCTACTATCTCTTTTTCTCTATTCAATTCATTCTATAGTTGTTCATTCTGCATCCTTAAAGTAGAGATCTCAATATCTTTCATATTGAGTTCATGATGAAGGTTCATCATTTGGGCAAGTGTATCCATCTACATGTTTGAGATCCTTGTTAATTCAGTACATTTTTTTTCAAGTTTGTTTGCAAGATTCCTCTTTTCATCTTCCATCATGATTCTATCCTCAACCGCTCTTTTCTTTTGTTCAGTGATTTCACATAACATTATGGCCTATGATTCATGTTCCATCTTGAGAGATCTTATCTAGATTATGCATGAACTCTATTTTTCTCCATCAGTTCTGCTATGGCTGCATCAAACTCTTTAGTGTCTCCATTGGAAAACACTTGTGTGATATCAATCTCCTTGTAGTTTATATCATTTTCAGCTATGGCTATCTCCTTTCTTCTTTTCAAGGATTTTCTTAATTCCTCTCTAACTTCCTCTACCTTGTGTAGAGCGAGATGCACATCTATCACTTGGTTCTCAATGATCTTTCCAAGTTTGAAAACTTCCATCTTTAGATCTTTTCCTCCAAGCTATTAGGCTTCTTTTTGAGAGAACCAAGCTCTGATACCAATTGTTGGAATACTCAAATGTGAAGAATGCTTTTGAGAGGGGTGGAGGGGGGGGGGGGTGTGTGCGAATTAGAAGTATTACGGTTTAACCATTAAAACTTTTAACTGAAAGTAAATTGCATGCATGTAAACATATCAAACAACCATGAAAAAAAAAAATGCATCACCACATAACACTTGAGATTTTGGTAACCCAGAAACCCTCTAGGAATAAGAAGGTAAAACTAGGGTGGGGGTGATACACACAAAATTACTGCAACAATAATGTTTGACCACATCTGATGGTCTGCCTTGTTAAAGGCCTTACACTATGTCAATAGTGACCTGGTTAAAGGATTTACAAACACTTTACATGAATTGTTACCCTATTAAAGGATTTAATCACCTTTTCAAAGGATCTACAAAATAGCTGTTAAGATAACCTATCAACATAGGGTTTCCTTTCTAATACAATGGCTAGAGAGTATTAGGTATAATAAACTTGATAGCTTACAATCCTTGATTGCTGAATACAAGCACTTGATCTACGTTCTCTAATCTTGATCCTCTGAGATCTGATATTCATTTTTATACATTGCTTTGTTCTAATCAACTGAATGTCTAACTGTTTCTCTCTTCCTCTAAGTCTTTTTACTCTTCACTCTGAACTCCACTATATTTTTCCCATTCACTCTTTCATTCATCTCACATACAATGAAAATTTCTCTTCCTTATAAAGACATTTGAAGACTTAGGGTTAGATGTGGATCTACGATCCATATTGAATCTCTATTTCCCGCTCATTCCTTGCACTTTTGTTGTTGGTTGCATGCCTTCTTCATTTTTCTAATTGGATGCATGTAGTTTACATAGGAGAAATAAAAGATTCGATCTTATCACTTAGATCCTTCGAGATTCATCATATGTCGGTCATAAAAATGGTTTACATATGAGTTTGTGCCTTTTCAAACTCATAAATGCATTTTGTGTTACTCGGCACTTACTAATTTTTGATGCTCAACACAAGTAAAAAAAATGTCTCACTCGGCTCCTATTGCACTTTTATTTTGTTCGGCATCGTCTATGACTTGACACTTAAATATCACTTGGCTCTGGTATCATGCTCGACACTTGCAGTCACTTGGCACTTGATCTTCACTCGGCACCTGAAGGCTTCTCAGCACCTGAAGATCACTCGACACCTATTGGATTTTCTAACTTGGCACAAGTTGTGGCTCGACATGGATAGTGTGCTCGGCTTCAATGTAGAAAGTGGTTAAGTGTGTTGGCACTCAAATGTCAAAACCATTTTGAGACTAACAGTTATCACAATCTTGATTATTAAATTCAAATACCTAGTTTAGTTAATCTAAAAGCTTCTAAATGTAGTCTAACTCTTCCTTTTTAAGAAAATCTATTTCTAACACTTCATTCTTGTTCACTTTTTGATTAAAAAAATCTTGAAATTCTTGAATGGGAATATCCTTTAGTTTGCACATTTCTGAGTCAACTGTTCTGACCTTACTTTTCATTACATCTTTTTTTGGAGATAGAGTCTGCCAGAATTTAGTGAGCGATTTTGGAAACTCTTTATCTGGAGTGAACTTTACTTAAGGAGATATTGTCCATTGTGAATTCATGTTTCTATCTATTGTATCCTTATCAAGTTTTCCTAGGACTTCAAATAAGAGTGCATGTTCCTTCTCATCCAAACTACTTTGTAAATTAATTGGATTATTATTGTCCTCTAAGATGGATACTACTATCTATCGTGGTTCTCTTTCTGCCCTTTTGGCATCTTTCTTTCTTTTATCTTTCCTATCTTTCTTTCTCTGTTTTCTATTGTCTATAATAATGCTCTATAGTCTTGGCCTGCTGCTTACTTTAGGAGACCCTTCCTTGTCAAAGAGATTACAATCCTATCTATGTGCTTTCTGCAGAGATAATATTGTTTTGCATCTGTGGAATTGATCCTATTTGACTGAAGACTCCAATTTTTACTTTTTGGAGATATATTTGAACTGTCCAGTTGACTTCCTTTCTTTTGGCATGAATAGATAATACTCTTATCTACTTTTTTCTTTGGAGTATCTAAAGAATATCTTATGTTGTGATCCTCCAATTCATGTCCTTCCTGCATCATCCTAGGATGCCTTCTTTTGATCATAAATAACTACTTATTAAGATCTGAAGTTTTTGGTAGCATGTTGAAGGAAAACTTCCTTTCATCATCAAGCCTAATAATTTTTGACATTTTACCCTCATATTTATGAAATTTTAAATTATATGTTGATCTATTTGTGATAAGTTTTATAGGTTGAATATTTGTATTGTTAATTTGAAATTTGATTAGGATTTTAACATTATTACATCTTTCATATGAAAAATCCAAACCAATCAACCTTCCTAATGATCTACCAATTCTTTTTAGAATACTTATTTGATTTAATTCTTGAGGTAGTGAATTAAATACAAACCAAGTTGGAATTGTAAAATCTAGATTATCCTCACTACAATTAGGAATCCAATAAAAAAAATACAAAGCATGACCTTTGAACATACATTCAGAAACCCTAAGGAATTCTTTTTTCACCAACTCATCACAACAATGAATAAAGATTAATGTATCAGAGTAATGAGGAATACTTACCTAGAAGTCACAAAATTCCTCTATCCAGTCAATCAAATTGTGTATCTCTGATTTGGAACCATTCCAAAAGGAAAATAAACCTACCTCTTGGCATTCTTCCCAAGATTCTTCACTATCTTGATTGCTGATGGTGAGAACCATGTCTTCATTGTCTATAGTAGGTTGATGGAAATCCTTAGAGGGAAAAGGATTTGGTTGATATAAAAGAGTCTCTTTGTGATGAGATGGGATATAAATGGAGGGGGAATGTAATGGAGGGTAAACCAGTGAATGAGATGGGGCAGCTATGAATGGATGGAAAGTAAAACCCTCTTGCCCCAGATATAGAGAATTTAGGTTCTGGCTGGCATATTTTGTTGAATTAAACATAAATATCTAGTTATCTAAGCTCAATACAGAGTGCAACCTAGATGAAGAAATGCCCCTGACTTTAGCAAATGAATCCCAGACAAGATATCGAGTCATATTTTCAACCCTTTTAGTCAGAAGATTTGCTAGCGAGGCAAAGAAATTGGAAGTTTTAACAACTATTTTTCCCATATAACCTGAATCCCCCACCCTGTTCTGCACATTAGGGATTTTTAATCCATGGGAATAAGGTTTTGATGAATGCATCTATCCATATTTAATTCGCTTGGAAGATTAGTTTGAATAAGGTCTAATGAAATTTGCATGCCAGTTCACATTTTTTGCTTTTTTATGTCTGTCTGCCATTTTTGCTAGAGAGCTATAATTGTTTAAATTGTGAAATATTTATGTATTCAGCATTCTTAAAAATTTATTGATATTTTAACATTTACAATCAAACTTTAGTTTTCTTTCTTGAATTTCACATCCAAATCATTTAAAATTTGTAATTAATATCCCATTTTTTAATTTTGAATTAATCAACCATAAATTTATGAATAAATCTAAAACTGAAATCAAAATAGATATAAAGTCTTTCTTGAATTATTTTACTGTATTATATAATTTTAGTGCTAACCATAAATCAACCCTTAATAAAACCTAATACTATTTCTTAAGAAATTAATTAGTTTAACTCTATCTTTCTCCTTACACAATATTTTTTTAAAAAATTGTGCAATATTTATCTATTTATCATTCATAAGAATTTTTTAATCTCTCTAAACAATTATACTATTTATATATTTTTAAAATTTTAGTATTATAAAATATTCTTAAAATTTGAATAATGATTATGAATTTATCATTTGTAGTCAATTTTTAGTTTTCTCTTTTTGAATTTCACATGCAAATCATTTACAAATTATAATTACTTTAAAAAAAAAAATTGAATTAATCAACAATTTTTTAAGAATAAATCTAAAACTAAAATCAAAATAAATATAAAATCTTTCTAAATTATTTCGGAGAACATCTTTCCAAATCTACACAATTTTAAAATAATAAATTTAAAACTAAAATCTAGATAGAAACATAATATTTCAATAAATTTCTATATATATTTAACTTGTTCTACAATTTTCTATTAGCAAACGCTTAAATTTTGAAAACCAAAAAAAAGTGTTAAATATCACTGCATACTTTACAACATTCATTCCAATACCCAGATTAGTAGATGATGCAAAAAAAAAAACATAAAATCCAAATGCGAATATAACATGAATGATATACAAAGCAAGCAATATTCATTTCTGAGACAAAGAAATTTATGAAACTTAAACATAATTTGTTACAATGGACCACGCTGAACACCATATCTATGAGAAAATATGCAATTTATATATTTAAACTATAAAGTTTTTTCCTTTTTTTAGTGAGAAAATCCAACCATCCCTAATGAAATTTCAAGAGGTCCTCAAATAGGACTTAAAAAACTCTAATAAGAAATTGCTTATAACCCTAATTGAAAGGAACTTGGCAACTAGAGACATGAGAGCAATAGTAATGGGGATGCACATAGGAAAAAGTGCCTTGTTACATAGAAATGAAAGCATTAATGTTCTAATGCCTAATTTTTTTTCTTAATTTGAATTGTGCACCCTCCTTCTAAAGTCAGTCATTGAAGACAATAGAACTAAGAAATTCAAGCAAAAAGAATAAAATTTATGATATAGGATTCAAAAACTCATCACATAGAGGAACAAATGCATAGAGACTTCAAATGTTCAAGCCATTACCATAGTAGTCAAAGATTTTAATCAGAATGGACAAATAAACAAATTGAAAGGTCCAAATAGTTGCAAAAATTTAACATGTCAAGCTAAAATGTTTGGCATGAAAAAGGAAAAACTAGGCAAAATCTAAGATGAAGGAAAATTATAAGAAACAAATCTAATATTAGAAATAGAAATATTTAGATGGTGATTTGTTAGCAAAAAATTATAAATATTTAGGCTAACAATTTGGTGGCGAAAACTAGCAAAAACATAAGTCTATGGGCTTAATTTTCCCAAAAAAATAAAATACTAATGTAAAGTTATAGAAACTTTCGAAAGTGGGCAGAGAAGATTTCATCATGTTAACCAGATCCTTCATCCTATATGGGAGCACTACAAATAGCATATCATTTTTGTAAAATGGATGAGGCGAGAATAACAAGTAGGGGAAATTATAAATTGGTTAATAGAAAGCTTACATTGTTAGGTAAGCACATGGCTAGGTAAGGATATATTTTTTTATAGGTTAAAAAATGAAATCTTAACTTATAGGTTAGAAGAATGATATCTTAACCAAATAAACTACATATATTCCTTGAAAAATCAAAACCCTCATGATATCTTGATAAATGGTAAACCTTAATACATACATACATACATACATACATACATATACATACATATTCATATACATATACATATACATATACATTTACATTTACATATACATATACATATACATATATATGTATCTGTATGTATGTATGTATGTATGTGTATGTGTAGGTGTATGTATAATTAATTTTATTAACAAATGTAACCATTTATTAAATCAGACAACAACCTTTGAGAGGAAAATTTGAGCATGTCAAGGTTCTCCAACAAGTTGTCAAACCATACTCAAGTAGGCTCAAAAGAAAACAAGTGGGCCACATTGTGGCTATGTACTTGCCTCTACCTATATGTAAGCATAATTATTTATTGTATAGTATTATAATAGTGAAGTGTGCAATTTTTTTAGGTAATGTATGTGAATGAGAGTTATATTGAAATGAAATGAAACACTTCAAACAAAGAGAGATTATTTGCATCAATATTATATCTTAATATGTAGAAATAAATTAAAAGTTTTCAAAAGGATGACACATTTATTGACCAAAAGTTGATTATACTGGCAACATATAATCGACAAATAATTTGTAATGTTCACAATCTTAACTACAATTATTTACTAATAAGAAGGGATGAGACATAACATTTAGAGAGAATATCATACATGGGAAATGCACAAATCCACATATAAGAACTTCACTTCTTTCGTCTAATTTAAATAAAGAAAAATAATAATAAAATTGTCAAGATAAAAATTTGACATGTGTATTTTAAGAAATATAATATTTATAATAAACTATGTATTATATAGCTCATTTTCATTTGTCAATTACAATTGTTTTAATCACTACTTAAAATGAGTAAGTCATACATTGATACAATAGTACTTTGCCTAACATCAAGTACTAACAAAAAACATTAAAACAAGAAAATATAGTAGTAGTAAAACCTTATATAATCATTTTGACATAAGGATGACTATAGTCTACCAAATAATATTAAGGTCAGCAGTTTGTTACCCTAAACTATGGAGACATCATTGGAGAATAATTTAGAGTTAAACAAAACTAATGTGTGATGTGTGTATATATATTTTTAAAGTGTGCAAATGATAATTAAAAATGGAATAGAAATTTTATAAATAGTCTTCATAGGAAAGAAATTAAATTTGAAGAAAAGAATAGATTTATTCAATTGTTATGGAAGCCTATTTCAATTTTAATTAATTTATATAAAAAAGTTTGAGTATTATAATAAAGAAATATTAAAGTAGTTTTGTCTAATTTTTAAAATTTGACTTAAAATTATATCATTTTAGATTAAATAAAATTTTAATTATTAATATAACACTATACTGAATGCAAACTAAATAAAAAAATATTTTTTTAATATTCAACTATTTATTTTATTTTTTGATAGGTAAACGGCTGAAGCCTAAGTTATTTATTATTATTAAGATTAATTATTATTATGTGTTAATCATGAGTAGATTTGAACCCAAGACCTCCCCAATGAGAGGCTCATAATTTACCAGTGCCTCGTAGGCTCTTGCCTTTAATATTCAACTTTAACTAAAAAGATAATAATACATATATACATATCTAGACCAACATTTAAATAAATAATGAATTAAATATAAATAAATAAAAATTTAATTATTTAATAAGAAAAGAAAAGAAAAGAAAAGAAAATGGTACCCAAACTATTGACATTTAATAATAGTAAGTAGTGACTTCACATACTTAATGGTAATAAAATTTAATCTTTAGGAAGATTGTTACTATTATCAAAGTTTAGTTTTAGAGAAGTTAACATTATGTAATATTAATAAACTTGTATTAGAAATTATATAAATTGTTGAGATATCATAAACAATAAAGTAGTAGGTCCTAGGTAAAAGAAACATTTTTTTTATTTCAAAGATATAGTTAAAAGTGAAAAATATTTAGTTTCTCAAGAATATTTTAAATTTTAGTGAATATAATCTAAGAAAAGTATTAAATATGATGATCAATTATTTATTTAAAAGAGGAAGTATTTTTAATTGATAGATTTTTTTAAAATTAAATTATGAAATCTATTCCTAGAAATACTCATATTTTCTCTTTCCACATACTTTCACATTCTTTATATCATTAGTATAAGGGTTAGAATTTGAGACCTTTTAGTTATAAGGGAACTAAAGTAAAAAAAATTCTTGTATATCCCACTTTACTTAGCCATATTTTGGAATTTTAGGACCACTAGTGTACCTAAAAAATGATATTTGGTTAAGAACTTAATTTTTAAGCTAGAAACAAAGTCATTATGCTTCATGAAACAAATCCAAAAAAAGAAGAAATATACCTCTTTGAAAATGAAATGGGCCATTGAAAATTACATCCATTATAAGAAGTGGGTGCCTCTAGACGATTATTTATTTTCTAGAACCCATGAAGTGTAGCATTTGAAAATATTTTATCAAAAGTATAAGCTACAAAGAACTCATCTAGTTGAATGTAGATGGACCTATATTGAAAAAAAATAAAAATGAGATAAGGGAAGAAACATATATTTATGAAACAAATGCAATCCAAAATTTATTAATTAGAGGAGACTTTATTTCTATCATTCACACATGATATAAAAGAAGAGAATATCTAAATAGAATCTCAATTACAAATTAAGCTAAAAAATTGGGGTAGTAAGAATAGTATGTTGGAAATTGATATAGAAAATGGATTATATAAATGGAATAATAGAGTATTCAAATTTAGACAAATAGTAGAAAATTTACATATATTTTTCTTTTATGTTTTACTAATAATAATATCTTTGGAGCTAAACTCTTCAATAATGACTAATCTAGGATCAGATTTTCTTCCATTTCAATTCACTACAATATGGGAGAAGAAACCCCCAAATATCCCTTTTATGTTTGAAATAATATGGATAGAAGATAAAAAAAATTAATGAAACATGAAACATCATCAAAAAAGAGATATTTCCCTATTATCATGGAAATTCCAAGGTGAGGGCACATCAGGTCACAATGCATGATTAGTGAGATAATATTTTGGATACATCCCTAATTCTTTATAATGAATGGTTATGATTATTGTAAGGTCAATATTCCATTTTATTTGGTACAAAAGTTACACTCTAAGATCCATTTCGGCCTCATGGTCAACTATATATATTTTCCTCCTTATTTTGGCTAGTGGTCTAGTAGATTTACCAATTGTGATCAATATCAATAGTTGCTAGTGTTGATAGAATTTTCATTCTTCGTGGAGGGAATTGGTTGATAAGATAATCAATTTTTAACTTTTTTAAGCCACAATTATGTCTAATACAATCGTAAGATTATTTTTAATAGATCAAGCCATTCTAGATCATTTGCTAAGGCATTATCTACTCTAGGGTTGAGTAGTCCTAAGGAATATAGAGTTGTTGATATTTTTACCCTAGATGATTTATGAGCTCTTTCAAGATTTCATAGTCACTTGGATATGAACATTCATTTCTTAAGGATATTATCAAGTCAAGCATTACAAAGAGCTGGTTGGTACTAGTTGTGTTGTTAAAGATGTCATTAGAGTCTCATGGTGCCCTAAAGTTCCACCATCCCAAGACACACCGTTGATTCATGTGCAACATAATTGAAAACATTCTATGTATAATGACCCACCCATGGGCCACTATAAAAATAATGAAGGGGGATATGAGTTTCTAATGTATGTATCATATTTGAGGACCTAAAGGGTTTTGAGGGTCATCATTCATTGTTAAAGTAGGCAAACACTAGTAGTTATATAGGATTACATATTTATATGGTAATACACCACTATCTAAATAATATATATCTCCTTAAGATCAATTGATGAAAAATTAAAATTTTCTAATTAATTATCATGATTTGATTCATTTGTTTAAATATTAATACATCAATGCACCATCTTTAATGGAAGCACTTATTTTTAGACCTTTTATCCCTCCTTGGTGTGGTTTTTGGTCCCTTCCTCTTCTCATATTTTTTGTCAAATATCTGGTTCATCACTCTTTTCTATTTATGCCCCTTATAGTTGGTTTGTTTTACCTTTTTTTCATATCTTCTACCACATTCATCATTAATTGTTTCTTTCTGCACCATCCCCATGACCAGACCATTATCTCTCCTAAGGATAATCCTTATATTTTTTGACTAGCTAAAGCTATAACTTGACCAATTTTAGTCTTAGGATTCTATTTTCTATGGGCAATTAATTTATTTTATTTGGTTCCTTGGTTGGCTTACATTTTTTTTAATCATGAAAAATCATATATAAGGGACTTTGGGAACTTTATTTTCATAAGACATATGCATGAGATATCAAGAAATCATACTATACATACTAAATAATATATCTCAAAAAATATAGAAAGCATTCTTTAAGTATTTATTGAGACCTAATATGTCCTTCTTATATCAAGATTCTTCTATCAATTTGGTAGTAGAGTTTGAATTCTAATGAGGATCTTCCATTCCATCATTTAAGTTCTTCAATTACTCCTCTAGTTTGGTGAGAGGAATTCCAATTATAAGTTTTTAACTTGCATATTTCCATTTGGTTTTTGTGTTGAGTTAAAACTATTATATCACAATCTTGATTAGTTAATACAATAACATTCACATTAGTAATTATATTCATCATTGTTAGATTTAGTTCTACTACTTTCTATAATTTCTATTTCTATTTCAAAGTTGATTTCTATATCTTGGGATTGACTAAGGCAAGATATCCACTTGAATAAAAATTTATGTTTATTATGATGTTCAAGATGCTATTAGAATCATGAATTCAAAATAAAAAACCTAGTGCTAGGAACTTTCTTGAGATTTGAGGTCAACTAGTCTTGAACCTTCTAGGAACACATATAAACATGGTGGAATATATATATATTATAGGTCAACTAGATCAGTCTACGTCTAGAGATCTGTTAGCCCAAGTTTTTGTGCTCCATGGTTTAAAATTATCCTACAATATTTTTATTTTTTAAAAAGAGGTGTTATTCTTTGTTCATGGTAGAAAATTTGAAATAAACCCTAATTATGAGCATGAAACACTTTAAAAACCCTAGTATTACTTTAAATTGCTTTGGTAGGGCCTTTTCCCTCATTAATTTCTACAAGTTTAACATAGAATAGGGTTAACCCTTGTAATCATGTCCCTATTTGAACTATGGTTTTGTCTTGGTTAGCTCGCCCTATATAAATTATTTCCTTTTAACCCAAGTTGTGAGTTGTTGTTAATGACCATTGATTTTCCTAAAGATCAATAGCTCTTGTTATGTCATTATAAAAAGTTTTAATTTTCTTAAACATAAAAAGATTATGACATCATGACATTTGTCATGTCGGACTAGAAAACTATTGTAACACTCAAAATCAACTCCACTATAGATTGACTTCAAGATCAATGAATGTTATTATGTCATGATAGAGAGTTGTAAGGTTTTTAGTGTTGGCAACATAATGATAACATGCCATGTGGAAAAGGTGGGACCACTCTAAGTATCATTTTAACCAATGGAGAAATAACAATGAATAATCTCAATTGTTGATCAGGGAAAAGATCCATGGTTGTCGTTATATCGTGATGAAAAGTTGCAAGATTTTTAACCATAGTGATATTGTTAGGATTAAACCAAGGATAGAAATAAAAATTACATGCAAATATAACCAATATCAAAAAATAATAGATCGCACAAAAAATAACACAAGACACCAAGATTTAAAATGGTTCACCCAATCCCTAGGCTACATCCACCAAACAACAAGTCCAATATTTTTACGATCTAGTGATTACAACCTGATTATAATCTATAATCCCTTAAAACTCAATACCACTACAAGAACCAATTTTCACATCATTCACACTATGAAATAATCCCTAACACTGATCCCTTTTATACAAGTATTTTTGTGGCTTTAGGGTTACAATTAATAATTACATGTTGGCCCAAAATCCCAATAAAATAGGGCCCAATTTATTCTCTAGTCCCAAAGAATTTATGAAGTATGTACAATACTTTCTTGACCAATCACCACAATCTAACAATCTCCCACTTGGGGACTGACCAGGCTCCACACTAAACAACAATCTCCCACTTGGAGATTGATCCTATAGCTATGTTACTACTCCATGAGGCTCCTACTAGATCAAACCATGACTTTGTTGTTCTTTTATTCATGTTCAATCTAGAAGACCAAGTGAAGCTAAAGAGGAGTTCAACTTCTCCCCTATTACTACCTTTGTAAACATATCTATTAGATTGTCATTTGTATGTATCTTGTCTAGATTTAATTGTCCATCCTCCAAAACTGACCAAATGAAATGGTACCACAACTGTAAGTATTTGGTATTTGAATATAGAGTTGAAAAATAATTATCTTTTTGAGGGTGTCATAATTCTTCCAAGAAGAAATAAAGCCATATCATCTCCTTAGCTACCTCTATAGCAATAACATACTCTACATCTGTAGTGGATAAAGCATTATCCTCCTGTAACTTGGAAACCTAGCTCATGGCTGCCCCACCAATAGTAAAGACATAACCTATAGTACTCTGCATGGTATCAATATCCCCTACCAAATCTAAGTCAACATAGCCCTGTAAAGCAATAGTAGAGCCCCCAATGTGTAAACACTTATTGAATGTTCCTCTCAAATATTCGAGAATCCATTTGACTACATTCCAATGCTCAATTCCTAGATGATTCATATACTTGCAAATGACTCCCACTACATGTGCAATATCTAGCTTGGTACATACCATAACATACATCAAGCTTCCTACAACTGAACTATAAGGTACCTTGGACATCTTATCCTCCTCTTCTTGTGTCTTGTGACACATCTCCTTAGTCAACTTTAAATGACCAGGTAAAGGTGTGTTGATAGCTTTAGGATTGTCCATAGAGAAACATTGCAATACCTTCTCAACATAATTAGCTTGAGATAGTGTCAATTTTCTATTCTTCCTATCTCTACAAATCTTCATACCAAGGATTTTTTTTTCTGCCCCCAAATCCTTCATAGAAAATACATGTGCTAACTAGCATTTCAACACATTAATATGATCCATGTTAGACCCAACTACAAGCATATCATCAACATATAAACATAAAATTATGTAACTGTCATCATCCAACCTCTTAAAATAAACACAATGATCTGAATGACACCTATTGTATCCATGCTCATGCATAAAACTATCAAATTTTAGAAACCATTGCTGAGGTACTTACTTCAAGCCATATAAACTTTTCTTTAATTTCCACACTAAGTTCTCCTTACCTTTGACCTCAAATCCCTATGGCTGAGCCATATATATCTCTTCATCCAAATCACCATGAAGAAGGTTGTTTTAACATCAAGCTACTCTAAATGCAAATCTTTAGTAGTGACAATACTTAAAACAATACAGATAGAAGTCATCTTAACAATAGGAAAAAATATCTCATCAAAATCAATTCCCTTTTTTTGTACAAATCCTTTTACAACTAACCTTGCTTTAAATCTTTTCTTACCTCCATCCTTTTCTTTTAACTTGCGAACCCACTTATTTTGTAAAGCCCTTTTACCTGCAGGCAACTTACATAAATCCTATGTCATATTCTTTAGAAAATAGTCCATTTCATCGTTCATGAAAGACTCCCACTGAATCTTACTATCCACCTACACAACTTCATCATAACATTCAAGTTTGCCAGCATCAGTAAGTAAAATAGAATACAAAGAGGGAGAAAATTTGTGTTGAGGTCTAGTTTGCCTTGTTGACCATCTAACATTCACTAGTGTGTGTGGTATTTGTTGTTGTAGTTGTTGCACATCATGAGGAATGACTAACATCATCTTTTGGAGTATCATCTAGCACTAAATAATCATCTTCTTTATTCTCATGTTGTTGCAATAGATCTTTGTACAACACCTTCTCATTGAATATGACATCCCTGCTTCTTACAATTTTATGATTTTCAAAATCACAAAGCCTATAACCAAATTCGTTAAGGCCATATCCAAAAAATAAACTTTTCTTTGACTTAGCTTCTAGCTTGGTTCTATTTTCAGAATCTATGTGAGAAAATGCTTTACAACATAAGTTTTTCAAATAAGAATAACTCACCTTCTTACTAGCCCATGCTTCCTTTGGAATACCAAAACCCAAAAGAGTAGAGGGACCTCTATAAAACAAACATATAGTAGTATTGATAGCCTCTACCCACATATGTAAGGGAAATCTAGCATGCAATATCATGCTTCTTGCACACTCCATTATAGTCTTGTTCATGCAGTCAACCAGTCCATTTTCTTGTGGAGTCCTTGGAACAATTTTATGTCTATGAATACCATTAGTGGAGAAATAATCTTCAAATTCACGACTACAATACTCACCACCATTATCAGATCTGAGACATTTTAATTTCTTACCAGTCTCATTTTCAACCAAGCATTTTCATTTCTTAAAAGTTTGAAATACATCAAATTTCTATCTGAAGAAATAAACCCATACTTTTCTAGTTGCATCATCAATAAATGTAACATAATAATGAGAGCCACCAAGGGAAGATAGTTGAGCTAGTCCCCATAGAGCTATATGCACAAGCTCTAATTTCTCTCTTTTATTTTCTTTCACCGTCTTCACAAAACTCACTCTCTTTTGTTTTCCATACACACACCTTTCACAAAAATCCATATTAACACATTTTAGACTTGGTGAAACTTTCTTTGAATGAAGTACTTTCACACCTTTCTCACTCATGTGCCCATGTCTATTGTACCATAATGCTATATCAGAATTTATAGCAGCTATTTGTTCTCCCTGCTCAACTATAGCAACTATTCCTAAACATTCATTTTTCTTTGAAACAATAAAAGTAGAAGGAACAATATGTCCTATATAAATATATAAGTTTCCTACTTTCACACCTTTTGCCACTACAAGGGAATGTTTTGAAACCTTCCAATTTTTATCATTAAAAGTAACTACACAACCCTCATCACTAACTTTCCCTACTGAAATTAAATTCCTACTCAGCCTTGGAACATGTCTTACCCCATGTAGTAGCCAAGGATTCCCATTTTGCAACTTAATCTTAACTTTTCCCTTTCCGACAACTTGACAGGGTTCACTATTTCCCAAATAAATAAGTCTAAAATCTGCTTGGACATAATCAATGAAATAACCTCTATGAGGTGTAGCATGAAATGAAACACCATAATCTAATACCCATTCAAATCATCAACACTTTCTAAAGACACAAGCAAAGCATCCTCTTTAGATTTGCTACTTACTAGATTTGCCTCCTTGTCTCCATCTGGTTTATCTACATTTGTATTTTGATTCCAACAATGTTTCTTTTTATGCCCTGATTTCCCATAGTATCAGCAGTCATTTGGTCCTTTCAATTGAAATCTCCTCCCCTTTGACTTTCCTCTTGATTTCCCACAATTTTCAGAATTACTTGCTCTCTTAGTTGTTCTACCTCGACTTTGTGTGTTCAAAGAACTTTCTAATGTAGATCCACCTGAGGATTTCCTACAAGTTTCCTCACTCATATTTTGGGGTACTAGATTTAGGAATATAATTACTTACAGCCATTAAACCAAGCAATTCCAACTTTTAGGCAATGAACACAAAATCAAGAGAGCCCTAATTTCTTCATCAAAATTGATGCCCACAAAAGATAACTAGCTAGTAATAGTATTAAACTCATTTAAATTATTTTCAATAGATCCACCTTCTTCCATTTTAATACTAAATAAATGCTTCATGAAAAATACCTTATTTGAAGTGGAGGGCTTTTCATACAGTTTCTCTAGGTTTTGCATCAACTATTCTGTTGTCTTCACTTTAGTAATATTAAATGCCACTGATGGTGCTAGGCATAATCAAATGCTTCCAAATGCCTTCCTGTCCAAAAGATCCTAGTCGTCATTTGACATAGATCTTTGATTCTTGATTTTGCTTTCCAATGGCTTCCATAAATCCTTTTTATAAAGATAGTCATCCATTTGCATCTTCCATAACTAAAATTTTTTCCCATTAAACCTTTCAACCCTTAGCTTACCCTTGTCTACCATTGCTCCCACTCAACTATGAGACTCCCACTCAATCGTGAGACTTTCCTACAAAGGATAACTAGAAAAACAAGCTCACTCTAATACCACTTGTTAGGATTAAACCATAGACAAAAAATACAATTACATGCAAATATAATCAATATTAGAAAATAGTATATCACACAAAAAAGAAGACAAGACACCAAGATTTAACATGGTTTACCAAATCCCTAGGCTACGTCCACCAAATAGCAAGTCCGATATTATTACGACCTAGTGATTACAACCTGATTACAATCCAAATAGCAAAAACCAATTTTCACATCACTCACACTATCAAACAATCCCTAACCCTAAGCCATTTTATACAAGTATTTTTACCACTTTAGGGTTACAATTAATAATTACATGTCAGCCCAAAATCTTCATAAAATAGGGCCCAAATTTTTTTTCAAGGCAATGCCCCGAGCCCCAAAGAATTTATGAAGTATACATAGTACTTTCCTAATCAGTCACCACAATCTAACATACATAGTGACTATGTGATTCATATCCAAGGTGGGGCCAATAAATCTGTAGGTGTCTAAAAAGGGTTGAGGATATTTTAAGTGATATGTGTTTAATAATGATTCATCCTTTCATTAATGTCAATAGTTTTCAGAGTTTCTCTTAGCCATTGATCAGATTAGAGATGAATGGATGTCACTATTTCATTATAAGAAGATATGATTTGTTTAACCAAGGTGACATAGAGATAGGTTGACATGTGTCCCACCAATTTTTTTCAAAAAGTACGATATCTTCTCAACTATCAAATGAAGGAAAAATCTACAATGGTTGCTATCTCATTGTTCTAAAATGCACAAGTTTTAACCAAAGTGACATAGAGACCATGTCACATGTGGAGTGTATGGCCAACCTAGGGTAAATTAGGATTATTTCACTCATAGTCATCAGATCAAAGATCAATCTAGGGTCATTGTTATTGCATTATAGAAAGATATATGTTCTTTAATTATAGTGACATAATGACATGATGATACATGTCTCATGCATTATAACCATTACATGAAGGATTCTGATAAGACAAAAGGTTTCCAAATTTGTCAATGCGATTAGTTTGACTACTAGGTCACGAGGTTAAAAGGGAATCAACAACTAGAATAAATTATGTATGTCATATTTTTGCAGATCAATGGTCTCTTTTTAAATTTTGAAGCAAAAACATGCATCCCTACTCACTATAAAGCATTTATGAAAATTGAATGCCTCTCATAAAAATTGATATAGAAAGAATAAGGGAAATTTGACATTTCATTCTAAAAAGAGATTTTTGAAGAGTCAGAATATAGTGCTAGTGGAAACCAAGTTTTGTGCAAAGACAGATCATGAGTTACTACAAAAAGAAGCTGAATAATTCAATCCTAGTAACTTACATTCTTTCCCCTAGAAGAATTTTGGTAATTATCTTCGTTTCTTCACAATGCCTCTAAAGAAGAGTTTATCTGGGAAAGGGGGTTACCAACATAGAAATATCCATGATGAATTCTTAGAAAAATTGAATGAGTCCACCAATGATGCAACACAGATGAAGAAATTTTTTCCTCTTACTCCAAAGTTGAAAGTGATTGAGGGTCTATTTGATGAAGGAAATTGGACTTGTGATGCAATAACATCTAAAATAGGATTGTATCTTTTAAAAAAATGGTTCTCAGAGAGAAAGTTCTTCACCCCACATGGTAACATTTGGAATTTTGGCCCGGGAAAGCTAGTTATTTTAGGGGTATTCATGGAAGCTAACCTTCTAACTTTAGTAGCTAGAATGTATGATCCAATAACTAGGCCAGTGTGGGGCATTAAAATTTTTTTTTATGGAAAAGAACACCTAAAGAGATTCAGGAACTATTTGATATGGACCTTGCATCACAATAACATGAGGTTATTGATTTTCATGAGTTAGAAAAGGGATATCAATCTCAAAAAATGCAAATTAGGCAAGGAGCATTGAGGGGATACCTTGCAACTATTGGGAATTTAACATTGGTCACAACCTCGACCCAAGAACCTTTTAAGAAATAATTTTTCAATTCCTATGCCATAGATATCTATATGTCCTTATTTAGGTTTTTTGGCAAGGATGAACATGAGTTTATGCCAATCAAGTTGATGTATATGATGGTGCAAATTTCCTATCTCAGAGTAAGTATCATCCTTAATTTTTCCTCTTTTCAAGTTGAAAAAATCCATGTTGGATTGATTCGGATTACAAAAGAAAGATAGAGAGACCCTTTGAGTGGTATTCAATGCTAAAGCATATGTTCCTTTTCAAGAGAGCTACTTATTTTGGAGAATAAATTCAATTGACAAGAAAGCATGAAGGAGAACCAATGTCTGTCCAGCTCTGGAGTGCAAACATGTCATGGGATGTAAGTGAGGCCAATTTTTTTAGGTTTGATAGGTATTTTGCATCAAATTTGAGGATGCTCTTGTAAAACAATAACCCAAGAATTCCTAAATTTCATTTTGATTTTATGAAACCTATGGATTCCCCAAATGATTTGAAAGTATCCCATAATTGGGCATATATTATTCATTATCTAGTTTCTACTATGTTTAGAGTGTATAGATTCCAATGAACTTTACATGTGCTACCATACAGAGTGCCTTTGAAGGTTGGTTTAGTAGAGATATTATGGAAAATAGGTCTACTAGAGAAACTAGAATTAACAAGTAGATCAAGAGGCTCCTTTTTCCCAACATGCATTGTTGCACATCAATTTGTGATCACCAAAGGGGGATGGGTTTTCTTGTATAAAACTTTGAATCATTATAAAATGGCCATTTCCCATGCATGATTTTTTGATAATGAGGGATTTTTTGAGATATTAACGAAGAAAGAAAAATAAAAAAATCATGAGCATTTTTTTTTACCATCTTGAAGATGTCATATGAAATGAGTTTTCCTTGCAAGACCAAGAAGTGGAAAAGGAAAAACAAAGGGTCTACTCAAGAGTTTTGGAATTTGTGAATTGTTTTGAGAAATGTTACAACCCATTCTCAGATGCTAAAATAATGGCTGATAAGGTAAACAAGATGATGACATTCTTTGCAGAGGTAATGGATACTCTAAATGAGAAGAAATCTATCCTCATCAGAACTAACCTTGATAGAGAAAGAGAAGTCATGAAATAAATATCTTTCACTCTTGCTAATGGCTCAAGGCTGTTTGTTGTTTAGAAAAGCTTTGGCTATAGTGTAGTTAAGATTTGAAAGCAATATGACAACAAGGGGAAAGAAAAAATAGAGATAGGCATGTTTGTTTCCCTAGCCCATAAGAGACCTTAGATTGAGGAAAGGTCACCAGGGCCAACAACCAAGATGCAAAGAAATGGAGAAGATTCCATGAATCAAGGGCCAATTTATACACTTTTGGCATGATTTTTCACCTAGGAGAAAGATTAGTAAAATTCATTGTGAAAATCTAGGTTTCTATAGGAGCAACTAGGGTTTGTGTTCTTCATGGTCAAATTGTGCCCTAGAAAAAAAAACTTAATTGATGTTCCCTATTGTTTCATTTTACATTATGTTTGAAATGTTAGTCTACACAATTTTTTTTTTGAGGTGGGAGATTTGAAAAAAGCCTTAATACCTTTCAAAATTTCTTATTATAAGTTTTTTCCTCTAATCTTCTATTTCATTTTGCAAAATTGTCATTTTGCCCTAGCTCGTAACTCTTTTTCAACTCAAGGTCATGTTATGGTTAGCCCATGTCTTTATTTTCCTTTTTCCAACCCCTTTTGGCAAGTTATTTTTTAACTGTTGATCTCTTCCTTGATCAACAAACATCACATTCTTGCAAATTAAAAGTGTTCACTATTTAAGAAATGCAAAATTATGACTTACTGCCACATATTCTTGTGGGTCATCAAAGCATAGAATAAAGTATATCTTTCCTTACCATTGATCAAAATAAAAATTAATGGTTGTCATATTGTCCCAAGATGAAGATACGAGCGGTTTAAAAAGTGTGACATTGTGACAAAATGACAAGCGTCCCTATAGGCCCTTCTTGCATTCAAATAGTATGAAAATGAGCATCTTACTAGCCATAGATTTAGATCAAGATCAATGATAGTTGTTTACTTGCAAAACTAAAGTATTCAAGTTTTAACCAAAGTGAGATTATGCCATTTGACACATGAAGTTTGTGGGACAAGAATGAGCTATGAGTTGACAAAGGGTTGCTATTAGTGAATGTTACCAGTTGGCATATATTGATTCACTCTTTGTAATGGGCATGACAAGTATTAATGCTCTTTTCTAGCCATTAGATCTTCAGTTAATCAATGATCCTCACATTCTCACAATATAAAGTTGTTCAATGTTTAGCCAAAGAAAGAATGGGAGATGGTGACATGTATCTAACGGGGCCCACATCTTAAGAGGAGAGTAGAAATAGTT
The DNA here is from genome assembly GCA_028749045.1 of Cupressus sempervirens. Lineage (NCBI taxonomy): Eukaryota > Viridiplantae > Streptophyta > Pinopsida > Cupressales > Cupressaceae > Cupressus > Cupressus sempervirens. The sequence goes on along the minus strand of CM053789.1, from coordinate 415,053,901 downwards.
CAAATCTATCATGATCGTAGGATGTAAAAGAATTGATAGTGGTTGTATTCTTGCATGATAAAAGTGGTCAATTTTTAGCCAAAGCAAGAATATGATGTCTTGAGATGTGTCCAACTAAGTAAAAGGTGACAGAGTTGTTAAGTTTAAAACAATATTGTTCAATCATACCTAGATCAATTACTAGTTTTTAAATTTTTGGCATAACATGCACAATTTAAATGTTGGAGCATGATGAAGGGTGCTCCTCTTAATACGATAAACCATAATAGAAAAAAAAGAAACAACAACAAATAAGAGAAGAAAATATGGACTTCTTATTTGTACTACAAATGTAGAATTACAAAACTCACAAGTACAATGTACTAACCCACATGGGCACCTTCATTACAATAATCTACAAAACAAGTTATTAACTATCACCCAGAGTTGTTCTAGACAATGTTTAGGCCTTTCTTAAATAGACACTTGTATGCCACCCGAGAAGGTTCTAGACATTGAAACATAATACCTAGGGCTGATAGACCCTAACAATATATATAGAGTCAGCCAAATACATCTTTGACAATTATTTTAGATGTTTTGGGTAGCCCAACTTTTAATTATAACCACTCTTCAAAAATGCTAGCAATTGAGCTACTGGCTTAGAACAATGGTAGCATCATTTCTTCAAGTTTTTGGACCTCATCTAGGCAGTCTAAGGCCTCCAATAGTGATCCTAGAGATTTTTCTTGCAATTTTTTTCATCGAAAATCTACAATAACTTCTCTGATACTTAAGTTGGATCAATGGGTTTTTTATGGTAGGATTATAACTCTATATTGAACCTTCATATAAAATTGACAACATTCAAAGCTCATATGACAAACTTAATAAAAATAGAAAGTTCCCATAAATAGTAACCACCTTGTCTACTAGTCATTATTAAAATAGAAAATATTAAAAAGAAAATATTTTTGGGTGATGCAAGATTGCTCTTACACCTAGGATGCTCTTGCATTAGACACCTAGGGTAATTTGAGAAGTGACCCCATTATGTCTCATGTGTTCAAAGGAAAACCAAGATGGTTAACCTCCTCCCCTGCTAGCCATGATGAATCCTCTACTGACCTCCCTTCCCATTTGACCAGATATTCCTCATAAGTTTTTTTCCTTGTACTTTTGCCAACACAATTGTCTAGTATTTCCTCAATCTCCTTTATAGCCAAACTAGTTGCTGGAATAATCCACTGCTCTTTTGCAACTTTATTTCCATCACCTCCTTCATAATACTCTATAAAATTTGAACTATTAAATATATTTGAAATATTCAATTTAGTAGGCAACTTGACTTCATAAGCATTTCCAGAATCATGCCTTTTCACTATCGTGCATGGTCCAAACTTCATCATCTTTAGTTTATTGTATGTACCCACTAGAAAATGCTCCTTTCTCAAATAAACCATGACTCCATTTTCAATCTGAAATTCCTTATACCTCCTTTTCAAATTTTCCTTAGCTTTATACTATGTATTCATCTTTATGATTTTCTTCCTTACCTCCTCATGGATGTTCTTCAAATGTTTAGAAAATTCTCCTACTTTAGCACTACTTATCTCTCCTTTATCTTACTGCCTTAATTAAAAAGCATTTTTGGGGATACTCCCAAATACAATCTAGAATGGTGATTTACCAGTACTCATGTTCACATAATCATTATATGAAAATTCTACCTGTGGTGAAATCATATCCCATCCTTTTGGTTTCTCGCCAACCAAGCATCTCAGTAAGTTTCCTAAACTATGATTCACAACTTCTATCTGTGCATCAGTTTGTGGATGATGTGATGAACTAAACTTCAAATCTATCTTCAAATTCTTCCACAATGTATGCTAGAAATACCTAATAATTTTTGTATCTTGATCTAAAACTATACTCTTTGATAGACCATGTAGTCTCACCACTTCTCTAAAAGACAACTCTGCCACATGAGCAACATCACTAGTCTTCTTTCAAGGAATCTAACGTGTTATCTTTGAAAACCTATCAACCACCACAAAATTAGAATCATGCCAATGATGCATCCTCAATAATCCAAGAAAAAAATTCATACTAACATCCTCCTATGACTTCTCTAGTATAGGTAATAGCTGATACAACCTTGTATTTTGCTTCATTGTTTTTGCCATCTGACATACTCTGTAACTCTATAAAAATTTCTTCACATCTTGCTGCACCTGTTGCCAATAATAATTCTTTGTAACCAGAGCTATGGTTTTATCTCTACCAAAATGTCCAAACAATCCTCCACTATGCTTCTTCTTGATGATATTCTCTCTCATTGAGCTTCTAAGAATGCACAACTAGCTTTCGTTGAACAACATACTATCTTGGATCATGAAATCTGACCACTTTGTCCTGTCAAGTGTAACAGGTTCCATACAAGCCTTCAACACTTCACAAAAATTAGGATCATCTAGATACAAAGTATTAAGTTCCTTGAACCCAACCACATCCATATGAATTTCTGTTAGTGAAAGTTGTCTTCTACTAAGAGCATCTACAACTTTTTAGACTTCCCACTCCTCTATTTCAAAACAAATGGATAACTCTACAAAAACTCAACCCACTTCAAATTCCTTTAGTTCAATTTTCCTTGACTATTCAAATATTGCAAAGCTTGATGATTAGCATACAAAAAAAACTCCTTAGGAAGAAGATAGTGTCTCCACTTCTTCAATGCTTGAACTATAGCATACAATTCTTGATCATAAACATAACCTTTTCTTTTTGTATCATTCAATTTCTCACTAAAATAAGAAACAAGTCTACCTTCTTGGCTCATAATAGCTCCTATTGTAGTACCACTAGCATTAAAATCTACTCGAAACACCCTGTTAAAATTAGGAAGTGATAAAACATGACACTTAGTAACTTTTTGTTTCAATAGATTAAAACTCTTATTTTATCCTATAGCCCACTTAATTTTTTTCCTATCCCTCTCATTGTTTCAATCAAGGTTCCAAAAAAACTGCTAAAACCTCTTATGAAATTTTTGTAAAAACAAGCCAGTCCATGAAAAGATCTTACTCTGTCACACTCCTTGGAGTAGGCCATTCAAGGATAGCCTTCACTCTCTCTAGGTCCATTTTTAGATCTTCTGCTGAGACTACAAATCCTAGGTACATAGACTCCTTCTTTACAAAACTACACTTCTTCAAGTTTATCAACAAATTTTCTTCCCTCAACTTATGAAACACCTTGCGAATATGGATTAAATGCTCCTTCAATGTCTTACTAAAGATCAAAATGTCATCTAGGCAAATAGTGACAAACTTAATCAAAAACTCCTTCAATACCTCATTCATTAGCCTCATGTAAGTGCTTAGTGCATTGGTTAGCCCAAAATGCATGAATAAACATTCATATAATCCTTCCCATGTCTCAAAATAAGTCTTCCACTCATCACTTTCTTTGATATGAATCTGATGGTACCCACTTTTCAGATCTATCATTGTGAAATACTCAAATCCACTCAAAAAGTTCATAATATCATCTATCCTTGGCAATGGAAATATGTACTTTATTGTAATCTTATTGATAGCATGAGAATCTATGAACATCATTCATTCTCCATTATTTTTTGGTACTAATATGGCTAGCACAACACATGGACTTAGACTTTCTCAAATCAACCCCTTCTACAGTAACTCATGAACTTGTCTTTTTAACTCTTCACTTTCTTGTGGTGTCATTCAGTATGCTACCTTGTTTGGAAAACTAGCTCCTAGAACCAAATCCATTTGGTGACCAATCTTCCTAATTGGGGACAATATATTAGGCATATTATCTAATAAAATATCAGAAAACTCTTCCAACATATCTACAACTTTTGCAATACCTCCTCTACTTTTTCTTTACTATCTTTTGGAATTATAGCAAAACACATGCTCATGATTCATACCTTTGAGAAACTCTTTTCCATAAACAAAACACATTCTAATAGACCTGCACACCTTTTCTTCTTTCTCCTTCAACAACTTTAATTTATGTTTCACTCCATCCTTGGTTAGAGTGTAGGTATTTTCTCACTCATTGTGCCTAGGATGCTTGTGAAACTACCATGGCCTACCTAGAAAGATATTATATATGTCCATAGGTATGATATCACATAGTACGTCATCTTGGTAGCTTCAAATCTTGTACTTCACTAAGCACTATTCATTGACCATGATCTTGTGGTCATCTTGCACCCAAGAAATATGGTATGGATGTGGGTATTTCTATCTCTTCAGGTTCAACTTGGTGACCATCATTTTCGCTACTAGATTTTTAGTATTTCTACCATCAATGATTACATTACAACAATTATCTTCACATCTGTACCTTATGAAAAACAAGCTATTTCTTTGATCAGGTTCATTTTCACCACTTAGTAGGTCTTTTGTATTAACTAGGACTTGTCTTCTTTCAACATCTTCAAAAATGTGAGGATTTAACATCTTCATCAATCTATGCTACGTTGGCTTGGCCTTCTATTCTATAGTCTGTGCTTCCTTGGTACTAGGAACATTCAAATGCTCTATGTCCTTCTTCTCTACAATAAAAACATTTCCCATGGAAGCCTCCTATTCCAAATCCTTGTCCTCTGCCTCTTCCTCTCTAATCTCTACTTTTATGATCATGGAAATGATTGGAATTATTCCTCCTCTGGCTCTGACTACTACTTCCAACCTCATCCTTGTTCTTTTGATCATTATTATAGCCTCCATAAGATCATCCACTAGATCTTTCATTATGACCTCTTACACTATTCTTGTTGTCAAACTTCTTGCTCAATTTTTCCTCAAGTATTAGGGCAAATTGGTATGCTTGCTCAATATTATTCATTCGAACCAGACTTAACTCATCCTGAATACTTAGCCTTAACCCATTCAAATAATGAGCCACTTTCTCCTTATTAGCTTTTGTATGGCTGGTTTTGATGAGAACTTAGTAGAACTCTTTGGTATAATCTTGAATATATTTTTCCTACTTGCTTAAACCCTTACATCTTCTTCAATAGATTAACCTCATAATCCACATGAATGAATTATCGCTCTAGTTTAGCTATCATCCTATCCCATCTAGTGATTTTGTCCTTTCTCTTTCTATTTTTCTCCAAGTATTTTTCCTTCACAAACTTGACCCTATCAGGATCATCAATATCTTCATACTCAAAGCACTCCTCTAGTTCATTGATCCAATTGATGAGATCCTCTGGTTAAGAATTCTCAAAAAAGTGGGAATCTCAAAGTTAGGTATTTTTCCACTCTTGGAGATGGCCCTAAAAAGCCTCTCTTCCTCTAGGTTTATAATTATCTTCACTTCAAAAAAATTTCTTCTACTTTATCCTCATCCTCTCCGTCATCTCCTACAAAAAGATTCTTTCCTCTATGCATTTTTTCTTCCAATGATTGCATTTGTCTTTGGAGGGATCTAAAACCCTAAGGTGTAACACCTATATCTCTTCCTCTACATGCTCTTCATGGAGGCATATTTGTTCTTTTACTAACGCCCTAGTGGAAACCACCTCACAATTGACAATCTATCTACATGCTCAACCCAAACCATGGTCCTAGTACGAACTACCTTGCAATCAATGATCTGTTCACACACTCAAGAACTCTAGCTTTGATACCACTTGATGAAGAGTACTCCACTTAATACCATAAACAATAACAAAAAACAAAGAAACAACAACAAATTTGAGAACAAAATATGGACTTCTTATTTGTGTTGCAAAAGTGGAATTACATAATTCACATTTATAATATGCTAACCCACATGGGTGCCTTCATTATAATAATCTGCAAGACAAACTGTGAACTATCACCTAGAGTTGTTCTAAACAATGTTTGAGCCTTTCTTAAATAGGAAATTTTATCCCTCCTAGGAAGGTTCTAGACATTGAAACTTAATAACTAGGGCTGAAAGACCCTAAGAATACATATAGAGTAGGCCAAATACTTCTTTGACAACTATGTTAGATATTTTGGGTAGCCTAACTTTGAAAGACCATAAGTCACAAACCGTTGCTCTGATTAGCTATTATAACCACTTTTCTAAAATGTGAGCTCTTGATCTACAGGCTCAAAATTGTGATAGTGCCCTTCCATCAAGTTTTTGGACCTCATCCGGGCAATCAAAGGCCTCCAATGGTGAGCCTAAAGATTTTTCTACAAATATTTCCACCGACAATCTACAATAACTTCGTTGATACTTAAGCTAGAGCAATGAGATTTATAAGGTAGGATTATAACTCTACAATGAATTTTTATATAAAAAATGAGAACAGTCTGAGCTTGTATGAAAAACTTATTAAAAATAGTAAGTTCCCATAAATAGTAACCACCTTGTCTACTAGTCCTTATTAAAATGGAAAAGACTAAAAAGAAAATATTTTTTCATGATGCAAGATTTCTCTTACACCCAAGATCCTTGAAAATTTGTGTGAAGGAAATTTACATAATATCTGCAATTCAATTGATAACTAGTTACAACTTGAAATAGTTTTGAAGCACAAAGAACTAAAGCTTATAGTTTGATTTTTCCATATAGTGAATTATTGTGAACAATTTTTTTTGTCAAAGAAAGAAATTTGTGAGTAAGTTCCTAAAACTTCCCCTATTTTAAGAAATTCCTATCTCAATTTTATTGATAATAATGCGACCACTAAGGGATTTTTTTAAGAAGGTAGATTACCAACATAGGAATGTAAATTATGAATTCTTGGAACAATTTTCCTTCTCCACCAACAAGGAAGCTAAAGGAAAAGAATTGGTCCCCAAAAGCACTAGATTGTTCATTATTAGGTTTTTATGACAAAACAAATTGTATTAGAGATGTCAAGGTATCTACTAGTGGTTTTGAGCTATTCAAAAAATGGTTCTTAGAAAGGAAACATTATACTCCATTAAGTAATGTGTGGCAATTTGATATTGGAAAGTTGATATTTCCTTGTGTTTTCTTCAACAATGACTTGTTGACAATGTTAACAAAGAGGTATGATCCTATGCTGAGGGTCATGAAGAATCATGTAGGGGAAAACCTATTTATGGTCACACCCGAAGTGATTACAAAAGTTTTCATGATGAACCCTAATGATGTATTGCATGAGAAAATTGACCTAAATAATTTGCAAATACAGTATGATGCTCAAAAGGTATATCTTTAGGGAGGGCCATTTCAAGAACATTTTGTAAGGATAGGGAATCTATCACTAGTGATAGCTAATACCCCAGATCCATTTTTGAAGAAATATTTCAAACCTAGGGTATATATGCTTTACTTCTCCATCTGTAAGATCATTGGTATGGATGAGCAAGATCACATCCAGGGATCCCTAGCTTTAATTATTGCCTAGACATTTTAGTATGGTATGAGCCCTTTCTTTAAATTTTCATCATATATGTCTTTCAAAAAAAAATCATAATGGATTAATTGGCACCAGTAAGGCCAAGCTTGAAAAACCTTTCTACTAGTATTAATTGTTGATGTATATGTTCCTATACAAAGGAGTTTATGCTTTCTCAAAATAAATTAAACTAGAATTGGAAAAGGATGGGGAGAAGCTACTAGTTTAGTAATGGAGTGTTGACATGAAATGAGAGGTTAAAAATGCTATTTTTTCTACTTTGACAGATATTTTGCCTCAAAGTTGAGGATTTTGCTAACTGGAGATAAGCCTAAGATACCTAGCCCTTCTTAGAGCTAATTAGGCCCAAGGATCATGCCAAAGGTTTGAAAGTAAGTCATAACTGGGGGGATGCCATACCTTACTTTGTATCTATTATTTTTAGAATATATGGTTTCCACGGGAGGCCTCATGTCCTTCCATATCAGGTGCCTTTAAAGGTTGGAATTGCAAAATTTCTATGGTAGATAGGAGGACTTGAAGAAAGAGAGCTGGTGGGTAGATTCAAATGAACAATCTTCCCAAATTTCATAGTGGTTCACAATTTTATACTTACAAAAGGAGGATGGAAACATCTAGGCAGGTTTCTTGACAAGTACCAAATGGCTCAGTCTCATCCTTATTTCATTGACCTAGAAGGCTTTAATGACATGATTGAAGATAGAACTAAAGCTAACTCTTATCAAAATGTTGTTTACTTTCCTAACTTGAAATTATAATAAATGAATATTTTTTGGAAGAATAGGAAGTGAAAAAGGGAAAATGGAAAGTGCATAGTAGGATCCTAGAGTTTATTAATGTGTTAGATAAGAAATATGATCCCCTTGCTGATATTAAATATTGGAGAAATAAGATTAATAAACTAATGGGAAATTTTGTTGGTTTCATAAAAACCCTTAATGAGAAGAAAGGGATGTTGATACAATCATACATTGATCAATCCATATGGATTGAAAAGAGGCTAATAAATAAGGTCATAATAAGTTTAGGAAAATATACCTTACAAAGAAGGGCATAATATGTTGTAGCTAGAAACGTAGGTCCATTTAGTTGGTTCCCTTATATAAAAGACATCTTTTAGAGACCACACCTTCAACACTAGGAACTAAAAGTAGAAATTGGAACAAGGTTCCTCATCGAAAGCCAAGGATTACTCCCCTTCAGAAACTCCCATCCATATTGAAAATGAATAATCCCTAAGAGATAAATTGAAGCAAATGGGAGGTTAAGGTGGCATTTTGATAACTACATGAGAGAGGCAGATGAATAAATGGGATAGAGAAGATTATCTCAAACTTCCAACAACATTAGGTAAAAATGAAAATAGGAGAAGAATCAAGCTAGCTTTGAGTTTCTTCTTCGCCAGGTTCTCTACCACCTACCAAACCCATAGTTGAAATCACTGATACACCTTAGTATTAATGAGGTACCACTACAAAGGAAATAGGTGAAAAAGAGAAAAAGAAACTCTAAGAATTACAGATAGAGTTGATAATTCAACATGAGGATAGAATAAGAGCCCCTTTTTCAATTAGGGATGTCAAGGTTGGTGGATATGTGGGAAGAGATGAACAAAAATGAAGCCGCCTTAAGAATTTTTTTGAATAAATAGATCAATAGAGATGATTCCATCACTACTCCATGTTTCTTTTAATGATGCAACTCATGAATAGATAGAGAAAAAGTTTGATTAGGTGAGTGATCTTCTAAATTATGATAAGAACAAAGATATGCTATGGAGAAGATTGGAAATATGTTTCTCTAAATATCTTTGTAAAAGTTTTGATCTATTTCACCATGTTCTAAAGGGTTTAGGCCATAGAAAAGATAAGGAAGAATGAGGGGATGAGTTAAAGGAGCTCCTAAGTAGTAGGATGAATGATGTAGTTAACAAAGAAAACTACATTTGGTTTGCTATCACAACTAAAAATTTAGTGCAAGTACAACTATTCTTTGGTTCTTTCCATGAAGATTTTGTTGAAATAAAAAAAGTTAAAAAAAGATGTGCCAAGGAGGGAAAGAGAGATATTAGACTTCAATTGGCTAGATGACACAATTTTCAACAAGTTTATGGGAGATTACACTTCAATCACACAACTATTATAAGTGGCTCCTTAGGAAGGGCTTGTACATTAAGAAAAAACTACAGAGGCAATGTGCTTGGTTGATGTAGCTACTCAAATTTATGACATAATAGCTAATCAAAAACTTTAAATAGAAACCAAAGTGTCAAAGATGGGTATATGAGAAGAAGAGAAAGTGGTCCCACAAATTGACAAGAAACAAGAAAAAGAAGGTCAATCATCAAATGAAGTGGATGAACAAGGAGCTACCAAAACTAAGCTAGCCCCACCATAGAGTGAAAATAAAGAGATCATTCTGTTACTAGACAAAAGGCAACCAATTTTGTTTCTTCTCATGCAAATTTTGATAGTGACAGTTTTGTCCTTTTGCAAACTTTTTGTTTTAAGGAGAGCTATACTTTTCCCTCTAAGCTTGAAGCTTGTTTCAACTCACACTATATAAGTGAGTTTCCAAGGTTAGAGGAGGGTTCAAACTTATTTTTGTTATATGAGTTGATCCATGCATATTATAAATCTATTCTAGAATTGAATATGAAAGTTTATAGTTGCAAGTCTATGTCTGTTATTTTTTGATAGGGATAAACACTAAATTGTATATAGTTTTAAAGAAATTAATATAAGTATAGAAAGCTAGTTTTCATCCCACATCTTGTCTCTTTCTGTGTTTCCATCTTGTTCTCTAAGATTTAATAGAAATTTTTATTAAGTTTTAGTTGTGATTAGTTTCAAAATATATTTCAATTTTCTTTGGCTGATAATTTGATGGATTATGTAAATTCTTTATGTAATTTTAAAGAAGACTATGGTTTTAAGTAAAGATATATATGTGCAAGATCTAGAAATTAACAATTATGAGTCTTTGCACAAAGTGTCAAGATAAGATCTAGAAGTAGGTGTGTGATCTCTATGAGTTATAGCCTAATGGAAAAGGAACTAGCCACCCTTATGATTTAATCTAATTGGAAAACTTTTAATAATGCAAAAAACTCCAATCAATCAATATTTTAATTTTTCTATTATTCAATTCTCAAATGTTAGCCCACACTTGATTAATGGGACATAGGGTTTGGTAAAATAGCTAGTTATCATCTCTTTGTTGCCATTGAATTAGAAGAGAAAGGGATAAATCATCTATTACTTTTGGAGTTCATGTTGAGAAAATTGTTTTTAAGGTAGATAAGAGTGAATTCCTAAGGTAAACCCACTTGATTCTTGCAAAGTTCAAAGTGGAGAAGACTTCAAGTTCTTGTTAGTTGGTTTTTTAATTTTGCCATTCTGAATACCCAATATGGTTTCTAGCCAATTCTTATGTTTTCTAACATTGTAAAGGTAGTTGAAATCATTATTAAATTAGGAGGCAACATATACCATCTTAGTCACCCCTTTTCTTTGGAGATGAATTACTCATAGTTCAACAAATGGAGCAACTTGGAAGTCAACATGGAGTCTCTATTATTTCAGCTGAGTTAGAAGAAGGAACAATAAAAGAACCTCCTGTACCCAATTTAGAGCTAACTATGGCCAATTTTAAGGGGGAAGAGTCAGATCCTATGATTGAACAAACTAGTCACAAGTTTCTATCAAATGACAACTTCATTAAATCAAGGGTTTTTTATCAATTTGCATGGAGAGCCAATATTGCAAATTTTGAGGACAAATGTCAAAAAAGAAAAATAGAACAACCAAATAAAGGAAACCATGTTCTAGAAGATGAAATAAAGAATGAGATGATGCAAGATTTTAATAAAATAAGTCTAGAGGAAGGAAGAGGAATGATTAGAAGAGTTGGAGTACAACTTCTTCCCAATTGGGATATTGTTGATGCTATGGTTTTTGATGTAGTGAGGAAAGGAATGAATACTGAGGAACAAAAATAAAAATTATTAGGGGTTTTAGAGTACATGGAAGATCATGTTACCTTAGTCATTTGGTCAATACAAAGAGGAAATATGACTCACTCCTCTAAGCCTAATATTTCAAATATAATAAGGAATTTAATTGTGAAAAGAGTAGAAGATACTCCAAATGAGGAGGCTGCTGAGATGAATGTTGGAACAAAAAACCTTGCACTTGCTATTGTTAGGAAAGAAAAGAGATTCATATAGGAACTATAGGTGAAGTATGAACAAGTCTTGGGAGCCTATAATAGAGAGGTGAAGAAGAGGCAATACCTTCAGAATGAAATTTCTCGATGTAAAGGACAACAAGTCAAAATAATAAAAGTTGGGGAGTCAACTTAGAGACTCATTACATCTTCACCTCCTCCTCAACCACCAACTATCCATATAGTTGAAATCTGTGACATTCCTCTACATCAAGAAGATACTACTAAATAGGATATGGAAGAAGAAAAGGCTAGGCTCAAGGTGATGCAGATAGAAGTATGGAAAATTATGAGCACAAAAATAAGGGAAGCACTATTATTTTTATTTATGATATTGATACTAGAAGATTGCGTTACATGATGACCCAATTTCTCTCTACTATTAAAGATCTTAGTAATGATGATAATAGGCTAAGAGATATCCTAAATAAGTTGGTAGTAAGAGAAGAGACAATTGCATAAATATTTTTTGATATAGTTGATAAAGAGCATGATGACTATTATGCTAAAAAAATATATGATCAAGTAATTGGTTTGTTAGAGTTTGATGCAAAAGTGATGTAGGAGCATCTTGGGTTTTCTTGGTGACTACTTTGGAGTTCATGAGAGAAGGCTCAGTAGTTTCTTTGGAGGGTGCCTAGATTGGTCCTCAAGAAAAGAAGGACTGGTGCTTGGCGTGCTTTGGGAGCTTAGAAAAGTCTTGGTTTCTCAGCATGGTCTATGGAGCTTGGCATGGTCTCAGAGGTAGTCTATGGAACTCAGAATCACCTAGGAGCTTGACATTGGTTGTGCTTTTATTGATGCTCGACTTGGTTTCTCTGGCATTTGGCTTGGTCTTGGTTCTTGTTGGTGCTGAGTTGTCTTGAGATGACCTTGGCATTTAATTTATGTATAGAGTATTTAATTTGTGTTGTAGCTGACTTGTGGCTTAACATATATTTATTGTAAGGGGTTTATTTAATTTGTAATTGGTAGGCCAACTTGTGGCTTAGTTGGGTATAATTAAGGGGTCTTGTGGAGTATTTTAGATTTAGAGAGGAGGTGATTATTCATCCACATGGATAAGAGGAGGAGCTTGAGGAGAAAATTTGGAGAATAGCTAGTAGCTACGGCTTGGAAAACAACGAGATTTCTTGGTGGCCTTGTGAGAAAAAGTTGAGATCTTCCTTGTGGTTTTCTACCAGAGTGTAGTTCTAGACTAGCTAAGGTTTGATTGGTATCTTGAGGGATATTCCATAATTATTGCTTGCTTTATATTTTTCCATAACTAGGAAGGCCTTATAGCGCAACACATTGCATGTAAATAGCTATATTTTATGAATATATTATTTTAATTTGGTATCAGATCTTGCATTATTGTTTCTTGTTGTTGTGTTTCCACTACATGGTCTTATTGCTGGGGGCTAGGAAATCTCCTTTAGGGGTTCTCCTACCTTTCCCTATGTCAAAAGAGAGAGTTACTATAAAGACAAATAGGGTCATGCATCTCCAAATGTCAGAACAAAAGGTTCACTTTTTTTCCTTCATAGTTCATAAAAATACATGAGATAAAGACATCAACAAATTAGGATGATGATATGATGGCCATGCCAAATGATTAAATAAGTAAAATAACAAGTAATGATGACAATTTGTTATTTATAGATGTTGTGTCAGACTTGATGGAAGCTAGATGATTTCATAAACTTTTTATTTTTGATGCAAAATATTTCAATAATGAATGGAAGATATTGTTAGTAAAGAAAAAGAAGTCATCAGTTATGACTAGCTTGATGTTTCAACATATGATTAATGGGTGGCCAAGTATGTGCCAACAACAAAATCTTCATAGGTAGTAGTAGATGACAGAATGCAAGAAAAATCGACAACTATTGAAGAATTGAGGGTTGTTGACAAATTTGTTCAAACACCTAATGAGGAAGTTGAAGCCAAGATAGGAGAGATAGATGAGACAAATCCTCAACCAATGTAAGAAGTTAAAGACACAATACTAGAAGTTGTTGAGGAAAAAGATAATCAATTGCTTGCTATAGATATTAAAGTATCAGATCAAAGCCTAACTAAAGAAGAAAAGATGGTTCCAAAACTTGAGGAAAAGGATGAAGAAAAGGAAAAACCATCATGAATTATGGATGAACAAGAAAAGAAAAAATAGAATAGGCCCCACCACAAAGTACTGAATAAATATAACATTTTATTATCAAATAAAAGGCCAAAAAAATTTTTTTCTTCGTGTGCAATGATGAAAGTGACCTTTAATCTTGTTTTTAATATTTAAGCTTTTGTTTTAAGGACAACTATCATTTTCCCTCTAGTCCTAAATCTTTTTGCAAATCGTGCTAGGTATAAGGAAGTTCTAAAGGCTAGAGGAAGGCTAGAGGAGGGGTTCGAGTTTCCTTTTGGTTAAACTAGGTTTTGTTCAAGTTTTGATTCAGTCCATGCATATTGTAATTTTGTTCCAAAATTGAAAAGAAAGTTAACAATTGCTAGTCTACTAGAGTTGTTTATGGATAGAGATGGTCATTGAAGTGTATAAAATTTCAAAGAAATTAATATAAAATGTAGAAAGCTAGCAGTCTGTCCTAGATCTTATCTCTTCTTTTTATCTCCATTCTATTTCTCTAAGATTTAATGGAAAATTTTATTAAATTTCAGTTGCAATTCATTTTGAATTATATTTCAATTTTCTTTTTCTAATAATCTAATGGATTATGTAAATGCTTGATGTAAACTGGAAGAACTTTATGGTTTTTAGCTAAAGATTTTGTTAAATATGAGATCTAGAAATGAACATTGATAATCTTTTCACAAAGTGTCAAGATTGTTGATAACAATTATGCAATTGTATATTGTCATTGATGTTAGACAAATGATACACTCTAACCAAGTACTTCTAGTAGTAACTGAGCTCACAAGAGTCTAGTTTCAGCTAAGAAGAAGTTAAAATGAAACCAAGTTTAGTAATCAAGCATAAAATAAGCTATGTCAGTCATTGAAGAATTTCCATGTAAACTGAATTAGGTTGGTTACCAAGGAACTCAATGGTAATCGAGTGACCCTATTTCAATATCAACTAACCTACAACAAAGTAGTTTTGTTTATTATCTGGTTTGTGGAAGCTGACTCAATAGATGATAATTATTTATTTGTAAAGGTATTCAAATTGACTTGACATTGGGATTCATATATATGAAAGGTCAAGTTGTGGAAGTTGTGGAAGAAGATAAGATGTGAATAAAGAAGAACATTTGATCAAAAGAAGAATATCTAAGGAGCTACAAAGATAGAAGAAGATAGATGGAACAATGGGAGAAATGTCAAAAACGATAAAAGGAATCATGAAAGGAACTCTGGAACTATGGAAGCAAATTAGAAACAAAGAAATGTAGTCAATGAACTTTGAGAAGAACTCAATGAGGCATTTTTAAAAGGATTAGACATCTCAAAAGAAAAGTTAAAAGATGATGAGAGAAGAAGATCGAACTCAATAATCAAGTTAGATTCAAATAAGTTGAATTAAGCCTTTTCACAACACTAGAATTTTTAACTTCACTTAGAGATCAAATTATGAGTAGAAAAGTTGAGAAAATGTGTATCAGGATAAGTTTAGACTATATCTAAGATCATTGAAAATTTGGAGCTTACCTAAACTAGTTATAAGAGTTGTTGATATTATAGATAAAGTTAATTCTAAATAGAAGATGAAAACTATGTTCTTACTAAAAATTTTATGGAGTGAAGTTTTATGGAGCATTTTAATGATGGAAGGAAGCTATGGTAAGCATCAGGTAGCATCTAAAGATTAGATACAAGATCTTGAGTAGATAATTGATTTCAAAATGTAACTAACAAATTTTTCATGTTTTCAAAGTACACAATTAATGTAAGTTCAAATTGATGAATAAATCAAGTATAAAATTGATTACCACCTTATTGTGATTACATCTGAAGCATAGAGCACTCAAAAGCAACTTGATAACATAATTTTGAAGTAATATCTATTTTTTGAAAGAGCTATTTTATCATTTATTTGCAGATTTTCTTTAATAAATTTTATATTTGTTAGAACAATGGGTATGTCAATAATTCATAATGTTGAGAATGAGGAGAGACAAAAATTGAAGGTTGTTTTCATGAAACCTATAGAAGGAAACCCTAGTTCAAAATTATCCATTGCATTGAACAATGTAGTGCACTTGGACCATGTAGAAAGTTACTTAATAGCAAGTTTGAATCTATTAGAAGCAAGTATATAAATAGAGATATGGAATTAGTCTTTAACCATGATATGACTATGAAGCCCAGATTTGCACATTTGAAAGAACTACACCTATTCAAATATCATTTTGATTAAGAATTGAACATAGATGAGTGGACATAGATCATATTAAATAGAATTCATGATGGAAAACTATAGATGGAAGACAATGCAATTGATATTTTAGTTGACCTTATTCATGAGGTAACTGGTCTTAGAAAATAAGGAACTATACCTATAGGTGAAAAAATTGTTAACATAAAGGTTTAGAGCTACACAAAAGTAGTTTATAATGGAAAGGCCATGATGATAAACACCATTACATAATATGATGTAAGATTCCTGAGTAGAATCATTGCCTACTATATATATGAAAGTTCAAAGATTGATGAATTATTAGTAGGATTCATCTATGTAGGCTATAAGATATGTGTCGAGAAGGAACAAGTTAACCTTATTAAAATTCTAAGAATGCAACTTCATGAGAACCTTGAGAAAATCAAAAGGACTAAGAATAGTGTGTTTAGATTTTAGTCATTGATCAATCATTTATTTTTTCATGCACTTAAAAGATTTCCATATTTGTTAATCATAGAGATTATGAGTAGTGAGAGGTGTACAATGGAGAAGATTATTGATGTATGTAGAAGACATCCAATAGATAAAATATTGGATAGTGGGAATTTGATAATGAAAACATTTTAGAATGAGATTAGACAAAGATTCAAAATTGAACTAGCAATTTTAGAAAGATTAAAAGAAGATATATGTGCTTTCGTTGATACAAATTTTACTTATAATCATGTAGAAGAACCAAAAGAAACATTCCTTGATCCCTTAAGTTATGATATAAGTGATGATATAGTAGTTGGATACATTGATTTATTATTGAACTCTGAGAAGGATCAAGCTGAGTATAGATTTGGAACTTATGATGAGATTACCATTTAAGAATCTTTAGAGAAAGCATCTCACTAGGAGATAGAAACAATAATGAAGAAAGATCTATCAAAGGCTAGTATGACTAAAAATGAGTCACAATTAGTTTGACAATCTATGAAGCAAGGTATAAAATATGTGCAACCTTTGTTAGTGTATATTGTAGAGACATCTTGAAAATAGAGCATTCCTTATGTTGCAGTGTCAGATGTATAGCCAAGTGAGATGAAGAGGAAATTAGAGAGGTTAGTAGAAGTTGTGACCACAAGACAAAAAGGGTCAAGCAATAAGTCAATGGACTAGGAAAGAGACAAAATACATTGATGACAATTGTTGAATCTAGAAAAGAAGAAGAACAATAACACAAAGCTAAATAGGTAGAGAAAGTAACTACTTCTAAACAATTAGCAAGAAAAGCTTGGCAACTGTAGAAGCCAAAGATAGAGAAGATAAATTCATCCATTACCAATGAAGGGGATTTCGTTCAGAAGAACAAATTTTAAGACTTAGATAATGATATTGAAAAGGATCAAATTGATATCTCTACTTTGAGATACATAATAGCTAATAATATGAAACTTAACGATATTGAGGTAGGATAAATTAGAAAGTCTATGATAGACTCATTGTAAAGAAGGCACCAACTCAAGAAGAGGACTTAGAACTTTGGAAGTCTATGATAAGGACCATATGAGAGAGATATGACAAAGAAGAAGTCAAGGGATTGTTGACTAATTTGGAACCTTACTTAAAAAACAAACTAAGACCTTTTCTCTTTACAGTGGGTGAGAAGGAAAAAAGAACAAGTGCAACAGTGGCAACCATAAGTCAAATGATGATAGAATCCAAGGAAGCACCTCCACCAGAACCCAGAACCTCAGAAGTGTCAGTAAGTGGTGACACAATCCAAATTGATGAGATCAATATTAAAATTAACATTGATGATACTAACCCTTTTGAGATTTTAGAATAGACCAAATCTCATGCTAAGGATATTAAAGAACAATTAAAACAAATTGAAGAGGAGAAAAGGCTTCTAGAGGAAGAAAAGAGGAAAATAGAAGAATCCAGGCATAAATTGGTTAAACAAGAAATTAAGAAAATAGTTGAAGAAGAAAAGAAGAGGAAAGTATAGGAAGATATGAAGAAAAGAATAGATGAGGAAGAAAAGATAGAAAAAGAAAGAAGAGAAAAAGAAGAGAAAGAGAAAGAAGAGAGAAGTGTTAAAGTGGCAGTTGAGAAGAAGCAAAAGGGAAGATAAATCTAAACCTTCTAGTTCATCTACTCCACTTTCACTTGCTAGCTTGACAACTGATGAGAATGATCAAACTAACTTGATCTCATCTCTAAACAAGCTTATTGAGAAGAACATGAAAGTGAAGAACCTATAGAGAACCTTGATGGATGTTATTAATAAATTACATAGTACTCTAGCATTCTAGCATACAAAGACAGAGCTAGAATAGAGGGCACAAGTAGTATTGAAGCCTTTTTGGTGAAGAATTTTCAAATTTTTTGAATGTGGTAGAATCAAAGGCCCATATTTCACATGATGCTAATTTATTTAGCACCATTTCTCAGAATATCAAGAATTTAGTAAGTCTTGATACTTGTATCAAGGAACTTCAAAAATGTCAAAAGGATGGCAAGGTATTGTACATTAAGTGTACCCTATATTATAAGTTTACTAAGGATCTTGATAGTAAGATTGAAGGTAAGTTGAGTGAGCTAGAGGATCTATCTAACTAGATACAACAAAATTTCAACAAAGTTGATGACAATGAAGGACAAGTGGCCAATACTAATTGTGATATCAAGAAACTAGAACTTCAAAATGAATTTTTTTTTGGATTTTAGAGAGTTTATTGCTCTAAAAATATCTATTGTAGAGAGAGTTGGAGGAGTGTGTCAAAGCCAAGGACACTTATTCTAACTTTTTATACTCCGATCTTAATGCAATTGAGATTGCATCATATGCCATATGTGTGATTCTCACCTTTGCTAAATCCATCAAGGATGCATGGAAAAAAGGTATGAATAAACTTAAGGCAAGTTTTGATGGCTATATGAAGACACTATCAACTTAAGGCAGATGTTTACAAAGTTTTTTTCACAACACTTTTGACAGTTTTGACATTCTAACCTTTGTCATTAATGTCAAAGGGGGAGAAGATGCATAAAAAAATTGTAAATAAGGTAAAGGGGAGAAAATAAAATTTTAAGGTATGAAACCATATTGTAAGGGGGAGCATATTTAAGATGGACAAGTTGTAATAGATGATTAATGTAAAATTACTGTATTGTTTTTGACATGTTTTTGTTACTTAGCCAATTTTCCCTATTTTGTTGCCATCAATACTAAAAGGGGAGATAGTTGACAATTGGATAAAAAAGATATATAAAATTGTTGTCAATTATGGCAACACATGATGTACATGCTTATAGGAAACCTCAAAAATAAACATACTAAGCTTTTGGTACTTAGAAGATTGTCTAAGTATGCATTTAGATTACAAAAATTTATTGTTTTGTATGTAACTTGTTACTCATGTCATATTATGACTAGAAAAGTAATATGGAGATATTATACATGTTGATAATGGTGTGTATCACCTTGGAAATTAGTACAAACTTTACAAAAAAAGACATATTCATGTTTTACTAGTGAAACAAGACAACAAAATCAAAGGAAAGGAAATATTTTATTTACATAATAATTACTTGACCAGTTAGGGACGACATCCTAGATGTTTACTGTAAGTTGGAAAAGTATATTATGTTCTCAACTAACCTAGAATAAATTTTTGAAAAGGCATGGTATTTATGCAAAGGACATCTTGTGAATTCAAGTGTGCAAGAAATGTAAAAGTTGATGAGAAAGTGATATGTTATGATATGAAAACTTTCTATGAAGTGATATATGTGAAGTTGATTTATTGTGATCTGAGGTCTAGCTAAGGTAAGAGATTAGTCAAGAAAGAAGTCACAACACCCATATACCTGAAGACTAATTATTTGTTTGGGTAGTGAACTCTTCTTCAAATTAGAAGTGCATATTTAGGTAGTGGGTGTAGAACCAGAATCAGTATGCAAAGAACATTAACAAATAAAGTAAACATTCACAAACCAAAAACTAAATTCACATATATGCTTAGACAAAGAAAGAAAACAAGAAGTGCAAACCTCACAAGAGAAAACACTCCATGCTTTCTTGATTCTGTAGATGTGTCCTTTTGCTGTGGATGTATGCTCAAGATGCTCAAAAGTTGCTTCAATGGAGATGGGTAATGGCAAATTGGTAGCTTTGTGAGCTCTCAATTTGGCATTATGAGGGTATGGTTGATGGCTTTGGTTCTCAAAATAGCATGGTAACTTTAGCTCAAAGATTGTTGATGAAATGGCTTGGAATGGAATTCAATTTATAGGCTAAGGGGTAGAGGGATGGAGGGCTTAGATGCAAGGATGGATGAAGGCTTAAGGAGGGCTAGGATGCACTCAAAGGAGAGCACATGGATTGTGCTTGTTTAGCACCAATGAGAAGGTGACACTTGTCACAAGGAGGATGAGTGTGAGAGGGTAGGGTAAAGGGTTGGTTAAAGTCATGATGAGTGGGGTTGAGTATGTAAGAGGGATGTAAGAGGAATGAGTGTGGAAGAGGGAAGAGTGTGGAAGATGGGTGTAAGAGTCATGAGTGGGCTTGTAAGATTCTTTATGTTTTGTAAGAGCATTCATGACTTAGTGGTTGGGTTTTTTGAGGGGAGACTTTGGTTTGGATTAGGAAAGTCTTAAACTTGTTTAAGGAATGTGACAACATTAGAGGGTGGATTAGGCTTGTGTTTAGAATTAGATTAGGGATGTTAGAGATGTGCAAGTGGATGGCATTAATGAAGGTGGGTGAGTTAGTGGCTAAGCTTGGTTAGTATGGGTGGATGGGGTGGATTAGGCTAAATGGAGGTTTAGAGATAGGTTAGGGGTTTTTGAATTTGAGGATTTCATTTATCAAATAGATTTATTTAATAAATGGGGATTTTTGGAATTAGATAGGAGAAAAGGATTTAATTGATAAATAATAGATTATTTGATTTATCAATTGGGACTATAGATGATTAATTAAAATTAATCAACTAGGGGATGAAAAAGGATTAATTAAATAGAAATTTAATTAATAATGCCTTTTTAGATAACTAAATAGGATTACTAAAATAGTGTAATCAAATTTAGGTGTCTACATTTTGCCCCTCTTTGACATAGTGTTGAGACAACACTATTTCAAAGAAGTTCGAATGAAGACGACACGAAGAAGATGTTTTAGCAACAAGGTTGCCCCAGTCTCGGATAAGAAGAGGAGAGACTAGAATTAGATGATGCCCCCTCAAGAAGGTGGCGGGGAGAGAAATGAGGCTCGACGACTTCTTGAAAAGTACAAGAAATTGAGACGAGCTGAGATGCAGGTTGGCGAAGAGAAGGGGCTAAATTAGCTCAAACTCTCACTACGGGAGAATGATAAAGGGAAATCAGAGGCACAACAGTAAAGCAAGCTTAAGACTTTCCAGGATTGGGGGGGGGAGATGGAGGAGCGGAGCGGTATAAAAGGAATCCATGGTAGGGAGATGGATGATAGAATGATAAAGCTGATGCAATAGGATTTCAAAGAGTCAGACTGGTGGAAGATGGGTTTCGGAGATCCCTATAACTAAGATTGTGGATCTTGAAAGATGAGTCTTGGTGGATTGATTTGATTGGTGGATCCCTAAGACTAGGATTGTGGATCCCTAAAGCTAAGCGTGAGGAGTGATTCAAAGAGATACTGATGCATAAGCTGGGGTAGGAGCGACAGATGTAGGATATGGATGGGGGATAATGGAGATGAAGGGAATCCATTGAAGCTTTTTGAGCAGGGGGGATACTTCAAAGAGAAGTACCACCATGTAGTTGAGCACTAGATTTGCTATAAGACTATTGGTTAATTGCCAAGGTTACCAAGAACATCAAGGCTTTTTCACCAACCATCCAAAGGACTGACGAACTGACTCGAAACAAACACGCAAAGATTGCCCCAGTATCACACATGAATCCCAGAGGAAGCAGCGTGGAAATGACACGAGGTAACCCACAAGTAGAAAAAGAAAACAAGCAAAAGACCTGATCAAGACCTTACGCTCTAATTGCCCCATTCACAGCATACCATGATATGGAAGATCGTGGCAACCTTGAGGAGGGAACAAGGAGATTGCTTGGAAAAGATATTTCAAGACCCAAAAGGGAAGATCCCAAATCAAAATAAAGCGAAAATCCAAAAGAGAACTATTTGCCAACGAGATGGGTAGGATGAGGTACTAATGGACCAAGATCAGACATGAGGAAAGCTATATCCTGCAAGGATCTATCAGATATCACCTAAGCTGATGGATCTGGATGAGTGATGCGTCTGTCAAGCTGAACTAAGAAGGATAACACTTTGGTGACAGGAGATCTAGCTAAAGGATGCATTGGAATATCTAACCAAGGTGTGCGATGTGTGCAAGATTTTGACCCAGGATGAACTAACACGAAAGCCGGATAGATACAATGATACTAAGGTAAAGAGGATGTACAAGCTAACAGACTAAAATATGTTACAAATGTACAAGTTTGTTCATGTTTTTTTTTTTTTTGTGAGATGGAAATGTTTGTGAAGGATGGGGTGTCTATAATAGTTGATAGGTGGATAGGTAGATGGTTTTTGAAAAGCTTAAGGAAAATGGGATTCTGTGTGTGCATGTGATAGGATACAGGCTAGGATACAAGATTATTTACAAGCTGAAATATGGTACAAGCTTTGGACAAGATTCAGATATATACAAGGTATGGTACAAGATTTATGAGGTATAATACAAGCTTTGGTACAAGATTTACAAGTTGTACAGGAGGTATTGACAAGCTCCATCAGATTTTGGATATTTGATTGGAACACCAAGGGAACAAGCAGGTGTTTTATGGGATGGTGGGTGGATGGATGAGGGATAGGATAGTGATAGATAATGGATTAGTCTTTAGCACACAAGGCACCTGAATTACCAGGTTTTCACCAAGGTACCTATCCAAGGCGCTTGAATTGCCAAGTTTTCACCATTGGACGCTTATTTCTCTTTACTATTTTTTTCTTGTATTTTTCAAAAGCTGGGTATACCAAGGATCTTCAAGCATAGAACTTCTTGAGATGAATGATGTTAGTGGGATCATTCAAGAGTTCTCCTTCTGGTGTAGATAATTGATAGGCTCCGGAGCCAAAGGAGGCAGTAACCACATAGGGACCAAGCCATGTAGGTTCAAACTTGCCTTTCTTTTCTCGATCTGCTTGGACTTTCATATTTTCTTTTAGGACCATGTCACCTGGCTGAAAGTGTCGTGGGAGCACCTTCTTGTTGAAATTCCTTTTGAGACGAGTTTGATAGACTATGAGATGGTCATAGGCTTGTTGTCTCTTCTCGTCTAAGAGATCTAGCTGGGTGAGTCGAGCTACTCTGTATTCTTCATCTGAGATTTGCCCTCGCAAAGATATGCGTAGTGAGGGAAGTTCAACTTCTATAGGTAATACCACTTCGGCACCATAGACTAGGGAGTATGGAGTTGTGCCCGTGGATGTACGGAAGGAAGTTCGATAGGCCCATAGAGCCAGATTTATTTGGAGGTGCCAATCACGGCCGAAATCATTGACAACTTTCTTTAGGATTTTGAGGAGGGTTTTATTAGTTGCCTCTGCCTGGACGTTACCTTGTGGGAAATATGGGCTAGAAAAGTGGTGATGGATGCAGAGGGAAGTGCATAATTCTTCCATGTTGAGATTTTCAAAGTTACCTCCGTGGTCAGTGAAGATGGTGGATGGGATGCCGAAGTGGCAAACAATGTGGTACAAGATGAACTTGGAGACTTGAACTCCTATAGCGGAGACTAGGGGGACTGCTTCCACCCACTTAGTGAAATAGTTTGTAGCTATTATTATCCATTTATGTCCATCAGATGAGAGAGGTGTGATAGTTCCAACTAGATCAAGGCCCCAACAAGCAAAAGGCCAAGGTGATGCAATAGGCTGTAGATCCTGTGCTAGAGCGTGCACAAGATTTGCATGCTGCTGACATCGGAGACACTTTCTGACAAAGTCACAAGAGTCTTCTTCAATGGTAGGCCAATATTAGCCTGCTGTAAGGGTTTTTCATGCTAGGACAATACCACTCGTGTGGGCACCGCAAAGTCCAGAATGTACTTCTTTTAATGCCATCGTGGCCTCATTTTCATCTAAACATCGAGAGAGAGTATTGTGATAACCCCGACGATATAGGGTATTGGCTATGATAACATAGCGGGATGATTTTTGGATGAGGTTCTAGTGTTGGGTACGTGTGAGGTGAGGGGATATGATACCATAGTTAAGGTAAGCGTGAATTTCATGGTACCAAGGGGATTGGGGACCAACCAAGATACAAACACGGTTTGAATCCTCATTTGCATAGGCAGGTGTGAGGAGCTGCTCAACTAAAAACTCATACTGCGTAGCTTCTTGGGGAATTTCCAAGAGCGAGCCGATAGTGGCCATGGCATCTGCTGCCTTGTTCTACATTCGAGGCACTTGTGTAAACTGAAGCTTTGTAAAATGTTGGGTCAGTTGATCAACTAGCTCTTTGTAGGGTAATAGCTTTTCATCTTTGGTTTGATATTCATTTAAGACTTGTTTGATGATGAGCTGGGAATCACCAAAGACTTGTAACTCAGTGATATTCCATTCTGCAGCTATCTTTAATCCTACTACAAGAGTTTCATATTCTGCTATATTGTTGGTGCTAGGGAATTGTAGCTTGAAGGCTTTTGGAATGTAATCTCCTTGAGGTGTAACTAATAATATTCCTGCCCCTGATCCATGAGAGGTGTATGAGCCATCAAAGTAAACCTTCCATGGGGGCTGTTCTTCAATTAGGCAGATATGCTCGTCTGGGAATTCTGTGAGCAAAGGATATGCATCTACTAGAGGTGCATCAGCTAGGTGATCTGCTATAGCTTGCCCTTTGATTGCCTTTCTGTCCACATACTAGATGTCAAACTCACTTAGTAGCATAACCTATTTGGCCAAATGACCTGTAAGTGCTGTTCTGGAGAGCATATACTTGAGAGGGTCAATCTTGGAGACTAGTTGGATGGTATGACTTTGCATGTAGTGGCGAAGCTTTTGAGTTGAGAAAACAACTGCCAAACAAGCTTTTTCCATAGGAGTGTAATTGAGTTCATAACCAACTAGGGTTCTACTAATATAGTAGATGGCTCTCTCTCTGCTATAATCATCATGTTGTGCTAGAAGTGCCCCTAGAGCAGTAGGTGTTGCTGATATATACAAGATCAAGGGACGACTAGGAACTGGTGGAACCAAGATAGGGGGATTGGTGAGATACTGCTTGAGCTAATCAAAGCTGCGCTGACATAAAAGATCCCACTTGAAGTTCTCATTCTTCTTTAGCAAGTGTGAAAATGATGTACACTTATCTGCAAGTTGGGAGATAAAGCGTCGGACAGATTAAAGTTTTCCCTGAAGAGAGCGAAGCTGTCGCAGTGTCTGGGGAGGAGGCATGTTTAAGATAGCCTTGACCTTTTTGGGATCAATCTCTATACCTCGTTTAGAAACTATGAAGCCTAGAAGCTTGCCAGATGTGACCCCAAAGACACACTTCTTGGGATTTAGCATGAGATGATATTGGGCCAACCTATCAAAGACTTTCTCCAGGTCAGCAAGACAATCCATGAAGGTGTGAGATTTGACTAGGTATCGTCCACATAATCCTCCAAAATGTTATGGATAAGATCATGGAAAATGGCTGTCATAGCTCGTTGATAGGTAGCCCCAGCATTCTTTAGGCCAAAAGGCATCATGGTGTAGCAAAAGGTTCCCCAAGGGGTAGTGAATGTTGTCTTATGCTGGTCCTCTTCTGAAATCTTGATCTGATTATACCTAGAAAATCCATCCATAAGGGACAGAATTTCATGTCCAGCTGTAAGATCTACAATCATATCTATGTTGGGCAAGGGAAAATCATCCTTTAGACAAGCTTTGTTAAGATCTCTAAAATCAGTGCAGATTCTGATGTCACCGGAAGGCTTAGTGATAGGGACCATGTTGGAGATCCATTCTGAGTAGTTGATAGGTCAGATAACCTTAGTAGCTAACATTCTTTCTAGTTCAGCTTTGACTAGTAATGCCACCTTGAGGTGCATTTTTCTAAGCTTTTGTTTGACGGGCTTGATCTTTGGATCGACTGCAAGATGATGAACTACAAGCTTTGGATCAAGTCCTGGCATGTCCTAATATGACCATGCAAATCGGCAATTGTTCTCTCGTAAAACCTCAAAGAGGAGGTCAGCTTGGTCTTGTGATAGGGATGCGGCAATGTGAACAATTCTAGGGATCTCTGAAGAACCAATGTTGACTTCTCTAGTATCCTCTATTAGAATAGAAGACACCTCTAGTCAATTATCTTGAGGAGGCAATACTAAATCCTCATGTTCTGCTTGTGGCTCTGGATTTTCTTGCTGAGGGGTTCTCTATGCTGCCTTAGCTAGTCCCGGTTTTACCTTAGTTCCAGTTTTGGGTGTATCGAAACTAGGTTGGGGATTTTCCCCAAAATACCCCTTGGGATCTAGCTTGTAGATGTAGGCAGAATTTGGCTTTGTCTTCTTATGAGGAGTTTCAGCTCCCATGAATCTTAGAAGTGCTTCCTCTGATGCGAACTCATAAATATGTATGACACTTGGTTGGTCCCAATCTATGAGTTGTGGATGAGCAAGTGGTAGGTCAATGAGATGGATGGATAGTTCTCAGAGAACAGAGTCTCCTAGGAAGATTTGGTCTGGGATATCGTCGTAGGATCTCCTTTCAACTTCCTCAGGAATGTCTTCGATTTCCACAAGGTCACGGTGGATGTTCAAAAAAGCGTGACCATTCTCGTTGGTGCCCCCAGTTGTGGGTATGCCAAAGCCAAGACCTAACTTTATTTCCCAATTATGTGCTTCGATGGGACATTGCATGCCCCTTTCTTCTGGTCCTAGTCCACCTCCTTGATAGTTCCATTTTTCAGTGATGAGCTTATGTTGTTGGGGATACTTCTGGCTGAAGTGATCAAGGCGTGCTTGATTTCTTGGAGGTGCATCCTTATGTAGCCAATTGTTGATATCTGGAGTGAGCTCCTCATGAAGAGGGGTTTTTGAGGACACAAAGGTGGTTGGGCCAAACTGTTTGTATCGAGGAGGTGGAATCTCCTTAGCTTTGTGATATGTTGGCCATGCATGGGTATGTGGATCAAGTGGGATTGCTTCGACAGCAAATGCATCTGATAGACTATATTCTCCACAACCTTTGTTGTTGATCTTTACAGTAGATAGGGTGGAGGCAAGGATGGTTTTTGCATCATTACAAGTGTGGGATGAGCTGGCGATGGCTGTACCGATGTCTATTCTAGGGCAATGGTTTGTATATGAAGCTTCAACCACATTGCAGTAAGCAAAGGGTTCTGGATCGGCATGGATGGTTACCTCAGTGCCTTGATGCAAAAATTTGATGCACTGATGGTAGGTGGATGGAACGGCCTTCATAGCATGAATCCATGGGCGACTGAGGAGGATGTTAAATGGTAGGTTTAGATCAACAACATGGCAAACTGTCTCTTGAATGACTGGCCCAACCTTGATTGGTAGCAAAATAGTCCCTTCTGTGGTCCTTTCCAAGTTGTCATAAGCTTTGATGGTGATAACCTGACTGATCATATCTGCCTCACTATACCCAGCTTGTTTTATGAATTTTAGGGTGCAAATGTTCAAGGCTGATCCATTATCTATCATTACTCTTTTCATGGCAAAATTGGATACCATGATGGCTATGCGAAGCGGAAGGGTGTGATCTAGCTCAACCGCGGGTATGTCGGTGGGTTTGAAAGATAGGGCACATGAGGATGAAAGGTGTCCAACAAGATTACAAAAATTAGTAGCATTGATATCAGAAGGGACACGGGATTCTATGAGAGCACTATCAAGGATGTCTTTGTACACAGGACTAGTGCGGAGAAGGTCTAAAATGGATATTTGGGCTGGCATGTTCCCAAGGTGTTCCAAGATATTGTACCGGCTTTTTGATGGAGCTGATGGTGTTGATGAAACTGTTGGGCCTGCGATGTTAAATCGTGCTCTTCGAGTGGTGACCGCACACTCATTGTCTGGTCCTCAGATATTGGTAACATTGACAGAAGGCTCTTTCTCAGATATACAACCTATAAGGCTACCATAGTCTATATAGGATGAAGTCTGGTCATTGTTCTTCCCATGTTGTTGGTTTGGCTGGCAGTTGTTGGTGTTGTTTTGGATAGGTGCTTTTCCAGGATTTTGGTTGTTGTGTGGAGGAAAAGCATTTTGATAAATCTGTAAGCCTACATTGGGAGAGGTTTGGGCACCAACAGTGATTTCCTTCCGATCAATGAGGTCTTGAACATAGTCTTTCAGTTTCATGCATCTGAGGGTGGTGTGACCGTTTACCCTATGGAACTTGCAATACTCATTGTCCTTGTACCATGCAGCTTTGGATTGGCTTGGATCAATTTTTTGGGTAGGAGGAAATTTGATGAGGTTTTCCTTAGCCAATTTCTCAAAAATAACATCCAATGGCTCACCAAGGGGTGTATAGTTTCTAGGTGTAGGTTGGAATCTGGGCTTTTGCCCTGCAGCTACATTGATGGCATTAGCTTGATTGTTAGACCCTTGAAAGTTGGGTCTTGTATTGTGGTTTTGATAGCTTTGGTTATTTCATTGTTGGTAATTGATAGCTTGTTGGTTGTTTGTTTGATATGGTGGGTTAGACTGGTTTTGAGAAGGACCAACGATATTCACATGTCTGGTGTCAGTAACCCCATCTGTTGTAACATGCTTGTTTTTGTTCCAATACCTAGACTTCTCATTGGAATGTGATTGATTTTGGTTGGCCTCTTTGTAAATCTTTATCACACCATCTTTGATGAGTCCTTGCTTAAGAATCATTCCTTTCTCTTTGATATCCTTATAGGTTTGCAAACAGTTCATGGTTATGTGGTGAGCCAAGCTGGGATGTGCATTATCAATAAACATTTTCACCACATGGTGTTCTGGCAAGGTGTAGGATATGTGGGTGCTAAGGGTTTGCCATCTTTGTAGGTATTCGGCAAGGCTTTCTCCACCTTTTTGCTTGGTGTGGACAAGATCAACTATTGATAGCTCTGTTTCAACAAGATGGGCATATTGGGCTACAAATGCCTCAGATAATTCAGCAAAGTTTTTAATTGTGCCATAGGGGATTCTATAAAACCATTCAAGAGCTGGTCCAGCCAAGCTTTTGGGAAAAAGGCGCAAGAGGAAGACATCATTGTATGCCACGTCCTGGAAATGCATGTAAAATTCTTTGATATGTGTGACAGGGTCTCCTTTTCCTCTGAATTTGTCAAATTTAGGTACCTCAAAGTGTTTGGGAAATGGTGTCGTGGTAATGGCCCTGTCAAATGGGTAAGGACACACATTCTCAAACTTGAATGTCTTTGGATCATTCCCTTCTTGGATGGCTTTCAGAGTTGTCTTCATTTGCTCCCACTCTGAATTGATAGGTGATGGTTGGGGTGCCCCCAATGTAGGAGTGCCTTGAGGTAGGTATGTGCTGGATGGGGCCTCTAAATATGGATGGCTGTGAGGGATTTGCTAATAGGGATTGTACATTATTTGGGCAGCTGCATGGTGGATGACGGGTTGTTGAGGGGGAGGTGGCGCATATTGCTGCATGTGCTGCGAGGCTTGCTGTTGATATGGGATTTGAGGTTGGGATTGAGGAACATAAGCTGGCTGTGGGATAAATGGATTGCTTTGTGGAGGTAAGGTATAAGATGGTTGTGAGGCTTGGGGAAAGGATCGGAGGGCTTGTGGGGTTTGACCAATATATGTGGGTTGTGCCCCCATTTGGGATGGTATCTGCAAATAATTGGTGGTTGGCTGGGGTGGTGGATTACCTCCTAGAAGTGGCATTGAAAAGTAGTTGGTAATTGGAGGTAATGGATTAGTTGGTGGTGGAGGTGGTGGGAATTGAAAGCTTGGGAATGGAACTGATGGGGTTTGATAGCTTTGTGGCTGGATTTGGAAGCTTGGTAGAGTGGTGGTGGGTGCTGGGGTCACTTGGGAGCTTGGTAGAAGATTGGCAGTAGCTTGTGGGTTTTGATAGCTTTGTGGAGTGAAGGTAGTAGCTTGTGGATTTGTGGCTGGTGGTATTGAGCTCCCAAGACTTAATGGAAATGATGGGATTGTACTTTGGGCTATGGTGAACAAGCTAGGGGCAATGAAAGGTTGATTACTTAGCCCCATGGGTGGCAGCCCTGTTGTATATTGCTAAGGTTGGCCAAAGATGCTAGCACTGATTTGGGAGATGGGTGGATTTGGAAGGCTAGGTGTGGGAGCAGCAGCAATAGTGGAGGGGGTGAATGGTGAGGTGTTTTGAGTAAAGGGGGTTTGGAGCGGAGAGGTATGAACCAAGGATGGAGTGGTGGTGGCTGGGTTGGCTTGCGGTATGGAGATTTCAACTTGGGTGGATGATGGTATGTTTGGGTCTGTTGGGTCATATGGATTGGCTGGAGGCTCTTCTTTTGGAATATATTGAGGATAATTTGGATCATAAGAGCCTATGGGTGGTGGCAGCTTCCCAAAAAATGGGTGAGATGGATCTGATAATAGAGGGGGTTTTCCAAAGTCAAAGGTTCCTACATTGTCCCTTTGAAAATTAGCCATGATTGTCTCTTTGTTTTTGTCTATAATGGCGTTTACCAATACTGCATTTCCTGGTTGGTTCATGAAAGCTTCAATGTCAGTAGGTGATGGCATAGCTTGCTCTGGGCTGAAGGATGGCTGAGTGCTCAAGGGGGGTGAGGCTATTCGAACCAAATGATAGGGCTCCATTGTTTCTTTCTTCTTGGCTAAGCGAGTGACAGGTGGCATGAAAAATGCTCCTAGGGATGAGATGCAATAATGCTAATGGATGCAAAAGGGGGAAGGCTTTTCTATGCAAATGATTTCCTAGGTTGAGGCAGAGCTATATGACAAAACCTAAGGAGGATTGGGTTGGGGATTCTAACTTCAAAGATATGTTGTCAAAGTACAAAAGGTCTTCTTTCCTATGTGCAAGCTTGGTGGTGATTGTGTCAACTTAAGGATAGACTAATGATCCTTTAGGAAGAACATGAGATTGACCACTTGCGAATCCCAACCTTTAGCTCAAGGTGATGAGGGATAACAAGTGACAAAGCTAGATTATCCTAGACAAAGCTCTGTCAAAGGGATAACCTTGGTGAGATTGGTGGATTTGGAAGATTTTGGGAATGGAAAACTTTTAGCAAGGTGACAACAATTTTGAAAGCTTAGATGCGCAGATTTTTGATTACTGGCTAGATGGTATGATTCTAAATGAGATGGATGAGCTAATAATGCTTAAGGGGATAACCTAAGATGGCTGGATTTTCTACAAAGATGACTCTAGAGTGAAGCTTATCCAAGAAGATGTGGAGAAACAAGGGTGTTTAATCATAGAAATCATGCCTAGTTGGTAAGGCATAAGCAAGATGAACTCCTGGATGTTGGCTAAATTTGATGGTGTTCTCTAACCAGGCCTCTTGAAGTGCTTCGTCGATAGCTTTGTCCTCTGCTTTGTCGAGTTTGAAAATTTGTGGGCTTGGTGTTATTTTTTTTCTCTTGGCTGAAAGTTCTTGGTATGCTAGAGATGGCTTGAGTTTGACCTTGTGAAACTTCTGTTTGGGTTTGGGTTGTTCCGACATAAATTCTTGAATTTGCTTGGCTTTGGGAAAAATCTCAGTTGTTTTGCTACAACTTGTTCAACTTCCAAAATAGCCAGTGACTACGCTAAGTGTGCCCTAAGCTAGGATTGACCAAGTTTGGAAAACATTCATTCAACAAGTAAAATAAAAACAAGCAATAGATAGGAACACCCAAATAGAAGTTTGTGGTTCTCAGAATGTGATACTTGTGCCAAGGAGTGTGTATGTTCTAC
The DNA here is from genome assembly GCA_028749045.1 of Cupressus sempervirens. Lineage (NCBI taxonomy): Eukaryota > Viridiplantae > Streptophyta > Pinopsida > Cupressales > Cupressaceae > Cupressus > Cupressus sempervirens. The sequence goes on along the minus strand of CM053789.1, from coordinate 415,022,008 downwards.
AAATGTTTCGATCAGTCACTCCAAACACATTAACATCCTAGATGGTTTTCTGCAAGGCTGACAATTGGTTTAGCTAGGGAGTCCTCGATATACGCAAGGTACGTGAGGTCCAAATCCGTAGATGAGACCAAAAGGATGTCACACAGCCGAGAGGAGCGGTAACCCACTTCTCCTCTTTCACTTCTCAAGGGTATAAAGTTCCTTGAGGCTTAGCCTGAATGACAAAATCTTGATCCCAAGAGAGGTGTCTTTCGATTCACCTCCCGATTCTTATACTCCGCCGGAGCACTGGAGTTGAGGTCGTCCAAGGGGTGATGAAATCCCCAAGTAGGCCTCCTAAAAAGAAACAAAGTTTTGGATTCTAATCTTATGCACCCAAGATGGCCTCAAAAGACGACAAGGGGAGAGAAGACTCGGATGACCTTGGGCTAAAAAACACGCTTGTTCTTTTACCAACTGACTCTTATGTGTGCTAATCTAGACTTTGCAAGCACTCATGTTTAAGAGACAATGTTCAATTCCAACTTGAAGCACCAACAAAAGTAAATCGATCAAAGAATGCAAACAATAAGAAGAGTTAGGGTCAACAAAAGAAAACTCGCGCGCCCGGAGGCCCTCCACGTCAAGTATCGATTAATTTTCTTAAAGGCATTCAAGATTGAGTGTGAGTTTGTTTTAAGCCCAAAACAAAAGTGTGTGAGATTCGATTTCAAGCGCACGCCCAGAGGCTCTCCACGTCAGTTGTTGTTCAATTTTAGTGCCCAAACTTGAAGTGTGATCGATTTAATCTAGAGCTTTGGCCATTTAAGAATTTTGATAAAGTTAAAGCAAACGTTCAAAGACCAAGTGAGTGAGTTAGATTGTGGAACATTTAACACCTTTTTCAAGTAGACCCATCCCCATAAATGGCGCTGAGATTGCAACCAATGGTTAATATTTGATGGGTGATTAGAAAGAGGTGAGTCCAAGGAACTACTCAAATTGATTTTTGTAAATTTGTATTTTAACTTAACAAAGTTTCTTAAATGTCCAAAAATCAAACTTTACCTAGATTGCATGTGAAAAAGAGATTTGTTTTGTTCAATTTTAGAAGCTCCAAATGAAGTGTTTGATATTGCAATGGTTAATTGATCCTTGGCATTCAAGATTGAATTTTTTGTTTTAAGCATGCATTCCAAGGAAAGTTGATTTTAATCCATGATATTCAAGAGTGTGTTTTGAGCAACATTCATTCAATGGAAAATGTGTTTAACCATTCAAGTTCATTTTTTTTTAGCAACATGCATTCAAAGAAAAATGGTTAAACATTCAAGTTCATTTTTTAGCAACATGAAAACCTGCAAAGAAACATGGTTAGTGGTTCCATATGTGCTCCAACCTGCAATGAGACAAAAAAAAAAAAAAAAAAAAAAAAAAAGCAATTTAGTTAGTTAGCCAAAATCTTCAAAAATGAGAGCTTAACTATGGGAAATTTTTTTTTAACTTTTTTTGTTGTTTTTTCTACGCGTAAAAATGCTTTAGATGGTCTAAATCCTACGGAACCACTAAAAGTCAAATTTTAACATAAGCAAGCAGAGAAGACAGTCTGTCAAAATATGAAGACGCTGAAATACAGAGACGCCAAAATACGAAGATGAAAAAATAGATTTGCAGCACAAAACACAGGTGACAAGCAGAGACGTCGATTTGCGCAGATGCAGATTTTCGCAGACGACGATTTTCGCAGACGCGGATTTTCGCAAATGTCAATTTTCACAGACGTCGATTTTTGCAGACGCAAATTTTCGCAGATGTCAATTTGCGCAGACGCGGATTTTCACAGACGTCAATTTTCGCAGATAGAACAGGTTGCAAACGCCAAGAACTGCACCAAAAAAGCTGAAAAATGCGAATTTTTTTTTAGATGGTATTTCTTCTTCCTAAGTGCGTTCTTTAACCTGCAAAAATAAGAAAAACACCCTCACAACACACTCAAACAACAACAAACATTAAATGGTTAGAAAAATGACATATAGATGATTAAATGACCAATAGTGGGGTCCCACCGGGCGTGCCAAAATGTAGAACCAGAATCAGTATGCAAAGAACATTAACAAATAAAGTAAACATTCACAAACCAAAAACTAAATTCACATATATGCTTAGACAAAGAAAGAAAACAAGAAGTGCAAACCTCACAAGAGAAAACACTCCATGCTTTCTTGATTCTGTAGATGTGTCCTTTTGCTGTGGATGTATGCTCAAGATGCTCAAAAGTTGCTTCAATGGAGATGGGTAATGGCAAATTGGTAGCTTTGTGAGCTCTCAATTTGGCATTATGAGGGTATGGTTGATGGCTTTGGTTCTCAAAATAGCATGGTAACTTTAGCTGAAAGATTGTTGATGAAATGGCTTGGAATGGGATTCAATTGATAGGCTAAGGGGTAGAGGGATGGAGGGCTTAGATGCAAGGATGGATGAAGGCTTAAGGAGGGCTAGGATGCACTCAAAGGAGAGCACATGGATTGTGCTTGTTTAGCACCAATGAGAAGGTGACACTTGTCACAAGGAGGATGAGTGTGAGAGGGTAGGGTAAAGGGTTGGTTAAAGTCATGATGAGTGGGGTTGAGTATGTAAGAGGGATGTAAGAGGAATGAGTGTGGAAGAGGGAAGAGTGTGGAAGATGGGTGTAAGAGTCATGAGTGGGCTTGTAAGATTCTTTATGTTTTGTAAGAGCACTCATGACTTAGTGGTTGGGTTTTTTGAGGGGAGACTTTGGTTTGGATTAGGAAAGTCTTAAACTTGTTTAAGGAATGTGACAACATTAGGGGGTGGATTAGGCTTGGGTTTAGGATTAGATTAGGGATGTTAGAGATGTACAAGTGGATGGCATTAATGAAGGTGGGTGAGTTAGTGGCTAAGCTTGGTTAGTATAGGTGGATGGGGTGGATTAGGCTAAATGGACGTTTAGAGATAGGTTAGGGGTTTTTGAATTTGAGGATTTCATTTATCAAATAGATTTATTTAATAAATGGGGATTTTTGGAATTAGATAGGAGAAAAGGATTTAATTGATAAATAATAGATTATTTGATTTATCAATTAGGACTATAGATGATTAATTAAATTAATCAACTAGGGGATGAAAAAGGATTAATTAAATAGAAATTTAATTAATAATGCCTTTTTAGATAACTAAATAGGATTACTAAAATAGTGTAATCAAATTTAGGTGTCTATAGTGGGCTCATCTTGCATCTACTATACTACAACTCCTAACAGGGACTCTCTATACTGAACTTTCTCATTGACTCCTAATAGGGTCCATCCTCTAGCAAGGAACACATATATTAGCATATTATCTAATGGGTATCATCCCCACTAGGGTTTTCCCTTGGCCAAGGTTTCCCTTGTTAACAAAATATGGTGTTATGAGTTATATTTGTGCATGGTTACTTTTACTATTCAACACTACTTTATTATTTTCTTATACATATGGTTCAAAGTAATAAATAATATTCATTTGACAACTAAAGTTTGTAAATTACTAATTCACCCCTCCCCCTCCTAGTAATTTCTATTTCCAACATTAAATGCTATAATTCTATTTTCGTATTAACCTAAATGCCTATTCCTCAAAAGGAAGAGAAGAAAGATGATGTTAAAGGAATAGAGATAGAAATTCCTAAAGGACAAGAAGCATCACTAGGTCTTGTAGAGTTGTTGACTGCAAAGCCTGAAAAATCATTAGAAACAAAACTTGAACAACAATTGAATCCTACTCCTAAGAGGCAGTAGCAGGTATCAAGATCAAGTTACAAGGGATACAACCCCTACATCTAAAGTTTTGACTCAATCTAAAAGAGGTAGACAAGTCAATAAATCTAGATGAGGTAAATACTTTACCCATGACTGACTTGAATAAATTAACATTAGAGAAGATGCAGGCACTATAGACCTTGTTGGGCCACAACTAAAAGCATGAATAGTGAAGGAGAGAGCATAAAAATAAATAGGTACTAAACACTTTTAGATATATCTTTGTGGATGCATTTGGCATAATTGGCTTAGATGGCCAACATCCAATTTTGGACCATCTTGAATATATAGTTTATAAATTTCCAACAGAGGATATATAGAAAAATGATAAATTGATGTAGTGGTCTGAAAGAATATTTGAACATAAATTTTTGTGAAATTCTCTCAGGAACTTGTAAATAGACAAGCAGATCTTTCTAATTTAGTCATACAGTTCAAATTTTTTTTTAATATCATTCATTCTTTATACATGAAGTTTTGAGATGTTGAGATTTTTACAATCAAGAGTTAACATTCCATTGATTTATTAAATGTTGATATTAGGGCACATCCTATTTCATTGGTCAAGAATGCAAGTTCAAGCTCACTCTCATATAATAAGTTGACAACTAGTCAAAAAAGGTTAGCTAAGCTCATGACTAGAGAATATGAGATCATAAATGAGTTGACCTTAATTGAACTTCAGTTATCACCCCTTTTGGAAATAAGTGTTTATTGCATAGACTATTTTAAAGAAAGACACACATTGTGCACATATTGAAGGTTTAATTGATCTAGGTGTCAATCTAGAAATTCAATTTCAAGTTATGGAGAAAATAAAAAACCAAAGGAATAAGGGCTATGCAGGCATTTTAGCAAGCCATAATAATTTTTTTGATAAGTTCAAACTAACCTTGGCAGCCCCAAGCCATCAATGACAAAAAAATGGGAAAATTCATTGAGAAAAAATAAAAACAAAGGGGGCAATAAAAATGGGAATGACAACAAAGAGAAAATAAAAGAAGTGATCAAAGTTAAGACATAAAACGTCACAACATTGAAATTTTATAGATTCACATTTTAGACGAAGGGGGGAGTGTTTTTTAATGCATTGACTATTCATGAAAAAAATATTTTTCCACTAATCTCAAAGAGGGAGATTGTTTATCCCTTTACCTATGTTGTCTATTAGTGTCCAAACACTTAGTCATTTACTAGGAAAGGATGAGTAGTCATCATTGCGACTAAGTAATCTAGTGAAGGCCAAGCATATATAAGGACTTGTTTATTTTGTAGTACATGGAAAAAAAGTTAGTGATTGTTGAGCACCCCAGTTAGGGCTAAGAGAATATGTAAGTCAAGTTATTATGATACAAACTAAGTAAATTGAAGAGACCTTTATTTCTAAGTAAATAGAGAATAACATGATATAGAAGGGAAGTGTTAGTATGAAATGTATCGATGATCAAGTGTCAATACATCCAAATGCCGAGTAGTTGAGTTTTTTCATATGAGATTGTAATTGCATAAAAAACTATGTAAATACTTTTGGCTGACTCATATACAATAATTAATGCTTTTAGATATATTTAAGATGGAGATTACATGTCATTACAAAAGGTAATGATCCCAAGGAATACAGATTAGCCAATAAAAAATCAAAAATAAATGAAAAAAGGAGACGAATTATAAACTATTGATTGAGATCCAAAACTTTTGTATAATGTCTATTTAAGGAGAATTCTAACCCTAGAATTAGTGTCTAAGTGTGTCTGTGATGAGAAGGAAAGGATGTGAACTAATAATTCAAGAATGCACAAGTGAAGAAGTAGACAAGGAAAGAACATAGCAAGAAAGACTAAGTTAGGAATTAGTTTAGGAAGAGAAATTGATGCAGTGAAGGATTGAGAGGAGAAATCAAACATTTTACAAATGAGATCTAAAATTAGCTTGTGCAAAAAAATGAGGTTCAAGTACTAAATCAATTTGAAATCAAGGAAAATATCTTAAATAAGTGATCCTAATAGGTCTATGTAAATCTCCTAATAGATTCCTTAATTATAAGTGTGAAATCTTTTAACAAGGTAGGACTTAATAGTTTTCAAGCTTTTAGCAAGGCATAACCCTCATAGGATAGAACATATATTATGATTAAATATTGTAACCCTAATATGTTAACTTTATTGTTGCAATAGTGAAGATTTATGGGTTTCATCCACACCCTATTTTTACCTTCATATTGAAGTGTTTATGTTGGTCAAAAGAATAGTCTTGATAATTGAGTATCAACACACTTAACCATTTTCACTATATATGCCAAGTACACAATGTATGCCAAGGCAAAATTTCAATAGGTGTTGAGCCACAATTGGTGCCAAGCAAGTTACAATGTATTATGTGCCGACTAGTCCAAAAATGTTCAAATGCTGAGAAATATAGAACATACATGTGCTGAGTAATACAATGTTTAACAGGTGCCCAGAAAACCAGAAAAGTAATAGATTCTAAGCAATCCAAGAATCATTTCATGCTGAGCATCAGTAATGTAATGAGTGTCAAGTAACTTGGGATCAACATAAGAGTTTGTGCTTTCACAAACTAAGATGTAAACTATTCTTGGAGCAAACTTAGAGATATTTTGAAAGAGAAAAAGGATAAGGATGAATCATTTACATTCCCTATACAACCTGCATGCAAACAATCAAAAAAATGGAGAAGGCATGCAACCAATGAAGAAAATCCAAGGATTTGAGTAGGAATTTGAGATTCAATATGGGTCATAGATCCATACCTAACCTTAAGCCTTCACATTCTTTATAAGAAGGAAAAATGCACCATTACATGTGTGGAAGAGAATAGTATATTGCGAGATTATAGTGAAATTTTAGTGTGAAGGAGAAAATACTTAGAGGAAAAGAGCAATAATTTAATATCAAGTTGATAAGAACAATACAAGAATCAAGGAACACATACAGAGATCAGATCAAGCAAGGATCAAAATTAGAAGAGAAGATCTAGTACTTGAATCTAGCAATTTGAGATTACATTCAAGTAGGTCAAATGTTCTAATACTCTCTTACAATTGTATTAGAGGTTGAAATCCTATTTTGATAGGTTATCTTAACAACTATGTTAGGATAAAACCATGGACATAAATAAAAACTACATGCAAATATAACCAATAACAGAAAATAATAGATCACACAGAAATGAACACAAGACACCAAGATTTAACATGGTTCACCTAATCGTTTGGCTACATCCACCAAAAAACAAGTCCAATCTTATTACAATCTAGTGATTACAACCTAATTACAATCTGTAATCCCTTATAGCTCAATACTGCCACAAGAACCAATTTTGCATCACACTATAAAACAATCCCTAACCCTAAGCCCTTTTATACAAGTATTAAACCACTTTAGGGTTATAACATGTCGGTCATAAATTAGCCATAACTTTAGTGGTGAATCTATGAATGGTGAATCTACAAATAGTACCAACTAACTATGGAGTATGTATAGTGCTTTCCTGATCATTCACCATAATCTAACAATCTCCCACTTGGCGACTGATCAGGTTCCACACTAAACAAAAATCTCCCACTTGGAGACTAATCTTGTAGCAATACCACTACCACATGGGGCTCCCAATGGATTAAACCACCTTGGACTTTGTTGTTCTTTTATTCATGGTCAGTCTAGAAGATGAACCGAAGTTGAGGAGGAGTTCAACTTCTCCCTTGTTACAACCTTTGTCAACATATCTATTGGATTTTCATTTGTATGTACATTCTCCAACTTTAACTATCCATCCTCCAAAACTAATCAAATGAAATGGCACTGCAATTGTATGTGTTTGGTCTTAGAATGCAAAGCTAAATTCTTGGCAAGATGAATGGAACTTTGACTATTTATGAACAAATAATTATCCTTCTGAGGATGTCTTGATTCTTCTAAGAAGAACTTAAGCCATATCATCTCCTTGGCTACCTCTATAGTAGCAACATACTCTGCCTCTGTAGTGGATAGAGCATTAATCTTCTGCAACCTAGAAACCTAGCTCATGGCTACCCCACCAATAGTAAAGACATAACTTGTAGTACTCTGCTTGGTATCAATATCTCCTATCAAATTTGGGTCAACATAGCCCTGTAAATCAGGAGTAGAGCCCCCAAAGTGTAAACACTTATTGGATGTTCCTCTCAAATATCTAAGAATCCACTTGACAAAATTCCAATGCTCAAATCTTGGATGACTCATATACCTACTAACAACTCCCACTGCATGGGCAATATCTAGCCTAGTGCATACCATAGCATACATCAAACTTCCTATAGCTAAAGCATAGGGTACCTTAGACATCTTATCCTCCTCTTCCTGTGTCTTAGGACACATTTCCTTAGTCAACTTCAAATAACTAGGTAAAGGTGTGCTAACAGCTTTAGCATTCTCCATAGAGAAACATTGCAACACCTTCTCAACATAATTAGCCTGAGATAGCATCAATGTTCTATTCTTCCTATCTCTGTGTATCTTCATACCAAGGATTGTTTTTGCTACCCCCAAATCCTTCATAGAAAATGCATGTGCTAACTAGCATTTCAACCCCTTAATATGATCCATGTTAGACCCAGGTACAAGCCTATCATCAACATATAAACATAAAATAATGTAGCTATCATCATCCAACCTCTTAAAATAAACACAATAATCTAAATGACACCTATTACAACCATGCTCATGCATAAACCTATCAAATTTTAGATACCATTTCCATGGTGCTTGCTCCAAGCCATATAAACTTTTCTTCAATTTGCACACTAAGTTCTTCTTACCTTTTACCTCAAATCCCCGTGGCTGAGCCATATATATTTCTTCATCAAAATCACCATGAAGGAAGGTTGTTTTAACATCAAGCTACTCTAAATGCAAATCTTCAGTAGCCATAAGACTTAAAATAGTATGAATAGAAGTCATTTTAACAACAAGAGAAAATATCTCATCAAATTCAATTCCCTTTTTCCATGCAAATCCTTTTACAACTAACCTAGCCTTAAATTTTTCTTACCTCCTTCCTCTTTTTTCAACCAGTAAACCCACTTATTCTATAAAGCCTTTTTACCTGCAGGCAACTTGCACAAATCCCAATCTTATTCTTTAGCAAAGAGTCCATTTCATCTTTCATTGCAGACTCCCACTGAATCTTAGTATACACCTGCATAGCTTCCTCATAACTTTTAGGTTCACCAGCATCAGTAAGTAAAATAGAATACAAAGAGGGAAAAAATCTTTGTGGAGGTTTAATTTTCCTTGTTGACCATATAACATTCACTAGTATGTGTGGTATTTGTTGTTGCAGTTGTTGCACATCATGAGAAATGGCTAGAACATTAGCTTTTGGAGTATTATCTAGCACCACATAATCATCTTCTTTCTTCTCATGTTGCTACAACGGATCCTTGTACAACAATTTTTCATTGAATATGACATCCTGACTTCTAACAATTTTATGATTTTCAAAATCCCAAAGCCTATAACCAAATTCATTAATGGCATATCTAACAAAGACACATTTCTTTGATTTAGCTTGTAGCTTGGTTCTATTTTTAGAATCTATATGAGAAAAAGCTTCACAACCGAAGGTCTTGAGAAAAGAATAACTCACCTTCTTACTAGTCCATGCCTCCTTTGGAATACCATAGCCCAAAGGAGTAGAGGGACCTCTATTAATCAAATATACTATAGTATTGACAACCTCTGCCCACATGTGTAAGGGCAACCCAACATTCAACCTCATGCTCGTTGCATGCTCCATTATAGTCCTGTTCATGCATTCAGCCACTCCATTTTCTTGTGGAGTCCTTGGAATAGTTTTCTATCTATGAATACCATTAGTGGTGCAAAACTCTTCAAATTTATGACTACAATACTCACCACCATTATCTAATCTGAGACATTTTAATTTCTTACCAATCTCATTTTCGACCAAGCATTTCTATTTCTTAAAAGTTTGAAATACATCAGATATTTATCTAAGGAAATAACCCCCATACTTTTCTAGTTTCATCATCAATAAATGTAACATAATAATGAGAGCCACCAAGGGAAGATACCTAAGCTATTCCCCATACATCTGTTTGGACAAGCTCTAATTTCTCCTTTTTGTTTTCTTTTCTAGTCTTTACAAAACTCACTCTCTTTTTTTTTCCATACACACAACTTTCATAGAAATCCATATTAGCACATTTCAGACCTGGTAAAACTTTCTTTGAATGAAGTACGTTCATACCTTTCTCACTCATGTGCCCAAGTCTATCGTGCCACAGTGCTGTATCAAAATCTACAATAGCTATTTGTTCTCCCTTCTCAACTGTGACAATTGTTCCTGAACATTCATTTTTCTTTGAAACAATCAAAGCAGAAGGAACAATATGACCTGTACAAAGATATAAGGTGCCTACTTTCACAACTTTTGCTACTACAAGGGAGCCTTTTGAAACCTTCCAATTTTTATCATTAAAAATAACTACACAACCCTCATCACCGAGTTGCCCTACTGAAATTAAATTCCTACTCGGTCTTGGAACATTTGTTACCTCATGTAGTAGCCAATGATTCCCATTCTGCAACTTAATCTTAATTTTTCCCTTTCCAACAATTTGACAGGGTTCATTATCCCCCAAATAAACAAGCCCAAAATCCCCCTGGACATAATCAATGAAATAACCTCTATGAGGTGTAGCATGAAATGAAGCATCTGAATCTAAAACCCATGAATCATAAACACTTTCTAAAGATAGAAGTAAAACATCCTCTTTGGATTTGTTACTTACCACATTTGCCTCCTTGTCTCCTGTCATGAGCCCAAATTTAAGGATATATGAATATTTGAATAACATGTTATACAATGATAATAATTAAGAATAATAATTAATATATAATAATAAATATTATAATTACATTATGAAACCAAAGAAGATTATAATATATTCACATTTGAATATATATGATATTAATAACTAATGATAATTATAATAAATTGATTACTAGACTAATCAATATAATATATATTAAAGATACAAGAATTAATATAGTCAATAATACAATATGGTATTATATTTATGACAACATACATTTGAATATGTTATAATAACATACAATATTATATAATATATTTTTAAAGATGACATATACTTTATAAAATATAGCTATTATTCAATATACATAAACTACGATTATAAAACACATTTAATCTGTATTGACTAAAATTATATAATTAAAATAAATATATCTATGCTATCATTGGTTATTCACAAAATATAAAAATTTACAATCTATTCAATCATTTGATGATAATATAAATTTATATTATCATTAATACACATTTAAATATAATTCAATAAACATTTATAAACTAAACCTTATCATACATCTGATGGAGAGAACATGAAGGATGATTGGTAGGAGATGTGTCCTATCATACATGAAGAGGTGCAATCCTTTCAAATTACAAGCTATAAGAAGGCCATCAATCTAATTCCAGTAGGGGCATAATAAAAATGAGGGTTTCATGATCACATCAAATGGGCTGAAAATCATAAGTAAGGAAAAATATAAAGGGAAAGGAGGAATGATCTGCAATCTGAGAACAGATAGAAGATTATCAAAATCATCAAAGAGGAAGATTATCATGTTGTATGGATAAAAATGGGAAAATATATAAATGTCCCAAAATGGGGACATTACATCTCAATTTGATTTATCTCCTTCATTTTTCTTTCAATTCCAACAATCCTTCTTTTTGTGCTCTAGTTTCCCATAGTACCAGCAATCGTTTGGTCCTATTGATTGAGACCTTTCCCCTTTGACTTTCCTCTTTATTTCCCATGATTTCTAGAGTTACTTCCTCTCTCAGTCATTCTATGCCTACTTTGTGCATTCAAAGCACTTCCTGATGTAGATCCACCCAAGGATTTCCTACGAGTTTCCTCACTCAAAACAACACTGATCAGATCTTCACATTTTAGGGTCCTAGATCCAAGAACAGAAGTATGCACTGCCATTACCAAGCCATTCCAACTTTTAGGAAAAAAACACAAAATCAAGAGAGCCCTAATTTCTTCATCAAAATTTATATCCATAGAAGATAATTGACTAGTAATAGTATTAAAATCATTTAAATGATTTGCAACAGATCCACCTTCTGCCATTTTCATATTAAATAAATGCTTAATGAGAATACCTTGTTTGAAGTGGAGGGCTTTTCATATAGTGTCGCTAGGGTTTTCATCAACTCTTCTGTCATATTTTCTTTTCTAATATTAAATGCCACCGATGGTGCCAAGCATAACCAAATGCTTCCAAGTGCCTTTCTATCCAAAAGATCCCATTTAGCATCTAACATAGATCCTTGATTCTTGGCTTTGCTTTCCAATGGCTTCCATAAATCCTTTTGATAAAGATAGTATTCCATTTGCATCTTCCATAGCTGGAAGTTTTTCCCATTAAACCTATCAACCCTCAACTTACCCTCATCTACAATCGCTCCCACTCAATTGTGAGAATCCTTCTTAACCGTGAGACTTTCCTGTAGAGGATAACTAAAAGACAACCTCACTCTGATACCACTTGTTAGGATAAAACCACGAATAGAAATAAAAACTACATGCAAATATAACCAATAGCAGAAAATAATAGATCACACAGAAATGAACACAAGGCACCAAGATTTAACATGGTTCACCCAATCCGTAGGCTATGTCCACCAAGTAGCAAGTCCAATCTTATTATAATCTAGTGACTACAACCTAATTACAATCCATAATCCATTACATCTCAATACTGCCACAAGAACCAATTTCGCATCACACTATAAAACAATCCTTAACCCTAAGCCCTATTATATAAGTATTAAACTGTTGTAGGGTTATAACATGTCAGCCATAAATTAGCCATAACTTTAGTGGCGAATCTATGAATGGAAAATCTACAATTATGGAGTATGTATAGTACTTTCTTGATTAGTCACCATAATCTAACAAACTAGGTAGGAGAACCTTTGGAGAAGATGATTGAAAATCCTATATATTAGGTGGATTTAAAAACCTATTGTAAATCCTTTAACAAGGTGACACTTCATGTAAGTGTTTGTAAATCCTCTAACCAGGTCACTATTGATATAGTGTAAAGCCTTTAACAAGGTAGCCATTCATAGGGTAGACCATCATAAGTGGTTGAAAATTGATTGCTGCATCGATTTTTGCAGCTGTCATCCCCACCCCAGTTTTACCTTCTTATTCCTGGAAGGTTTCTGGTTACCAAATCTTTGTGTTATGTGTCGATGCATGCTTTCATTTCATGTTTTCTTATATGTTTACATGTATGTACATTTCTTTTAGTTATGTGTTAATAAGGGTTTGAAAGGATAAAATTGGTTACTTCTAATTCAATGCCCCCCCTCCCCCCAAGAAGTACTCTTCCCATTTGAACATTCCAACAATCAGTATCAGAGTGTTGGTTCTCACAAGGAGAAGCCTAACAACTTAGAGAAAAAGGTTAGAAGATGGAAGTCTTCAAACTTGGGAAGATCATTGACAATTAGGTGATCAACGTGCAACTAGCTCTACAAAAAGTAGAGGAAGCTAGGGATGAACTAAGAAAATCCTTGAAAAGAAGGAAGGAGATAGCCATAGCTAAAAATGACATACACTACAAGGAGATTGACACCACAAAAGTTTTTTCCAATGGAGATTCCAAAGAATTTGATTTAGCAATAGAAAAATTAATGGAGAAAAATAGAGCACAAGCTAAAGAAATTAGACTACTCAAGCTTGAACAAAAAACACAAGCTATAATTCTTTGTGAAGTAATTGAACAAAAGAAAAGAGCTATTGAAGATAAGGCCATGGTAGAAGATGACAAGAGAAATCTCATCAATAGGCTAGAAGAGAAGACAATTGAATTAGAAAAAAATCTCAAACATGTAGTTGGACACCTTAACCCAGATGATGAATGCTCATCATGAGCTAAACATGAAGGACATTGAGATCTCCACTTTGAAGATGTAGAATGAACAATTACAGAATGAATTGAAGAGAGAAAAAGAAATAGATGAAAGTTACAATAAACCTAATGAGGCCATCAAGTACTTTGGGCAATTGTTGAAATCACCAAGGGCTAGTAATGATACTTCAGGACTTGGCTACATCAACATTACACAAGGAGATGTTAGATTGTGGTGATTGATCAGGAAAGTACTGTACATACTTCATAATTTTTTTTGGTACTATTCACCATTCATAGATTCGCCACTAAAGTTGGCTGACATGTTATAACCCTAAAGAAATTTAATACTTGTATAAAAGAGTTTAGGGTTCAGTATTTTTCGTTATGTTGTGATGCAAAATTGGTTCTTGTGGTGGTATTGAGCTGTAAGGGATAGCGGATTGTAATCAGGTTGTAATCACTGGATTGTAATAAGATCAGACTTGTTGTTTGGTGGACGTAGCCTAGGGATTAGGTGAACCACGTTAAATCTTGGTGCCTTGTGTTCATTTTCTGTGTGATCTATTATTTTTGTTATTGGTTATATTTGCATGTAGTTTTTTTTTTTTTCTGTGGTTTATCCTAACAAGTGGTATCATAGTCTGGTTGTCTTTTAGTTATCCTCTGTAGGAAAGTCTCACAGTTAAGTGGGATTCTCACGGTTGAGTGAGAGCAATGGTAGATGAGGGTAAGCTGAGGGTTGATAGGTTTAATGGGCAGAACTTCCAATTATGGAAGATGCAAATGGAAGACTATCTATATCAGAAGGATTTATGGAAGCCATTGGAAGGCAAAGCCAAGAATCAAGGAACTATGTCAGAGGTTGAATGAGATATTTTAGACAGAAAGGCACTCGGAAGCATTTGGTTATGCTTGGCACCATCGGTGGCATTTAATATTACAAAAGAAAAGACAACAGAAGATTTGATGAAAACCCTAGTGATACTGTATGAAAAGCCCTCCACTTCAAACAAGGTATTTCTCATGAAGCGTTTATTTAATATGAAAATGGTAGAAGGTGGATCTATTGTAGATCATTTAAATGAGTTTAATATTATTACTAGTCAGTTATCTTTAGTGGGTATCAATTTTGACGAAGAAATTAGGGCTCTCTTGATTTTGTGTTCTTTGCCTGAAAGCTGGAATGGCTTGGTAAGGGCGGTGAGTAATTATGTTCCTGGATCTAGTACCCTAAAATATGATGATGTGATCGGTGTTGTTTTGAGTGAGGAAACTTGTAGGAAATCCTCAGGTGGATCTACATCAGGAAGTGCTTTGAATGCACAAAGTAGGGGCAGAACGACTAAAAGTGGAAGTAACTTTGGAAATCGTGGGAAATCAAGAGTAAAGTTAAAGGGGAGGAGGTCTCAATTGAGAGGACCAAATGATTGCTGGTACTATGGGAAACCAGGGCACAAAAAGAAAGATTACTAGAATCGAAAGAAAAATGAAGGAGATAAATAAGATGGAGACAAGGAGGCAAATGTGGTAAGTAACAAATCCGAAGAGGATGCTTTGCTTCTATCTTTAGAGAGTGTTGATGATTCATGGGTTTTAGATTCTAGTGCTTCATTTCATACAACACCTCATAGGGGTTATTTCATTGATTATGTCTAACAGGATTTTGGGCTTGTTTATTTTGGGGATAATGAACCTTGTCAGATTGTTGGAAAGGGAAAAATTGAGATTAAGTTGCAGAATGGGAATCATTGGCTACTACATGAGGTAAGACATGTTCCAAGGCTGAGTAGAAATTTAATTTCAGCTGGGCAACTCGGTGATGAGGGTTGTGTAGTTACTTATAATGATAAAAATCAAAAGGTTTCAAAAGGTTCCCTTGTAGTAGCAAAAGGTGTGAAAGTAGGCACCTTATATCTTTGTACAGGTCATATTGTTCCTACTACTTTTATTGTTTCAGAGAAAAATTAATTTTCAGAAACAATTGTTGCAGTTGAGCAGGGAGAACAAATAGCTATTGTAGATTTTGATATAGTATTGTGGCACAATAGACTTGGGCACATGAGTGAGAAATGTATGAAAGTACTTCATTCAAAGAAAGTTTTACCAGGTCTAAAATGTCTTAGTATAGATTTCTATGAAAGTTGTGTGTATGGAAAATAAAAGAGAGTGAGTTTTGTAAAGGCTGGGAAGGAGAACAAAAAGAAGAAATTAGAGCTTGTGCATACAGATGTATGGGGACCAGCTCAATTATCTTCCCTTGGTGGCTCTCAATATTATGTTACATTTATTGATGATGCAACTAGAAAAGTATGGGTTTATTTCCTTAGACAGAAATCTGATGTATTTCAAACTTTTAAGAAATGGAAATGCTTGGTTGAAAATGAGACAAGTAAGAAATGAAAATGTCTCAGATCTGATAAAGGTGGTGAGTATTATAGTCATGAATTTAAAGAATATTGCTCCACTAATGGTATTTGTAGACAAAAAATTGTTCCAAGGACTCCACAAGAAAATGGAGTGGTTGAATGCATGAACAGGACTATAATGGAGCATGCAAGGAGCATGAGGTTGCATGCTAGGTTTCCCTTACACATGTGGGTGGAGGCTGTCAATACTTCAATATATTTGATTAATAGAGGTCCCTCTTACCAAGCTAGAAGCTAAATCAAAGAAATGTGTCTTTGTTGGATATGGCATTAATGAATTTGGTTATAGGCTTTGGGATTTTAAAAATCTTAAAATTTTTAGAATTTGGGATGTCATATTCAATGAGAAAGTGTTGTACAAAGATCTATTACAGCAACATGAGAAGAAAGAAGATGATTATGTAGTGCTGGATGATACTCCAAAAGCTGATGTTCCAGCCATTCCTCATGATATGCAACAACTGCAACAACAAATACCATACACACCAGTGAATGTTAGATGGTCAACGAGATAAATTAGACCTCCACAAAGATTTTCTCCCTCTTTGTATTATATTTTACTTGCTGATGCTGATGAACCTAAAAGTTATGATGAAGTTGTGCAGGTGGATACTAAGATTCAGTGGGAGTCTGCAATGAAAGATGAAATGGACTCTTTGCTACAGAATAAGACATGGGATCTATGCAAATTGCTTGCAGGTAAAAAGGCTTTACATAATAAGTGGGATTACAGGTTGAAAGAAGAGGAAGGAGGCAAGAAAAGATTTAAGGCCAAGTTAGTTGTAAAAGGATTTGCATAGAAAAAAGGAATTGATTTTGATGAGATATTTTCTCCTGTTGTTAAAATGACTTCTATCCATACTATTTTAAGTCTTGTGGCTACTGAAGATTTTCATTTAGAGCAGTTGGATGTTAAAAAAACCTTTCTTCATGGTGATTTGGATGAAGAAATATATATGGCCCAGCCACGGGGATTTGAGGTCAAAGGTAAGGAGAACTTAGTGTGCAAATTAAAGAAAAGTTTATATGGCTTGAAGCAAGCACCATGGAAATGGTATCTAAAATTTGATAGGTTTATGCATGAGCATTGCTATAATAGGTGTCATTCAGATTATTGTGTTTATTTTAAGAGGTTGGATGATGATATGCTTGTAGCTGGGTCTAACATGGATCATATTAAGGGGTTGAAATGCCAGTTAGCACATGCATTTTCTATGAAAGATTTGGGGGTAGAAAAACAAATCCTTGGTATGAAGATACGTAGAGATAGGAAGAACAGAACATTGACACTATCTCAGATTGATTATGTTGAGAAGGTGTTGTAACGTTTCTCTATGGAGAATGCCAAAGCTGTCAGCACACCTTTACTTAGTCATTTGAAGTTGACTAAGGAGATGTGTCCTAAGACACAAGAAGAGGAGGATAAGATGTCCAAGGTACCCTATGCTTTAGCTATAAGAAGCTTGATGTATGCTATGGTATGCACTAGGCTAGATATTGCCCATGCAGTGGGAGTTTTTAGTAGGTATATGATTCATCCAAGATTTGAGCATTGGAATGTTGTCAAGTGGATTCTCAGATATTTGAGAGGAACATCCAATAAGTGTTTACACTTTGGGGGCTCTACTACTGATTTAAAGGGCTATGTTGACTCAAATTTGGCAAGAGATATTGATACCAGGCGGAGTACTACAAGTTATGTCTTTACTATTTGTGGGATAGCCATGAGCTAGGTTTCTAGGTTACAAAAGATTAATGCTCTATCCACTACAGAGGTAGAGTATGTTGCTACTACGGAGGCAGCCAAGGAGATGATATGGATTAAGTTCTTCTTAGAAGAATTAGGACCATCCTCAGAAGGATAATTATTTCTTCAAAGATAGTCAAAGTGCCATTCATCTTGCCAAGAATTTAGCATTGCATTCTAAGACCAAACACATATAGCTGCAGTGCCATTTGATTCAGTCAGTTTTGGAGGATGGATAGTTAAAGTTGGAGAAGTTACTTAGAAATGACAATCCAACATATATGTTGACAAAGGTTGTAACAAGGGAGAAGTTGAACTCCTCCTCAGATTCGGTTGGTCTTCTAGACTAACCATGAATAAAAGAACAAAAAAGTCCAAGGTGGTTTAATCCAATGGGAGCCCCATGTGGTAGTGGTATTGCTACAAGATTAGTCTCCAAGTGGGAGATTATTGTTTAGTGTGGAGCTTGATCAGCCCCAAGTGGGAGATTGTTAGATTATGGTGACTGATCAGGAAAGCACTATACATACTCCTTAGTTAGTTGGTACTATTTGTAGATTCACCATTCATAGATTCACCACTAAAGTTATGGCTAATTTATGACCGACATGTTATAACCCTAAAGTGGTTTAATACTTGTACAAAAGGGCTTAGGGTTAGGGATTGTTTTATAGTGCGATGCAAAATTGGTTCTTGTGTTGGTATTGATCTGTAAGGGATTACAGATTGTAATTAGGTTGTAATCACTGGATTTTAATAAGATTAGACTTGTTGTTTGGTGGATGTAGCCAAGTGATTAGGTGAACCACGTTAAATCTTGGTGTCTTGTATTCATTTCTGTGTGATCTATTATTTTCTGTTATTGGTTATATTTGCATATAGTTTTTATTTATGTCCATGGTTTTATCCTAACATAGTTGTTAAGCTAACCTATCAACATAGGATTTCAACCTCTAATACAATTGTAAGAGAGTATTAGAACATTTGACCTGCTTGAATGTAATCTCAAATTGCTAGATTCAAGTACTAGATCTTCTCTTCTAAGTTTGATCCTTGCTTGGTCTGATCTATGTATGTGTTCCTTGATTCTTGTATTGTTCTTATCATCTTGATATGAAATTGTTGCTCTGTTCCTCCAAGTCTTTTCTCCTTCACACTAAAATTTCACTATAATCTCCCAATACACTATTCTCTTCCACACATGTAATGGTGCATTTGTCCTTCTTATAAAGAATGTGAAGGTTTAAGGTGAGGTATGGATCTATGACCCATATTGAATCTCAAATTCTTGCTCAAATCCTTGGATTTCCTTCATTGGTTGCATGCCTTCTCCATTTTTCTGATTGTTTGCATGCAGGTTGTATAGGGAATGTAAATGATTCATCCTTATCCTTTTTCTCCTTTGAAATCTCTCTAAGTTGGCTCCAAGAATAGTTTACATCTTAGTTTGTGAAAGCACAAAATCTTATGTTGATCCTGAGTTAGTTGACACTCATTACATTACTGATGCTTAACATGAAATGATTCCTGGATTGCTTAGAATCTGTTACTTTTCTGGTTTTCTTGGCACATCTTAAACATTGTATTGTTCGGCACATGTATGTTCTATATTGCTCAGCATCTGAACATTTTTGGACTACTCGACACATACTACATTCTAACTTGCTTGGCACCAACTATGGCTCAACACCTATTGAAATTCTAGCTTGGCATACATTGTGTGCTTGGCATATATAGTGAAAATTGTTAAGTGTACAAGCTAATTTTAGATCTCATTTGTAAAATGTTTGATCTGATCTTTCAATATGATATCTCCTCTCAATCCTTCACTCCATCAATTTCTCTTCCTAAACTAATTCCTAACTTAGTCTTTCTTGCTATGTTCTTTCCTTGTCTACTTCTTCACTTGTACATTCTTGAATTATTAGTTCACATCCTTTCCTTCTCATCACATACACACTTAGACACTAATTCTAGGGTTAGAATCCTCCTTAAATAGACATTCTACAAAAGTTTTGGATCTCAATCAATAGTTTATAATTTGTCTCCTTTTTTCATTTATTTTTTATTTTTTATTGGCTGATCTGTATTCCTTGGGATCATTAGCTTTTGTAATGACATGTAATATCCATCTTAAACATATCTAAAAGCATTAATTATTGTATATGAGTCAGCCAAAAGTATTTACATAGTTTTTTATGCAATTACAATCTCATATGACAAAACTAAACTACTCGGCATTTGGATGTATTGACACTCGATCATCGATACGTTTCATACTAACACTTCCCTTCTATATCATGTTATTCCCTGTTTACTTAGAAATAAAGGTCTCTTCAATTTACTTATTCTATATCATAATAACTTGACTTACATATTCTCTTAGCCCTAACTTGGGTGCTCAACAATCACTAACTTTTTTTCCATGTACCACAAAATAAACAAGTCCTTATATATGCTTGGCCTTCACTAGATTACTTAGTCGCAATGATGACTACTCATCCTTTCCAAGTAAATTACTAAGTGTTTGGACACTAATAGAAAACAGAGGTAAAGAGATAAACAATCTCCCTCTTTGAGATTAGTGGAAAATTATTTTTGTCATGAATAGTCAATGCATTAAAAAACACTCCCCCTTCGTCTAAAATGTGAATCTATAAAATTTCAATGTTGTGACATTTTATGTCTTAAATTTGATCACTTCTTTTATTTTCTCTTTGTTGTCATTCCCATTTTTATTGCCCCCTCTGTTTATATTTTTTCTCAATGAATTTTCCCAATTTTTTGTCATTGATGGCTTGGGGCTGCCAAGGTTAGTTTGGACTTATCAAAAAAATTATTATGGCTTGCTAAAATGTCTGCATAGCCCTTATTCCTTTGGTTTTTTATTTTCTCCATAACTTGAAATTGAATTTATAGATTGACAACTAGATCAATTAAATCTTCAATATGTGCACAATGTGTGTCCTTCTTTAAAATAGTCTATGCAATAAACACTTATTTCCAAGTTATTTCCAAATGGGATGATAACTGAAGTTCAATTAAGGTCAACTCATTTATGATCTCATATTCTCTAGTCATGAGCTTAGCTAACCTTTTTTGACTAGTTGTCAACTTATTATATGAGAGTGAGCTTGAACTTGCATTCTTGACCAATGAAATAGGATGTGCCCTAATATCAACATTTAATAAATCAATGGAATGTTAACTCTTGATTGTAAAAATCTCAACATCACAAAACTTCATGTATAAAGAATGAATGATATTAAAAAAAATTTCAAACTGTATGACTAAATTAGAAAGATCTGCTTGTCTATTTACAAGTTCCTGAGAGAATTTCACAAAAATTTATGTTCAAATATTCTTTCAGACCACTACATCAATTTATAATTTTTCTATATATCCTCTCTTGGAACTTTATAAACTATATATTCAAGATGATCCAAAATTGGATGTTGGCCATCTAAGCCAATTATGCCAAATGCATCCACAAAGATATATCTAAAAGTGTTTAGTACCTATTTATTTTTATGCTCTCTCCTTCACTATTCATGCTTTTAGTTGTGGCCCAACAAGGTCTATAGTGCCTGCATCTTCTCTAATGTTAATTTATTCAAGTCAGTCATGGGTAAAGTATTTACCTCATCTAGATTGACTGACTTGTCTACCTCTTTTAGATTGAGTCAAAACTTGAGATGTAGGGGTTGTATCACTGGGTAGTGATATTTGGAATTGTTTTCCCTTGTAACTTGATCTTGATACCTGCTACTACCTCTTAGGAGAAAGATTCAATTGTTGTTCAAGTTTTGTTTCTAATGATTTTTCAGGCTTTGCAGTCAACAACTCTACAAGACCTAGTGAAGCTTCTTGTCCTTTAGGAATTTCTATCTCTATTCCTTTAACATCATCTTTCTTCTCTTCCTTTTGAGGAATAGGCATTCAGGTTAATATGAAAATAGAATTATAGCATTTCATGTTGGAAATAGAAATTACTAGGAGGGGGAGGGGTGAATTAGTAATTTACAAACTTTAGTTTTCAAATGAATATTATTTATTACTTTGAACCATATGTATAAGAAAATAATAAAGTAGTGTTGAATAGTAAAAGTCTATGCACAAATATAACTCATAACACCATATTTTGTTAACAAGGGAAACCTTGGCCAAGGGAAAACCCTAGTGGGGATGATACCCATTAGATAATATGCTAATATATGTGTTCCTTGCTAGAGGATGGACCCTATAAGGAGTCAATGAGAAAGTTTAGTATAGAGAGCCCTTGTTAGGAGTTGTAGTATAGTAGATACAAGATGAGGCCACTACCTAAATATGCACTTCTAATTTGAAGAAGAGTTCACTACCCAAATAAGTAATTAGTTTTCAGGTATATGGGTGTTGTGACTTCTTTCTTGACTAATCTCTTACATTAGCTAGACCTCAGATCACAATAAATCAACTTCACATATATTACTCCATAGAAATTTTGCATATCATAACATATCACTTTCTCATCAACTTTTACATTTCTTGCACACTTGAATTCACAAGATGTCCTTTGCATAAATACCATGCCTTTTCACAAATTTATTCTAGGTTAGTTGAGAACATAATATACTTTCCCAACTTACAGTAAACATCTAGGATGTCATCCCTAACTGGTCAATTAATTATTATGTAAATAAAATATTTCCTTTCCTTTGATTCTGTTCTCTTGTTTCACTGGTAAAACATGAATATGTCTTTTTTGTAAAGTATGTACTAATGTCCAAGGTCATCCACATCATTATCAACATGTATAATATCTCCATATTACTTTTCTAGTCATAATATGACATGAGTAACAAGTTACATTTATTGATGATGCAACTAGAAAAGTATGGGTTTATTTCCTTAGACAAAAATATGATGTATTTCAAACTTTTAAGAAATGGAAATGCTTGGTTGAAAATGAGACTGGTAAGAAATTAAAATGTCTCAGATCTGATAAAGGTGGTGAGTATTGCAATCATGAATTCAAAGATTATTGCTCCACTAATGGTATTCATAGACAAAAAATTGTTCCAAGGACTCCACAAGAAAATGGAGTGGCTGAACGCATGAACATGGCTATAATGGAGCGTGCAAGGAGCATGAGGTTGCATGCTAGGTTGCCCTTACACATGTGGGTTAAGTCTGTCAATACTGTAGTATATTTGATTAATAGATGTCCCTGTACTCCTTTGGGTTCTGGTATTCTAGAGGAAGCATGGACTAGTAAGAAGGTGAGTTATTCTTTTCTCAAGACCTTTGGTTGTGAAGCTTTTGCTCATATAGACTCTGAAAATAGAACCAAGCTAGAAGCTAAATCAAAGAAATGTGTCTTTGTTGGATATGGCATTAATTAATTTGGTTATAGGCTTTGGGATTTTGAAAATCTTAAAATTGTTATAAGTTAGGATGTCATATTCAATGAGAAAGTGTTGTACAAAGATCTATTGCAGCAACATGAGAAGAAAGAAGATGATTATGTAGTGCTGGATGATACTCCAAAAGCTGAAGTTCCAGCCATTCCTCATGATGTGCAACAACAGCAACAACAAATACCACACACACTAGTGAATGTTAGATGGTTAACAAGATAAATTAGACCTCCACAAAGATTTCCTCCCTCTTTGTATTCTATTTTACTTGCTGATGCTGATGAACCTGAAAGTTATGATGAAGCTATGCAGGTGGATACTAAGATTCAGTGGGAGTCTGCAATGAAAGATGAAATGGACTCTTTGCTACAGAATAAGACATGGGATCTATGCAAGTTGCTTGCAGGTAAAAAGGCTTTACATAATAAGTGGGTTTACAGGTTGAAAGAAGAGGAAGGAGGAAAGAAAAGATTTAAGGCTAGGTTAGTTGTAAAAGGATTTGCATAGAAAAAGGAAATTGATTTTGATGAGATATTTTCCCCTGTTGTTAAAATGACTTCTATCCGTACTATTTTAAGTCTTGTGGCTCCTGAAGATTTGCATTTAGATTAGTTGAATGTTAAAACAACCTTTCTTCATGGTGATTTGGATGAAGAAATATATATGGCCCAGCCATGGGGATTTGAGGTCAAAGGTAAGGAGAACTTAGTGTGCAAATTAAAGAAAAGTTTATATGGCTTGAAGCAAGCACCTTGGCAATGGTATCTAAAATTTGACAGGTTTATGCATGAGCATGGCTATAATAGGTGTCATTCATATTATTATGTTTATTTTAAGAGGTTAGATGATGATAGCTACATTATTTTATGTCTATATGTTGATGATATGCTTGTAGCTGGGTCTAACATGGATCATATTAAGGGGCTGAAATGCCAGTTAGCACATGTATTTGCTATGAAGGATTTGGGGGCAGCAAAAAAAATCCTTGGTATGAAGATTTGTAGAGATAGGAAGAACAGAACATTGATGTTATCTCAAGCTAATTATATTGAGAAGGTGTTGCAACATTTCTCTATGGAGAATGCTAAAGCTGTCAGCACACCTTGACCTAGTCATTTGAAATTGACTAAGGGGGTGTGTCCCAAGACACATGAAGCAGAGGATAAGATGTCCAAGGTAACGTATGCTTTAGCTGTAGGAAGCTTGATGTATGCTATGGTATGCACTAGGCCAGATATTGCACATGCAGTGGGAGTCGTTAGCAGGTATATGAGTCATCTAGGATTTGAGCATTGGAATGCTGTCAAGTGAATTCTCTGATATTTCAGAGGAACATCCAATACATTTTTACACTTTTGGGGCTCTACTACTGATTTACAAGGCTATGTTGACTCAAATTTAGCAGGGAATATTGATAACAGGTGGAGTACTATAGGTTATTTCTTAAGTTGGGTTTCTAGGTTACAGAAGATTAATGCTCTATCCACTACAGAGGCAGAGTATGTTGCTGCTACAAAGGCAGCCAAGGAGATGATATGGCTTTAGTTCTTCTTGGAAAAATTGGGACATCCTTAGAAGGATAATTATTTGTTCATAGATAGTCAGAGTGCCATTCATCTTGCTAAGAATTCAGCTCTGCATTCTAAGACCAAATACATGCAGTTGTGGTGCCATTTCATTCGATCAGTTTTGGAGGATGGATAGTTAAAGCTGGAGAAGATACATACCAATGAAAATCTAGTAGATATGATGACAAAGGTTGTAATAAGGGAGAAGCTAAAATCCTCTTCAGCTTTGGTTGGTCGTTTAGACTGAACATGAATAAAAGAACAACAGGGTCCAGGGTGGTTTGATCCTATGGGAGCCCCATGTGGTAGTGGTAATTCTACAAGATCAGTCTCCAAGTGGAAGATTTTTGTTTAGTGTGGAGCCTAATCATCCCCCAAGTGGGAGATTATTAGATTGTGGTGACTGATCAGGAAAGTACTATACATACTTCATAATTAGTGGGGTTCGTGGCATCGCCTCTCATCAGTCCCCAAGTGGGAGATTGTTAGATTGTGGTGACTGATTAGGAAAGTACTATTAACCATTCATAGATTCACCACTAAAGTTATGGCTAATTATGGCCAACATGTTATAAACCTAAAGCTATTTAATACTTGTATAAAAGGGTTTAGAGATGGGTATTTTTCATTATGTTGTGATGCAAAATTGGTTCTTGCAGCGGTATTGAGCTGTAAGGGATTACAGATTGTAATCAGGTTCTACTAATATGACAAATGAACAAGACATGGAAGAAGAAAGGTTAATGTAGCACATCAAATGGAGAGATCACTTCACCCAAGAGGTCAAGTGATCACACCTCATCCAATTAAGCATAAGATAGATATATGGGGGCTGATACAAATAAAAGATGTATCATACATTAGCCCATAAAAACATAGAAGTATTGAAAAGAAGAAATATGCATGAGAAAAGATGCCAAGTTAAAAATTAGAAGATGATGCCAAGTTAAAAGTTAGAAGATGATGTCGAGCTACCTTTGGTTTCCAAGTGAAACTCTAGTATATGTCGAGTTGAATAGTTTAGTGGATGCCAAGTAAGACATGTTAGTGGGTGTTGAGTGATTGAAAAGTTTAGTTGATGACGAGTAAAATGAGACAGTAGATTCTAAGTAAATGAACTTTAGTTGAAGCTAAGTTGAAAAAATCTTTGGAAGCTGAGTGTATAGGTGTAATAAAAAGTGCAATAAATGCTAGGTTTTTGAACATAATAAAGGTGAAAATCGTTCATTTTTTGAATCATTCAAACATAAATCCAATTCAAGCAGAGTAAAGAGGTAGTTCTATAGCCATCAAACATCAATTTGCAACAATTTCAACCATGTTTCAACTATAGTTCATTGATTCATAGGTATTTCATTTAAGTGCTAAGCTATGCAGAGTTTGAAAGTTTATTTAATTTTAAACCCTAGTTTGGAAAACAATGGCATCTGGGTCAAAATCTACCATAGGGAAGGAAAGTCTTGAAATTCAACTAGTCAGTAATGAAGTCAAACAACTAGAGTTTAAGCCCATCCCTAATGTTGCTTATAAAAATGATCCTATTGGTGCCCTATCCATAATTCTTGATAAAGTTCTTATGATTCAAGATGTTTGAAAGTGTTATAACTATAAGGTTGGAGCCATAGGAGATTTGGAGATTTCTAATGCATTTGATAAACTATGTGATAGTGAAAAAATTAAAGATGAATTCTCCATAGTTGAGAAGAAGGGTCTAACCAAAGCCCTAGTTTTCCCTATTGTTTTCAAAATGGAATAGATATGCATAGTGTTGAGCAGAACCCATGATGGAGCCTTTTGGTTAGAGACAGGGCTAGTGAAGTTTACAAAGAAAATTGTCCATACAATTATTGGTATTCCAACCCTAGATCGGCCAAAGGCACTGAGAAGTGACAAAAAGAAAGCCATAGAGAAGAATATAGGGAAAAAATGGAATAATAGGGGAATGACAATAGACACCATTATGGAACCCCTACTAGATTTTGTTGTGAGAGTCATATCACACAAATTCTACTAGTCAAGCAGACTAAACAATGTACCATGTATTGCAGTGGATGTGGCTTATAAATTGGTGAAGAAAGATCATACATGTGATCTTGCAGAGCTCATGTTATAGAAAATCAATGATAATTTGGGAGCTATAAGGAAGTCTAAGGGAGCTCAATGCAAATTTGGCTTAGTTTTGGTTTGCATGTTTTTCTATATTATTAAAGAATTCCCTTCAGTAGGCAAGGTGAAATGGGATTAGAACAAGACCATTGTTGACCAAATAAATGGATTCATTGATCAAATGGGTGAGAATTTTGATGCCCAAATGACTAGTTATTTTGAGGACTTCAAGAAATCCATGAAACAAAGAATGAGGATACCAGTCAACATGAAAAGGATATTTTATTTCTTGTGGACATTGATTACACTTATATACAAGTAGTCATATGTAGAGTGAGATGGCTTAGGCCACTAGGTTATGTACTTGATGTTGATCAAGCCTCAGCAGCAATAACAACTCTACTTGCAGAGAAAATTGACAAGACTACAAAACATTTTGGAACCTATGACATTGTCAAATTAAGGGTAGTGATAGATCTTAAGACTACCACAATAGTAAAGAAGAAGGAAAATTTGATAAAGAAGATCAAGAAGAAATTTGGTGTTGAAGATAAAAACACATCAGAAGAAGAGGAAGTAGATGAAGAAGAGGAAGACAATGAAAATGAAGAAGATGAGCTTGAACAAGAGTCTCTACAACTGAGAGAAGGTTTGGGTGAGGACAAAGAGGAAGGTGCCGAGGAAGAAGAAACCAAGGAAGCAGCTATCAGAACTACAGTCACCAAGAGGAAGGCTAAAACTCCACCTGCTCCTCAACCCAAGGCAAAGAAAATGGCAAAACCTACACCAAAGAATCCTACTACTAGAGCCACCACTAGAGCTACAACACAAAAGGCCAAAGAAAAGGTAGAAGAAGAAGAAAGCCACCAAGAAGACTGATGAGGAGCCAAGAATGAGAAGAAAATATGTGGCTCAACTTGACTCTAATGAAGAAAAGACAGAAATA
This sequence comes from Cupressus sempervirens, assembly GCA_028749045.1. Classification (NCBI taxonomy): domain Eukaryota; kingdom Viridiplantae; phylum Streptophyta; class Pinopsida; order Cupressales; family Cupressaceae; genus Cupressus; species Cupressus sempervirens. The sequence continues at coordinate 414,994,033 of CM053789.1, read as the reverse complement.
GATGACAATAGTCAGTTCAAAGTGGTAAGTCATCCACCTAAGTCTTCAAATGATAAATTGTGTACAAAGATTAGAAATGATGACTTGAAAGATTTGAAGAATTTAGATTTTAATAAGCTCACAAAGGAAGAGAAAAATAAAATAGAGGAATCGATGTATGCTATGATGGCTGAGTACAAGAACACACCTCTAGAGCTAGATGGCTCAATGCCCAAGAAATTATATAAAATAATAGAAGACAAATGGTATTTTTGCTTACAAATGGAGAAGGAAATAAGGGAATCTACTTTAGCTAGATTGTTTCCTGATTTGACTAAAGGTCAAATAACCAATGCAATTAAGAGACATACTAATAGATTTACTCCTAAGTATAGAGAATTTAGTATTTTGCAAAATAAAATTGAAGATGTAGTCAGAAAATCCACAAGATTGTGGAAAATAATATACAAGAAAATTGATGATGTGTTTGATGAAGAATAGAAGGCAAAAGCAAGTGCCAAGAAAAAGGAAATGAAAGAAACATGAAAGAAGGAATAGGAAAAGAAGGAAGGAGAGAAGAAAGTAGAAGAAGAGAAGAAAAATGGAGAGAAAAAGAAAGATGAAGAGGAGAATAAAGAGGAGTAAGAGGAAGAAAAGGGTATAGATGACCAATAAGAAAAAAGTGTGCAAGACACACAACTATCGCCTCCTAGCCTTCCTAATGCCACCATCAAACCTATAGAGATTATCAAGATTAAGTATGTTATTGACACTTCTAGTCAAAACATTAATCCATTAACCACAGAGGATCTAGCAAAGATCCTAGACCAATCAACACAAGTAGCTAGATTATATTCAAGCCCAATACTAGTTAGTGTTGATGAGATGCAAAAGGTAGTAGTGAAATCAAAAGAAGTCAAGGTGTAAACACAAGAACCACCTTTGACCATACAAACTATTGGAATCCTATTCCTTCCTCCACCATCTCCACCAAAAGAAGTCATAGATGCACTTCAAGTGCCGAGTGCAGCAATAGGGGAAGACAAAGGGAAAAAAAAATAGCCAGTAAGTGCACCCCCAGCTAGTGATAGTGAAAAGGAGAAACAAGCTAAAGAGAATGAAGAGTAAAGAGATGAGAAGGAAAATGCAGTACAAACTTTGGTTGAATTACCAAAAATAGGTACTCCCACTCAAACTCTTCAGAAGTCAAGCACTAAAATGCTAGCATTGCAAGTTAGAACACCAAACTCGAGCTCAACAAAAGTAGACAAGAAACTTCATTATGGAATTCCTGAGCTTGATGAGGAAATCACAATACCCTACTATGAATCCAACACTCTCACTAAGGAGAAAATTAATGAAATATAGAATGCACTGGATAGAAGAAGAAGACAAGAGGTATTGAGAAAAGAATATAAATATAGGCATGCACTAAATGAGATAAAAGACATCTTTATGGATGCCTTCAACTTGTAGACACTTGATAAGTCAAGGCCAATAGTAGAGCAACTATCTGATATAGTTGATCAGGTGACAAATGAAGACCATGATACAAATGCAAAATTAATGGAATGGTTAGAAAGGAAGTTTCAAGGAAAGGTAAATGAGAAGATATCTGGTGATATAGCACTATCACAAGTTGAATTAGCTAAGAAATTGGGTAAAGTCAAAATTTTACTTGGGAATATATTATCCTTGTACAAAAAGTTGTGTGATTTTTCCAACTTCACACAAGAAACCAGCCATAAAATAATGAGCTTGGAGAGAAATCTAAAGATTTCTAGTATGCAACTCCCAACAAATCTAGCTCAAAGTGAGAAGTATTTTACTCAAATGCTTCACACTCAAAGAGAATTAGCTTTATTAATAGTAGAGGAGGCAAATACAAAAGCCAAGTTGATGCAAATCTAGTCTTCTATAACCCCTCACTTGGAGGTACTTCATAAGGAGCAAATGTATGTAGAGAAAATCCTCAAGAAAGATTCAAATCTTTCTACCTCTAATGGACTTGTACATCTAGTAGTAGAGGTTTCCATCCAGCATAAGTCATTGGACATTGCACTAGAAAATTGGGATGCAGCTCTGAAAATACTCATGGAGGTAAACAACAGTTTTTTGGCTAAGCATGGTATTACTCCATAGAACCCTTTGACATTAGTGTCAAAAAGGGGGAGATAAAGTAAGGAGGAGATATATGTATATATGCAGATACTATGGGAAAATACCAAACTTTGGACCATTTTTTATTACATTCTTTCATTCTTTTTGAGAAGTGGAAAGTTTGTAAATAGCCAAAAAGGGGGGAGACTAGTAATAAAGAAGAAAGGGGGAGATGCAAAATTTTGAACTTCAAAAAGATCAGATACAACACACAGGTTCAAAATATAGAAATAGGACAAAGGACATAGAGGATTAGGCACATTAGCACAAAATTTTACTCTCAAGAATGGACAAGGAATAATCAACTTAGGGGGAGTCATAACGTATATTGTCACTTACAAAATTTTTGAAATTTTGCATGAATGCCAAGTGAATAAAAGGTGTACTCAATAAGGTTAAGTTCATAAATGCTTAGTTAAGTGTTTTTGACACTCATGTCAAAGGGGGAGATTGTTGGTCAAAAGAGTAGTCTTGACAATTGATTATCAACACACTTAACCATTTTCACTATATATGCCAAGTATAGAATGTATGTTGAGCCATAATTTTAATAAATGCTGAGCCACAATTGGTGTCAAGCAAGTCAAAATGTAGTATGTACTGAGTAATCCAGAAATGTTCAGATGCCTAGTAATACAGAACATACATGTGTCAAGAAATACAATGTTTAACAGGGGTTGAGAAAACCAATAAAGTAATAGATGTCAAACAATCTAGGAATCAGTTCATGCCAAGCATTAGTAATGTAATGAGTTTCGAGTAACTCAGGATTAGAATAAGAGTTTTTACTTTCACAAACTAAAATGTAAATTATTTTTGGAGCCGACTTAGAGAGATTTCAAAGGAGAAAAAGGATAAGGATGAATCATTTACATTCCCTATGCAACCTACATGAAACCAATCAGAAAAATGGAGAAGGCATGCAAACAATGAAGGAAATCCAAGGATTTGAGTGGGAATTTGAGATTCAATATGGATTGTATATCCATACCTAACCCTAAGTCTTTTCATTCTTTATAAGAAGGATGAATGCACCATTGCATGTGTGGAAGAGAATAGTATAAGGGGAGATTATAGCAAAATTTCAATGTGAAAGAGAAAAGACTTAGAGGAATAGAGTGGAAATTTCGTATCAAGCTGATTAGAATAGTACAAGAGTCAAGGAACACATATAGAGATCAAATCAAGCAAGAATCAGAAAGAGAAGAGCAAATCTAGTACCTGAATCCAACAATTTGAGATTGCATTCAAGTAGGTGAAATGTTCTAATACTATCTTACAATTGTATTAGAGGTTGAAATCATATGTTGATAGGTTAGCTTAATAGCTAGGTAGGAGAACCTTTGGAGAAGGTGATTGAAAATCCTATATATTAGGTGGGTTTAACAACATATTGTAAGTCCTTTAAAAAGGTGACACTTCATGTAAGTGTGTGTAAATCCTCTAACAATGTCACTATTGATACAGTGTAAATCTTTTAATAGGATAGGCCTTTCATAGGGTAGACCATTAGAAGTGGTTGAAAATTGATTGTTGCAGTGATTTTTGTGGGTGTCATCCCCACCCTAGTTTTACCTTCTTATTCTTGAAGGGTTTTAAGGTTACCAAATCTTTGTGTTATGTGTTGATGCATGATTTCATTTCATTTTTTCTTATATGTTTACATGCATGTACATTCCTTTTAGTTATGTGGTAATAAGGGTTTGAAAGGATAAAATTGGTTACTTCTAATTCACAACACCCCCCCACCCCTACCCTGACCCTCATAAGTACTCTTCCCATTTGAACATTCCAATAGTTTATGGGTTACCAAATCATTATATTATGTGTTGAATCTTTTATGGATGTGTTGTATTCATTTACTATGAACATTACTTTTTGAATGTTAGATCCAAGATATAAGATGAATTAGATATCATTTTAGTAATTAAATTTTATAAGTAAAAGTTTAAGATCAAGTTATTCACCCCTCCCCCCCGCCACAACCTCCTCAGTGTTATGTTTCCCAATAATCCTTCCAAAAATTTAGATCTATCCTGAACTCTTTGAAAAAAATCATGAATCCAAGAATTACAATCTCATCTAACAAAAAGAGGGTTGATATAACCAGGGCCAAAGGCACACCCAACTATTCAATCACCTGTGAGAATAAATAGGTGGAAAAAAATACCAAATAAGAACAACCTTAAGAGATAGATGAAAAAATGGTTTCATATATTCATATAAAGAATCAAATACATGCCAAATTATAAGGCCTTCTAGGTTACAACCATATTACAATTCAATCTTGATTGGCAAAGATCAAATTTTATAACTCAACTTACTTCTACTCTTTCTACCTTCTTTGATCTAACTTCCTTCCTTCTAAGACTCTACCAAAGACCTTGTTAAATACACACATGGCCACAATTTGACTTGTTGCAAAAAAAAAACAAAAAAAAACCCTCATATAAAATGCTAGAACAAATGACAAGTTATCTCTCTAAAAAGGTCTATCACAAAATTAAATGCAAAAGTCAACTTCAACAAGAAACTGCACATAGGTAACTTGGAAAACCAAGAATCCATCAAAAGTTGTACTCGATGACTCAGAAACACTTAGAAACTAAATGCATCCAAAAAAGTGTGATAGCCAAAGGAAATTGACACCCAAATGAACTTGGAAGCCATAGAAACTTGGCAATCAGACAAGACTCAACAACCAAAGAGAGCTCAGTAACCAAAGAATGCTTAGCAACTATAGGATAACTTGGTAGCAACTACAAACTGGACAAACATAGAGATCTCAAAAAATACTAAGAACTTGATAATGCAAGAAACTAAGAAGAAACTAAGAAGAAACTAAGAAGAAAGAAAATCATGTACAATAGAAATGTAACCTAGGATGCTCTTGCATCAGACAACCAAGGTTGGAGAAAAATAATTCTCCTTAATTATTGAGAAATCACAAACTGAGGTGAATCCAACTCAGATTGGGAACTCCATGTAGTATCTTCCATTTGTTTGTTCTTCTAATTTACCAAATAGTCATAGTAATATTTTCCTCTTGTGCTCTTACCAACTCACTGATCCAATATTTGTCCAATCTCTTCAATCTTCTTCTTTGGGCAACTATCTAATACAAAAACTTCACCATTTGACTCATGACATTTATACAAATAAACAACATTCAATGTGGGAGATATATCCATGTCATCAGGAAACTCAACTTCATAAGCATTACCACTGTCAAACTTCTTCATGATCTTAAAAGATCCAAACTTCTTCATATTCAACTTACTATATGTTCCCACAGGAAATCTTAATTTCTTCAAATGAATCATCACCTCATCACAGACTTCAAAAACATTATGTCTCCTAGAGTTATCAATATTCTCCTTATACTTTAGATTACTTTCTTCCAATTTCAATTTCACTTCCTTATGAAAATATTCCATAAAGTCATAGAACTCTTCGCCTATAGCACTTCTCTTTTCTTCACCAACAATATCCCCTCAATTTGATATCCCTTTCCATTGTATTATAGTGACAATTTCTAAATGTGTTTTCCATGTACTTCTATTCATACAATTATTATATACAAAGTCCACTTGTGCTAATACAATCTCTCAATTATGTGGTTCATCTCTACCTAAACATCTCAACAAATTTCCCTAGCTTCTATGCACAACCTCTATCTATCCATCTATTTGTGGATGGAAAGTATAATTGAACTTTAACTTAGTACCCATCTTCTTCCATAAAGTCTTCCAAAAGTAGCCAACAAACATATAGTCTCTATTATAAATAATACTTTTAGGTAATCCATTCAATCTAACAATATATTTGAAGAAAATATCAGCAACATGATCGACATATGATGTCTTCTTACGCAGTATGAAATGAACCATCTTAGAAAATCTATACACAACAACTAATATAGAATCATACCCCTTCACTATGTTAGGAAATCCAAGGAAAAAATCCATATGGATGTCACTCCTAGGTTTCTTAGGAACATAAATATGTGTATACCAACCAATATTTTGACTTACTACTTTTGCAACTAGACAAACACCACATCTCTTTACAAACTTCTCAACATCCTTATATATCTAAGGCTAATAATACTTCTATTTCAACAAAATCAATGTCTTATCAATTCCAAAATGTCTAACCAATCCACTAATATGGTTTTCTTTAATCAAAATAGGATCAATATGATACAACTCCTTCATCTCATCAAAACCAAAAGATTCAACTTTCATCTTGATCAGGAAATAACATCTTCTACTCAATGCATCAACAACTTGGTTAGTGACTCCACTCTTATGCTTTATCAAAAATTTAAAAATCTACAAATACTCAACCCATTTCACATATCTCTTATTTAAATTATATTTATTTCTCAAGTACTATAAATTTTTATGATCAGTATACAACACAAACTCCTTAGGATTCAAATAGGTTTACCTTCTTGACTTAATACAACTCCTATTGCACTAACACTTACATCACATTCAACTTGAAATACCTTATTGAAATCATGTAAAGATAATATAGGCAATTTAACGACCTTTTGTTTCAAAGTCTCAAAATTGTTATCAACTTTATGTATCCACTTGAATTTCTTTTTATCTCCTCTCATTTTCTTAGTGATAACATTACAAACATAATTGAAATTCCTTAGAAACTTCCTGTAAAAACTAGCCAAACTATGAAATGACATTACCTCACTTACATTATCATGTTTAGGCCATTCCAAAATTTCTTTAACCTTCTCAGGATCAATCTTCAAACAATTATCTAAAATCACAAATCCCAAATACACAATCTCCTCTTGCAAAAAAGGAAACTTTTTCAAATTAATCATCAACTTTTCTTGTTTCAATCTTTACAATACTTGTCTAAGTTGTTGAAAATAGTATTCCTTAGTCATACTAAATATCTAAATATCATCAAAATAAAAAAATTCAAACTTAACCAAAAATCTCTTCAGAACTTCATTCATCAACATTATGAAAGTACTAGGTGCTTTAGTTAAACAAAAGGAATTCCTAAAAGTTCATACAAACCATCTTTTGTGTTAAAATAAATCTTCCATTCATCACCTTCTCTAATTCTAATCTAATGATAGGTGCTTTTCAAATCAATCTTGGTAAAGTGATGCAGAGATAAAACTCAACAAAAGCCAAAAAAGAAAGGAACCAACACCAGAAAGAGATAGATAATGATATTCTTCTAATTAATTCATCAAATGAATAGTATATACACTTTCTTTCCTACAGATTTCTTCTCCTTGTAACTTTGTGTCCAAAAACTTGACCTAAAACTAAACTTAAAAAGCTTTATTTATACTTGCTATGACAGTCTACAAAACATTCTAGATTATTACAAAATAGAAAAACCAACCCAAAGAGACTTCCTGCCAAAATGAGTTAAAAAATATTCTAGATAAATATAGAATAGGGAAGAATGACCACACAGTGGTCTAAAAAAATCCCAAGAAAAGATCTTATCCTAATGACAAAATCAAGATAAATTCGTCAAGTCAGCTTGTGTAGAAATCACATCCAAAATACTTTATGTGGGTGCTCCTACACCATACTCCCTAGGAAATTTTATCTCAAGCCCACTTGAGATGAGCTCTTGTAGAGTGGTACCCTACTTCTTGATATCTCTTTTGGTCATCCACACAACATCTACATCCAAATAACCTTTGAGTTGTACCAAATACTGCTTGGACTCCTTTCTTCCTATCTTCTTTATGACTTTGGTGTCAAGTTCATTTCTAGCTATGGTGTCTTCGTAAATGGTATATGTTTAATGTCTTCTATATCAGCAATCTATCTTTTATCAATTTCTTCATTGGTTTCTTTGAATGGTGTGAGGTCTACTATGTTAAAGATGGAAGAGATACCAATCTCAAGTGGCAATCAAATCTCATAAGCATTGGTTCCAAACTTCTTCAATATTTGATAAGGACCTAGTTTTCTTATCATAAGACTGGTAGATTTACCCTTCGGTAGCCTTTTTGTCTTGAGATTTTCCCATACTAAATCTCCCACATCAAATTCTAAGTGTATCCATTTCTAATCTGCATGCTTCTTATACTTGTTAGAGTTTTGTTGGAGTTGTGCTTTGACTTCATCATGGATTTCTTTTATGGCTATAGAAAATTCTTCTCCTTGGGCACTAACTTATTTTTGTAAACTCATATCTCTTAACTTGAAGATCCCTCTAGGATGAATTATATAAAACACTTGAAATGGTGATTTTAGTGTAATTCTATTGATGGAGTCATTATATGCAAATTCAGCTTTGGGTAGGATTACATCCCATTTTACTGCATGTTTTCTTGTGAGTGTTCTTAAAAAATCGACCAATGTTCTATTAACTACCTCTATTTGGCCATCAATTTGAGGATGGTAGGCTGATAATAATGATAAATTGGTTCCAATTTTCTTTCATAAAGTTCTCCAAAAGTGTCCTACAAAATTCACATCCCTGTCTGAAACTACATTTAGAGGTAGCCTGTGAATCCTTATGACGGCCTTGAAAAAGAGATCTACTATATGAGAAGCATCATAGGTCAAATTACATGGTAAGAAGTGAGTCATTTTGCTGAGCCTATCTACTACAACAAATACACTATCATCCCCCTTTTGTATCTATGGAAACCCCATTACAAAATCCATCATTATGCTTTCCTAGGGTCTAGATGGTATTGGCAAAGGTTGATAAAGCCCTGCATTTTTAGTCCTTCCTTTGGACCTTTGAAAAATCATACATGTTTCCACAAAGTTTCTAACACCAATTTGAAGTTTAGGCCAATAGTAGTATTGTCTAACCAATTCTAAGATTTTATCCAAACCAAAATGTCCACCAATTGTTCCACTATGCTTCTCTTTGATAATGTTTGTCCTCATAGAGCACCTAGGTACACATAGTTGTCCTCCTTTGAAAAGAATTTTTTCTTGTATCAAAAAATTAGGAAAATTAGCATGGTATCTTTCACCAAACTCCATACATACCTTTTCAATGTTGCCAAAATCTAGATCTTTTACATGCATGTCGTTGAGTGCTTCAATTCCCACACTTTTGAGTTGTATCTCGGAGATAGTTTGATTCCTTCTACTAAGAGAATCAAGAACCTTGTTTAATATGCCCTTCTTATACTTGATGGGGAAGGTATAGGCTTGTAAATACTCCACCCATTTTATGTGCCTATGAATAAATTTTTCTTGGCTATTCAGAAAACTAAGTGCTTGGTTTTTGGTATACACAACAAAATCCTTTGGCAACAATTAGTGTCTCAACATTTTGAGGGCTTGAACCAATGTATACATTTCTATGTCATATGAAGAGTATTTCTACTTGGTTTCATTAAGATTTTTAGTTAAGAAAGCCATTGGTTTTTCTTCTTGACTAAGAACTGGCCCTATAACAACCTTGCTAGAATCACATTCTACTTGGAAACCTTTGTTAAAATTAAGCAACAAAAGAATTGGCTTCTCACTAACCTTTTTCTTAAGCAATTCAAAAGCTTCATTTGTTGACTGACTCCATGCAAATCACACTTCCTTCCTCTTTTAATAGTTTCTAACATAGGAGCACATATATGACTAAAATTTCTTATCAATTTCCTATAAAATGTAGCAAGACCATGGAAGCTTCTAACATCTCCAATTGTTTTTGGGTTTGGCCAGGATAGTATAGCACTTATCTTATCTTTATGCATCTTCAAGCTACCTTGGGATATCACAAAACCAAGATATGTCAGCTCCTCTTGCATGAATAAACACTTTTCCAAGTTTATTACCAATTTCTCCTCATGAAGTCTTCTCAAAACCATGTCAATGTGCTCTAGGTCTTCTTCCTTTTTCTTGCTGAAAATTATTATGTCATCTAAATATACTATGATGAACTTGTCATTCAAATCTTAGAGTATTTCAATCATAAGTCTCATGAAGTTACTAGGAGCATTAGAGAGTCCAAATGGCATTACCTTCCATTCATATAATCCATCATTGGTTTTGAATGTTGTCTTCCACTCATCTCTAGCTCTTATCCTTATTTGATGGTACCCACTTTTTAAGTCAATCTTCAAGAAATACTTTGCATCTACCACACAATCAAGAAAATATTTAGTTCTTGGCATTGGAAACCTATGTTTGATTTTAATCTTATTAATGGCTCTAGAATTAACATAGAAACTCTAGGTTTCTTCCTTCTTGGGTGCCAAAATAGTAGGTACAACACATGGGCTTAAGCTTTTCCCAATCAAGCTAGAATTGAGTAACTCCTTTACTTTTCTAGTAATCTCACCATTTTGTTGAGGTGTTATATTGTATGCAACCTTATTCGGTAAAGTAGCTCTAGGGATGAATTCAATAGAATGACTAATATCTTGTATAGGTGGTAAAGACTTTGGAATACCTTCTAAAATCAACCCTTCATACTTATCCAAAAATTCTTTCACTTTATTAGGAATTGCCTTCATTTTTTCAGCCTCCTTTCTATCATTTCCAATAGGTTCTTATGGTTGTGGGTTAGGCATCAAAAGAAAACAAGGCTTAGGTTCATCCTTCATGTCTCGTAAGGATTCCTTTTTATCAACCATAATACTTTTGGCTTCCCTCTCTTTATTTTCTTCCACTTCTTCATGATCAACAAATGGAATCAATCTAATCACCTTTCTGTCCTTCTTGATTGTGTATATATTGAGTATTCCATCAAGTCGTGCCTACAAATCATATTTTTAGGGCCTCTTTAATAATAGGTGACATGCATCCATGTCAACCATATCACACACAATTATGTCCTTATACTTTTCACTCTAAAAATCAACCCATGCTTGCTCATTTACAAGAGTTTGTTGACCCTTTGTTAGCCATGAAACCTTATAAGGGATGAGCTATTATCCTAAGTTTTAACTTCTAAACCATCTCAAGAGAAAGTAAATCCTCAGTAGATCCTAAGTCAATAATGACTTTACATACCTTACCTCCAGATTTGCAAGAAATCCTAAAGATAGTTTTCCTTTGTTGTGGTTCCATGGTAGTAGGCACTTTCAAAAGTGTTTTTGCATCATTAAACTTTCTCCTCTTTTAGGTATACTATCTGAGTCAACCATCTCCTTCTCTTGGTTTTCATCATCTTGTACCAAATGTGTTCTTCTTTAACCTGGTGAACTTTAGCTAGCTCTATCTAGACACCTAGATGCATAATGTCCTTCCTTATTGTAATTGAAACAAATGATCAGACTTTCCCTTCTACCACCAAATCCACCTCTTGAATTGCCTCTTCTATCTCTTAAATTACCACTGAAATTTCCTTTACTTTGACTGATTTCTTGCTTTATCTCCTTATGATTTTCATGGTTTTATCCTCTTCCTTGGAAATTTCCTCTTCCCTTTTCATTTCTTCCTCTTCCTTTACTATTTCATTCTTCCACCTTCAATACTAGTTCATAACATTTATGTATTGCATTAGGAAACAATAAATTATTTTCTTCTTGAATGTTCAACCTTAATCCATTGAGATATCTAGCAACTTTTACACTTTCACATTCACTCTGCTTTGCCCTTAGGCTTAATTTTTGGAATTCTTTAGTATAGGCTGTGAAATCTAGCTCCTTTTGTTTTGAACTTTGTCTCCTTTGATGAAGGTGGATTTCATAATCCTTAGGTAAGTATGTTTCTCTCACATTGGCACACATGCTTTCCCATGAAGTTATCATGTTCTTACCTTCATTAACCCTTTCTCCTTGGGTGAAATTCCACCAAGTGAGGGCTGGTCACTTCAACTTTGACTTGGGAATTTTTAGCTTGTCCTTTTCTACTATATTTTCACATTCAAAATGGTTGTTCAAGGCTTCTACCCAATCCACAATAGCATCAACATCCATCTTTCTAGAGAAGATGGGTAGGTCATCTTTATCATCCTTCTTGTCAACTCTTTCAAGGGCTTCTATGAAGTATCTTTGGTTTGTAGACATGTTAACCACCTCCGGCTTAGGGGTATCCTCTTCTTTTCCTTCTTCCTCTTGCTCTAAGGAAACCACTGCTCTCTTTTCCATCTAACCATTCAGCTTCTCAAATTCATCCAATAACCACTTATTGGTTTTCTCATGTTCTTGCATCTTCATTGCCAATTTAGCATTGGTGAACATGTTTGATGTTTCATCTTTTGATTCTGATCTAGACATAAAATCCAATTGCCTTAGGAACTTTCCCCAAGCTCTGATACCAAAAATGACGTAGAGATAAAACTCAACAGAAGAAAAAATAAAAGAAACTAGCACCAGAAAGAGATAGATAATAATATTTTTCTAATTGATTCATCAAATGAATAGTACATACACTTGCTCTCCTATAGATTTCTTCTTCTTGTAACTTTGTCTCCAAAAACATGACCTAAACCTAAACCTAAAAAAACTCTGTTTATAGTTGCTAAGATAGTCTACAAAACATTCTAGATTATTACAAAATAGAAAATCTGACCCAAAGAGACCTCCTACCAAAATGGCTTACAAAATATTCAAGATCAATATAGAATAGGGAAGAATGACCTCACAATGGTCTAATCAAATCCCAAGAAAAGATCTTATCCTAATGAAAAAATTGGGATAAATTCCTCAAGTCAGTTCATTAGAAATCACGTCCAAAATACTTTATGTGGGTGCTCTTGCACCATAAAGTACTTTGATCCACTCAAACAATCCATTATGTCATCCATCCTTGGTATAGGAAACCCATATTTCATTGTGATCTTGTTAATAGCTTTGGAATCAATATACATTCTCCATTCTCCATTCTTCTTAGGAATTAATATGAAAAGTATAGTACATGGACTTAAACTCTACCTAATCAAACCTTTCTACAACAACTCATGCACTTGTCTATTAAGTTCTTCATTTTTAGTAGGTGTCAATCTATATGGTTCTTTATTTGGGAAACTAGCTCTGAGAATCAGATCTATGCAATGACTTATACTTCTCATCAAAGTTAAAATATCAGGTATATTCTCTATAACAATATATTTATACTCATTCAACAATTCTATAATTTCTACTAGCACTTAGTTAGTACTACTAGTTTCTGCTATCACTCAGTTACCACTAGCTTTTTTCACTTAATCACTACTGACTAGCACTCGGTTAGTACTATTTTTTGATACTTGGTTGCTACTGGCACAACTCAGCCTCCTAGGAATTATAGAAAAATATTTATTTTCTTTTTCATTTCCTTTTCAAATTGCTTTCCATTAACCATGAAAATCCTCATAGTAGTACACATAACCTCATCTAGACTTTTAATCAAAGGTAGGAATATTTTATTTTTCCCATCCAACCAAAGAGTATATTGATTAAATCTTCCATCACGTATAGAATACCTATGATATTGCCAGTGTCTACCTAATAGAATATGACAACAATCCATAGGCATAATATCACACAAAACTTCATTTAAATAATGTCCAATCTTGAACTTCATGATGCATTGTTCACTTACCAATATCTCATTCTCAACTTTGATCCATGAAACATGATAAGGCTTAGGATGTTCCAACCTCTACAACTACAACTTTATAACTAATTCTTCTGATGAAAAATATTTAGAACTTCCATTGTCAATGATCACCTGCAATATTTTCTAGCCACCTTACATCTGGACTTGAAAAGACTTCTACTTAAGATAGGTTTCTCATCGCTTCCATTATTACATAAGGTTCTTCTCACCATAAGATTTTCTCCTGCCTTAGGTCCTCTAGGTGAATGCTCAATGTCTCATTGAACCAAAACATGTTTGTTACTAGCCTACTTTTAGAAGATCTACATTCAAAAGATATATGCCCTTCTCTACCACATCTGAAAAATTAATGCAAAAACTGCATCTAGAATAAAAATGACCTCTTTCATGATAAGAACAAGTGCCTCATCTATAAGAATCACCACCTTTCCACTCAGTCTTGCCTTTATCGGTATTATTCCATTCAAATTTTCCCTTAACTAAGCTCGTATTGAATTCCAATTCTCAATCCATTTATGTACCTTGCAATTTTCTGAGTTCATCATCATCCACATGTCTAGATCTGATGTCCAAACTATAGAATTCCTCAGTATACTCCTTGTTAGAAATGTTTTAGAATAACTGAGAGGGGGTGGGGGAGGTGAATTAGTTATTCAAGGTCCAAATTTCCTATTCAAACTTTTCACTAATGATAGTGAATTCATTCAACGATTCATTCATCCAAGCTTTAACTTATCTAATCAACAAGTTACTATAAATCAACATGCAAGTATAACACATAAGAAATCAACACATGACACAATGATTTACGTGGAAACCCAATTTGGAAAAAACCACCAATAACATGCTACTCAATTTTCACCCTTCTGAAGTGATGCCCTATGAAAGGCCTACACTGTTAAAAGCTTACAACACACTATTAAATGTAAACTTGTTAGAGGATTCAACAACCCTATTAGAAGTGGGCCTATTTAGAAGACTTTAGAACATTAACTTGGAATGATACACTGTTAAAGGATTTACAAATGGCTATTAGGCCAACCTAAGTCCATAGGATTTTTAGATCTAATACAATTGCTAAAGAGTATTAAAAAATCTTGACTTGACTACAACATGAAACTTATCTTGCACATCTCTGATCACTTATTATCTCATACCCTTGCCTAGCCTTCAATCTCTATAACTCTTAATAGCTTTCCCTCCTTTAAAGCTTTGTCTCCTTGAGTCTCCATACTCAATGTACCAGTGTAATCATCTCTTCATGACCACTCATAGAAGCAGAGCCTCTGTGCTCTTCCTTCTCCTAGATGTCTCCTCCTTGACACCCTTCTAACCACTTTTTACGTTTGGCTCTTCAGCAACAATAGTATCAACAGCTCTTCGCTTCTTGGTCTATGAATTCTTAAATAGAAGTCTTGGAGTACCTTTTTCCACTCAATTCTTCCTTTTTTAAATTTCAATTCACATGGATTAGGTAGGATTCATTTCATATAACCCATATTCTATTTTCTCTAGAAACTTCTTGAATAATCCTTTAGACTTTTCCCAAAAATGGTTTGCATAGGATTCTATGCCAACAACTCATAATCCTTATCTTCCAACTCATTCACAAAATTCAATGTAACCACTATGTTAGCTTAGATTTGGTGAATTTTCATCATTTGAAATAATGCAGCAACTCAGCACTATTGAAATACTAGTGCTTGACACATACTGTGTTACTCAACATCAATTGTGTTTTTCCTTATGCTCAACACCTGAAGATCACTCGACACCAACTAAATTTTTTTTGATGCTCGGCACTTGATCTTCACTTAGCACATGAAGATAACTCAACACACACTAGAAATGTCCATTACTCAATTTCTACTAAAAATTTTCTTGGCTTCAACTAACTTGCTCGGCACCCACTTATGATTTTAGTTTAAGATTTTCAGTCAACTTTGTTACAATTTATTCCTCCAATAATTCTAAGTGTGACCAACTTTCGTATCTCTAAGTATGTCATCAATGCATTATTTACCCATTGTCTTAACTAATCCTTGTACTTCTTTACAAAATCATAACTCAACCTTTCCCTTAGGTGTTCCTGTTAAATTTTTTTGATCAAATCCTCTTCATCAATCAACTAAGTGATAGTACTTAGATCTTGTAAGAAAATATCATCCCTACAAATAGTAGGTTTGACATCAATGACAAAACAATAATTAAAAACATTCTTTTACAACAATCTTCCTTCTTTGCAACAATCTCCCTTTTTGATCTTCAACAATGAGCTTTTCAATCATATTTTCAATAATCTCCCTCTTTGGCATTGATGGCAAACCAAACTGATCAACCATTAGCCTAAAACTATTCAACCATAAGCTTACTAGGTTAGAATAGTAAGTAAAATGCCAAAAAGTAAATTATAACATCACATCTCCTTTTACTATTCTGATTGCTTCATTTTAGCTTCTCCCTCTTTGTTGTTGTATTCTTGTTCTTTGTCTTTCTCCCTCTATATTGCTCATGTTCTACTATTGTAATCAACATTTGCCAACTTCTCATTCTAAACATCTTTGTCCTCATTTTTGATTCTTTATCTTCAATAGTTTTTGATTAGTTGTCTACTTCTCCCTCTATGACAACAATGTCAAAGACATATTAGCATCTTAATATACAGATGTAGTTTTTACAGGTTCATTCAACTGCTCCCTCTATCACCTTGCTTGTGAATGATTTGGAATTTGAGCACTTCTACTACTTTAGGCATGGATCCCAAAGTAAACATCATCTGCATCAATGTGTAAAATCAACATCCAGCTTATTTGATGCAGGGCATACTTGCTTTTTGGTTCAAGTAGCCTTAGCTAGGGGTATCACCCCCAACTTACCTCTAAGATACTCAAAAGCATCTTTAGGTAGTGTTTTTTTGTAGATATCAGAAATCTATTCCTTTGAGCTAACATATCCCATCTTCACTTGTTTTTCTTCCACCAACTCTCTTACATAATGACATGTGATTGCAATATGTTTAATTTTAGCATGCATTTCTAGATTCTTCAATATGTTGATAGCACTTTTATTGTCACAGTAAAGAATCACAGGCTCATTTACTTCTTCCTTCATACCTTGCAGCAAGTGTTTGATCCAAAAATATTAGTGTAGTTTATAGCAGCTACCACATATTCAACTTTAGAAGTGGACTATGAGGTGCAAATTTACTTTTTACTTGTCCATGTAATCAACCTCTTTCCTAAGAAAAGCGGTCCTCCACTGGTGCTTTTTCTATCATCAATATTATCTCCCCAATCTGCATCAGTGTAAGCTTTCAATTCAAACTTCTCATTCCTCTTGTAGTATAAATCAAATTCATCAGTTCCTTTTAGGTATCTCAATATTCTCTTCAATGCCAGTAAGTGATTTTCTCTTGGATTTGCAAAAAATCTTGCTACTATTCTAATACCTAATGCAATGTCTACTCTACTATGTACAAAATATTGCAACTTTCCAATCATTGACCTATACAACATCTAATTTACTTTAGTAGACTCATCATTCTTGGATAGCTTATGTCCTATTGCCATTGATGTGCTAACTAGTTTTGTGTCTTCTAACCTAAATGTTTTGAGTACTTCCTTGATGTATTTGGATTGGGTTACAAATATGCCATTCTTTAACTAATGTACTTGTAATCCAAAAAACAATTTGATTTCTCCAAACATTGACATCTCAAATTCATTCTTCATTTGATCAACAAAATCTTTGCAAAAACATCTTTTCCTCCAAATTTTATATCATAACCAAATATTTTTTATATCAAAATGTCTTTACCTTCTTTAGCTTTCATGTACAACTTGTTTTTGTCATCTATTCTTTCAAATCCTATTTTCACAAGATATTTGTGCAACCTCTCATACCATGCTCTAGGTGCTTGCTTCAATCCATAATTTTCTTTGTGTAGCTTGCAGACCATATCCTTGTTCTTCTCATCAACAAATCCCTCTGTTGTTCTATGTAGACTTCCTCTTCTAGTATACTATTTAGAAAAGTAGACTTCACATCCATCGGATAGACTTTGAAGCCTTTGTATGCAGCATATGCAAGTAATGTTCTTACTCCTATTGTTGCAATAGGGGCAAATGTCTCTGCATAATCTAGTCCTTCTTCTTGTGCATAGGCTTTCCAAACTAGTCTAACTTTGTTTCTTTTTATCTCACCATTCTCGTCACGTTTGTTTCTAAACACCCATTTTGTACTAATCACATTCTTATCAGCTGGTCTAGGAACTAGAGACCGTGTTTTATTTTTCTCAATATGATCTATCTCTTCTTTCATGGCTTTATACTAGTCATCATCTTGTGGTGCATCTTTCACTATTTTGGGTTCAACCTTGCTCAGTAGACATGATTCATTCCTTAGTCTATCCCTTGTCATTGGTCTGGCATCCTTGTCACCAATGATTTGATCTACAAGGTGATGTCTTCTCACATACTTGGCTAATCTAGGTTTAGTCATTCTTTCCATGTTTGATCCTTCAACTTCAAAGTCATTTCGTTCTTCTTCATCTAGCATTTCATCATTCCTTTCTTGCATACTCTTTTTAGAATCAAAGTGTGCATTTTCTACATTCTATAGCTCAGCTTCTAAATGCAGCTTGGGATTCACTGGTTGAGACTTGGTAGATACCGAAGTTTTTTGTTGATTCCCAACTTGATTTGCAACATTGTCTTCAACTGTCATTCCTTCATAGAAGTATACAAAGGATCTGTAGTCCTATATTTACTTTAACTCATCAACCTAAAATTTTGCATGCTCATCAAAATTTATATTTGCACTCTCCACAACTTTTTTAGTGTTAATATTTAAACACTTATATGCATTTCTCCTAGTGGAGTATCCAAGAAATATGCCTTCATCACTTTTTGCATCAAACTTTCCATTTCTAGTATCTTTAAGAATATAACAATTACAACCAAATAATTTGAAATGTTTAACATTAGGTGAATGACCATACCATAATTCCTAAGGTGTTGCATTTGTACCTTTCTTGACTTGAACTCTATTCAGTGTGTAGATTGTAGTACTTACAAATTCTCTCCAGTACTTTAGTGCAAAATTTTTCTCCATAATCAAGGTTCTAGCATAGTCAATCATTTACCTATTCCTCCTTTCAGCAATACTATTCTATGGTGGAGTTCTTGGTGCTGATGTTTTCCTTTTAATACCTTTGTCATTGTAGAATATTTCAAACTCTCTTGATGTGAAGTCACCTCCTTTGTTTGTCCTTAGGAATTTTAGGTTCTTTCATGTTTCCTTTTCAACTCTAGCCAAATAACACTTAAACATTTGGAATGCATAAGATTTTTTCTTTAAGAACATAGTAGTCATCATCCTATAATAGTCATCTACAAATAGAATTATGTATCTATCTCCTAGGTAGCTTTGCACTTCTGTTGGGCCACATAAGTCTATATGGACTAACTCTAGTACTTCACTGGAAGTGTATTTTTTGATTTTGAAACAAGACTTAGTCATCTTCCCTAGTTGACATTGTTTGCACATTGTGTTTTCAATTATCTTCAACTTAGGCAATCCTCTAACTTTCGTTTTCTTGTTGATACTAATCAGATTATCAAAGTTAACATGACATAGCTTTTTATGCCACAACCACACATCATCAAGTCTAACAAAAAGACATGTTGCATATTCCATATCTAGGTAAAATAGATTACTCTTAGTTTGTTCACCCTTTCCTATCATATTTCCTTCAATATCATAGATCTTGGCAATTTTGTTTCCAAATTCAACTCTACAACCTGCATTGCCTAACTATGATACACTCAATGAGTTGTAGTTCAATCCTTCAACATAGTATGCATTATCACATGAAATTTTCTCTATAACTTTTATAGAGTCTTTTCATTTGATTTGACATGGGGCATCATTACAAAATCTAACACTATTTCCATCATATTAAGTAAAGATAATGAACTTACTTTTATCTCCTGTCATGTGATGTGAGCATCCACTGTCTATGATCCACTTGTCATTCTTGTTCACATAGGTAACCAATGTTGTTACTTCACCTTCATCTTTTTTTGATTCATCCTTCATGGCTACATAGACTACTTCATCATAATTTTCATTAGAATCTTCTTCAACAATGTAGCATCTCTTACCTTTCTCCTTGTAATCTTTGTTGTCATCTTCTCTTTTGTTCCTGAACTTGTTTCCTTCTTTGTAGTTCTTCTTCTATGGACATCTTATAGCTATATGACCTACTTCATTGCAATTGAAATATATGATAGGGAGATTACCTTTAAATTTTCCTTTATCTCTATGGAATCTCCTAGCCTGTAGTGCTTTTAACTATTCCACATCTTCCTCATCTATCCATTTATAACTAGATGCATGTTTTCCTTTTCTTCTTCTCTTTCTTGATGTGTCCTCCTCGGTATCTTTTATTGTCACCTTGGCCTTGAAAGTAGATTCAATGTTTTTAGGACTGTAGTTGTCAAAATTGGATAGCTCAAATGCAGTAAGTCTTCCAACTATTCCTTCAAAGGCTAGTGTGTTCCCTTTTACACACCTCAGCTCTTGGATGGCTGAAACTCTTATAGAATAGACAGGGAGTAGAGTTCTTAAGTATTTACTATTACTTTTTTCTTCTTCCAATTGTCCACCTAGACTTCTTATTACACTCACGACTTCTTTTATTCTTGTAGCATAGTAAGCAACATTTTTTGCTTTCTCCATCTTCATGTCATCAAACTTTCCTCTTAGACTTTCTCTTTTTGCTCTTTAGACATTTTGATCTCCTTCATAGATTTTTGATAAGGTTTTCAACATCTTGAATGTAGTATCTTAGTCTTTGCTGTCATCTTATTCTGCATAGCTAAGTGTAGAGGCAATCTTCAACATTGCTTGGTTATGCTCCTTCTGTTTGTTCAAATCATTTGTAGTAAGAGGTCCTACTGGAGTTATGTGTTCTATTCCAATTGAGGTTTTTGCATTGTCACCTATTGATCTAAGGTGCAATTTCATCAAACTCGGCCATGCATCAAAGTTGTCTTTGTTGAGCTTGGGAGCTTCTCTCTTGGACATCTTGATCTTCCTACTTCTAGTACCTTGAAACTAAATTAGTAGATGGCTTTGATACCAATTGTTAGAAATGTTTTATAATAATTGAGAGGGGGGGTGAATCAATTATTTAAGGTCCAAATGTCCTATTGAAAATTTTCACTACATATAGTGAATCCATTCAACCATTCATTCATCCAAGCTTTAACTTATCTAATTAGCAAGTTACTATAAATCAACATGCAAGTATAACACATAAGAAATCAACACATGACACAATGCTTTACGTGGAAACCCAATTTGGGAGAAATGATCACTAACATGCCAATCAATTTTCACCCTTATGAAGTGATGCCCTATGAAAAACCTGCCCTATTAAAGGCTTACAATACAGTGTTAAATGTGATCTTGTTAGAGGATTTAACCACCATGTTAGATGTGGGCCTAGTTAGAAGACTTTAGAACATTCACTTGGAATGCCACCCTATTAAAGGATTTTAAAATGGCTATTAGGCCAACCTAAGTCCATAGGATTTTCAAATCTAATACAATTGCTAGAGAATATTAGAAAATCTTGACTTGACTACAACATGCAACTTATCTTGTAGATCTTAGATCACTTCTCTATTCATACCCTTGCCTGGTCTTCAATCTCTGCAACTCTTAATAGCTTGCCCTCCTTTGAAGCTTTTTCTCCTTGAGTCTCCATACTCAATGTACTAGTGCAATCATCTTTTCATGACCACTTGTAGAAGTAGAGCCTTTGTGCTCTTCCTTCTCCTAGATGTCTCCTCCTTGACACCCTTCTAACCACTTTACAAATTTGGCTCTTCGAAACCAATAGTATCAGTAGCTCTTTGCTTCTTGGTCTATCACTTCTTAAATGGAAATCTTGGAGTACCTTTTCCCACTCGATTCTTCCTTTTTTAAATTCCAATTCACATGGATTAGGTAGGGTTCATTGCATCTAAGCCATATTCTATTTTCTCTAGAAAATTCTTGAATAATCCTTGAAAATTCACCCAAAAATGGTTTACATAGGATTCTATGCACACAACTCATCATCCTTATCTTCCAACTTGTTCACAAAATTCAATGTAACCACTTTGTCAGCTTAGATTTGGTGAATCTTCATCATTTGAAATAATGTAGCAACTCGACACTATTGAAATATCTGGTGCTTGACACATACTATGTTACTCGACATTAGCTATGTTTTTCCTGATGCTTGGCACCTGAAGATCACTTGGCACCAATTGAAATTTTTTTGATGCTCGGCACCTAATCTTCACTTGGCATGCACTAGAAATTTTTGTTACTTAGCTTCTACTAAAAATTTGCTCAGCTTCAAGTAACTTGCTCGACAACCACTTATGATTTTAGTTTAAGCTTTGTAGTCAACCTTGTTACAACTTATTCCTCCAATAATTCCAAGTGTGACCAACATCTATATCTTTGAGTATGTCATCAATACATTACTTAACCATTGTCTTAACTAATCCTTGCACTTCATTACAACATCATAACTCAACCTTTCCCTTAGGTGTTCTTGTTACATCTTGTTGATCAAATTCTCTTCATCAATCAACTAAGTGATAGTACTTGGATCTTATAAGAAAATATCATCCCTACAAATAACAGGTTTGACATCAATGAAAAAACAATTATTGAAAATATTCTTTTACAACAATCTTTCTTCTTTGCAACAATCTCCCTCTTTGATATTCAAAAATGAGGTTTTCAATCAAATTTCCAACACTCTCTCATAGTCATGTTTCTTTGTCTCAAACTTTACATCTTTCACAACAAGGTAACTTTGTAATCAGCGGAAAGGAACTTATTCTTTACCTCATTCACCATCTTCAACCAAGTCATAATCTTTTTCTTTCCTCTCCCTTCAACATAGTAACTGAAATCTTCACCATCCTATTATCAAGAGTATTTTTAATATAGTCAAATAACTTCTCCATTTCAGAGATCTAATCCAACATAGCATTGGTATCCATTTTTTCATCATAAAAAACAATTTCTACAATAGGGTTTGAATTTTCCCTAGGCAAGACTCTCAACAACCTTACCTCATATTTATCTTCTTCAGGTTCTATATTAGGGTTTGGTGTTTTTTCTTTATCATCACTCACATCATAAAGATGTGTTCATCTTCTCTGGGCTTTCTCTACATCATCTAATCTGGCTACAATCCATCTCAATGTATCTAAAACAACATTTTCATAATTTCCTCTACCTCAAACTATCTTGATAATTAGGTTCCTACAAGATCATAACCCTCTACATGTTATAGGTCAAATCTATAGATCTACAACCCTACAACCCAAATTTACTTAAGGTTCTGCATGATCCAATATCCACAAGGATGAACCTTGTGATTTGATACAACCTAACATAGGTAGGGTTGACATAACCATGGTCAAAAGAATACCTAGCTATTCAACCACTTGTGAGATTAAACATAGCTAAAAAAAACACCAAATAATATAAAACTCAAGAGATAGAGGAACAAATACTTTCATATATTCATCAAAATAGTCAAATACATGCCTAGTTGTAAGGCCTTCTAGGTTACAACTACATTACAAGTAATCTCAATCAACAAAGATCAAACTTTGCAACTCATCTTGCTTCTTCTCTTTCTACGTTCTTTGATCTAACTTCCTTCCTTCTAAGACTTTAGAAAAGAACTTCTTAAATACAATCATGACCACAAGTCAGACTATTGTGACATAAAGAAAATAAACCCTCATATTAAATGATCAAAAAAGCCACAAGTCAGCTCTTAGAAAACATCTATCAAAAATTTAAATGCAAAGGTCAACTTTAGTAAGAAACTACACAGGTAACTTGACAAACCAACAATCCATCAAAAGCTGCAACTCAACAACACAAAAACACTTGGAAACCAAATGCATCCAAACAAAATTAGTAGCCAAAGGAATGTAACACCCCAACAAACTCATTAGCCAAAGGAACTCAGAAACTAAAGAAGACACAACAACAAAAGGATAACTCAACAACCAATAAGAGATTGGTAACCAAAGAACACTCAGAAACTGCAAGATAACTTGACAACAACTACAAAATCAAAAACTACTAAGAACTCAACAATGTATGGCATTGCAACTGAATAGAAACTAAGAAGAAAGAAAATTAGGTAGGATAGAAATGCAATTGATGAAGCTCCTACATCATCACTCTTCATAAAAGTACATTTTTTGATCTCAATTTAAACAAGTTTTCTTCCCTTAATCTTTGTAATTATTGTCTCAAATGGAAGAAAAAATATTCTCTTTTCTTACTAAAATAAAAATATTATCCACATAAATAATCAAAATCTTATAAAAAAATTTCTTCAATTCCTTATTTATCATCCCCATCAAAGTACTAGGTGCATTATTTATAGAAGAAAACATAACTAACCACTCATTCAATCCTGCACTTATAATTGATTACATTCTAACCAATGTATCAGGATGATCCCTTAATAGAGTTGTCCTCAAAGGCATATTGGAAATATCCTAATAGAGTACTTACTTTACTATGATGTAAAAATATTCTAATAAAGGTAGACTTAATAGCCTTGTAAGACCTTATCAAGGATGACCCCTTATAGGGTAGACCATCAAAAGTCATCAAATATTGTGTCCTTAATAGACATACTTTATTACTGTTGTAGTCAATATTTTATGGGTGTCATCCCCACCATAGTTTCATAGGGTTTATGTGTTAGCATTTTTGGTGTCATGTATTGATTTATTGCTTATATGTGTTATTCATGTTATGAGATATTAGATCTAATATTAGATGTTGTTATATTATGTTGTATACTTATGATTATGGAAGAGATTTCTCGTGAATTAAGCATATATGTAATTCATGTTTGAAGTAGTATAAGTTTTATAGACCTTGATTCACCATCCCCCACACCTCAACATATTACTTTCCCTATTCAATTTCCAATAATTTACAATGAGTAATGGTAAAGTCAACTTAATTTAGAGACCTTGATTTTGGAAATAACAATGGGAAAGTAAACTTTGAGAGGGAGGGGGTGAATCAATAGTTCAAAACTTTCACCATAAAACATTCACCACACATCCATCTCATAATCTAACGTGTAAACTAAAATAGGTAACTACACATTTACATCTATAGCATTAAACAAATAACACAAGAAACAATAAATTGGTTACCTAGAAACGTGCCAATGAGAAGGTAAAAATAGGATGGGGATCACACCCACAAATCTTCACTACTACAGTGGTAAAGTGTAGCAAATTACAGTTACAATAAGTTTGATCATAAACTATGATCTACCCTATGAAAGGTCTTCCCTATTAAAAGCTTACAAAGATTGTTAGGTCTCACCCTGTTAGAGGATTTAAACTTACAATAAATCAAGTAATCAGTTAAGAGATTTACAAATTTTGTTAAGACTAAAAGAACTTGTTAAGGTTACTTTGTTAAGAGATTTTCTCTATATCACCTATCAAAATGATTTAGCACCATGATCCTTTAGTTAGCACACCATTGCTAGATGTCATGTCTTCTCTTTTCTGGTAAATACTTGATACATTTGATAAGATATGTCTCATGTGTCCTATTTCTTCTTTCTTATATTCTTTCTAACTAATTTTTCAATTCAGAACATTGTCATAACTTCAATAACCACAGTTAATGATCTCTTTGCATTTAGCATTCATTTCCTTTCGCACACACAAACTATTTAAGGTTTTCCTTCTTAAAATTTTTTGGTGGAATAGGGTTAGGTAAGAATCAATGAATGAGGTTGATTCATATTGCCTTTTAAATCACCCCTTAATATGATTGGTTGTATGTATTGCATAGAGATTCAAAATATACCTTCATACTTATCTTCAACAATCGTAAAACAATTGGTAAGTCAGCCAAAAATGGTTTATATAGAAGTTTGTGCCATGACATACAACTACATCCAAAATTATTCACTCGGCATCTAAAAGCTCTATTGCTCGACCATCACTACATTCTCAATGTTGTAACTCAACTTCTGAATGGCTTAGCATACACTATTTACTTGACACATGAATCACTTGGCATGTATAGTCTTCTCAACTTATAAGTGACTGGACACATACTATCTGATTGATATTTTCTAGGTATATTTCTCAACATGCTTTGATCACTTGGCTTACATTGATTGCTCAGCTTTCTTTGATAGCTTAGCTTGCTCTAAAACTATGCTAAATAGTGAATAAGTGTTTTGTCACTACCTTACCAAAACCTATCTGAGATTAACAATCTCCCCCTTTGACATGAGTGATTTTTTTTTTTTTGTCATGGTATATACATACTTATTATTCATAAGTTAGACAATATATTCTTCATCATCTGACTCATATACAAAATTTAAAAACTTTAAAATTTTGCAAAAACATTGGATGAACCATCTATCATACCTTATTAATCCATTACCCCACTTAAGTAAATGTTTCTTTTTTCTATCAAAATTTTGTACTCATGCAAAGTAAATTTGTTGTCCCTTGTTTCTGCATTATTACTCCCCCTTACTCAAAATTGTATTATTCTCATATCCCCTTAGACTCATTTCCACTTATTTTGACACTTATGTCATAGGGTGGTATGATGATAGTGTGCTTATCAAAAAATGGTTTATGGATCTCCATGATAATTTTGAATGTCGCATCCCAATTATTTCAATCTATTGCTAGAGATTGATATTGAATATCTAGCTGGGTAGCAAGGTCACCTAAGCCATCATGAGTTGAAAGTTGATTATCATTCTTCTTCAGTGTCTTAGCTTATCAAGGTAGCTATAATATTTACATCTTGTGCCTATAGCTTGGAAAGCCTACCTTATGTGGGTAGTAGTCTCTAAAAATGTGACTGACTTTGACCAGGAGATAGTTTTAAAGTGTTCCCTATAAGTTGTAGATCTTCATGCAATTTATCAGTATACCTTTGAACATCCTATGTGAATATATTGACATCATATAGCTTTGTGTAGAGAGATAAAATATTCACTAACACCTTCTTCACTTTCTTCATTTTGGGTGCTATATCAACCTATCTTAGTGCAATTGTAATGAAATAACTTGCACAACAGAATAAATAATATAAAATATTATATAAATACTTGATATAGCTAAGAGTAATATGCCACTTTGAGGAGCCAACATCAAAATATCTACAATGAGAACACACTTCACCATACCATGATGAAATAAGACTCACAACCTCCTATATATACCTAATTATGCTTAGGTTGAATAGAAACAACCCTTCATAACAACTAAGCTGACTTACCTACCTAAATTATAATATAATAATGATAACATGAATTAATTAAGGATTAAGATAGCCACAAGTTGACTATTCATTTCCCTATGTACAATAATATTAAGGGTGTAGCATGCCCCCTCTCTTGAAAGAAGCATTTTCCTCAATGCTAACCATGTGTGGATTCTTTTGAATGAACTTCTCATCCTCCCATGTGGCCTCTTCAACTAGTAAATTCTTGCATTGGATGAGATACTAATTCAGGGTTTTGTTGAGCACTCTATAATCTTGACATATGTGCCAAGTTTCATCCTTCTTATGCACCAGGACAATAGGTGAGGAGTAACCATTTTGGCTATGCCTGATAATTCCTACCTCTAGCATCTCCTCAACAATTTTTTCTCTCTTTTCTGTATGTCTGGGTACCTATAAGACCTAATATTTTGTGGCTGACTCCCTTGAACTAGTTTTATGGCATGGTCATGACCCCTCTTGGAAGGAAGTCCTTTAGGCATATCTCCAAGAATCATTGAGTGATGATCAATTATTACTTGTAAATCTAGATGGGTAAGTGAATTAGATTGGGAGACTTCTAATGAACATCGCTAGGCCACAAATCCATCTGCACCTTTCTTAAGAAGTTTTTGCATTTGATGAGAGCATACTATTTGTGGGGAATTTTCCTTCAATCCCCTTAGCTCCACTACCTTTCTTTGTGATTGAAATTGCATGAATAGATCTTGGAAGTTCATCTCAATTGTTACCAATGTAGTAAGCCATTGTACTCCTATTATCACATGGATAATTTGATGCTATGACACTTCCCTAAACAACTAACTATGCGTCCATCAATAGTTAAACCCTAAAACTCTAGGGCTAACTCCCTATCCTCCTCTGATATTGGATCATCCTCTTCTTCCTCACTTCAACCTTCAATATAGAATAATTTCTTTTCACTACATTTATGTCCTCGACTATATTTGCTATCACAATTGAAACATAAGCCATTTTCTCTTTTCTCCTCAATTTGTTGTGGAGTCAACCTAGTAGGTTGAGGAAGGTAAGGTGTTGAATATCCTTTGTTTCTTGTCACATTAGCACCCTGCCCTCTAGAAATCAATAACTTCTCCTCTACCCTGCATGCCAATATAAAAGACTCATTTACTGAACTGGGACAAAACATGCATACCTCATGTTGAATGTGATCCTTGAGACTGCCCAAGAATAAATCATTCAAGTTATCCTCTATAATTGTATCCACTCTTAAGGATGGATTTTGGAAGTTTTGAATAAAATCCCTAATTGATCCTATTCTTTTAAGCTTAACAAGTTGGATAAAGAAGTTTTATGTCACACTATTGTTATATTGTGCTTGGAGTTCTTTTGTAAAAATTGAACATGATACAGTGAGAACCTTTTTCCTCCTATGAGTACAAAGCCAACGATACCAAATGAATTGATTTGGTTCTACATATAAGGAAGCCATCATAACCTTTTTGTCCATATGGGATTTGATGTCATTCAAAAAAAATCTCCATTTGATCTATCCATGTTAGAGGATCCTAACCATCAAATTTTCACATGTCCACCTTTGGAAAAAACTTTCTAAATCCTGTAGGATTAATAAAATTTGTGTCATTATTAGTTGACTTGAAAGTTTCACCTTTATTTCTTGAGAGCTCCTTCCTTATTTCATTCATAAAGGTTCTTAACATGCTTCATATATCTGATGTATCTCCTTGTAGGTCACACATATCCTTCTTAACCTCTTCCTTGAACTTACTAAGTTCCTCATTGGGTTTACTATCCTCTATTGCTTCCCAATATTGACTAGAAGATTTCTTGGGTGTGGTAGAATTCTTTTTGCCTCTTGTTGGAGGCCTCATCATGATGGAAACCAATCCAAATTCTATGATTTATTATTTTTTACTGTACCTTACTTAGGCCAAGAAATCCTTAAAAAAAATTCCTCCAAAAATTAGCAAATTTGTTGCCTTGAGAGAGAATTTTCCTAATTTAACAATATCTTGCTTATTTTTGTTTTTTAATTTTGCCAAGATTTGAATTTAGGCTCCTCTACTATGCATTGAAAATCCCAATACAAGTTATACTCCAATTTAGCAGGATGTGCGAGATATGAAGATCTAAAAAATTTGTGTAGAAATAGTAATTCTACAATAATTTCCTCAAAATTGCTCCAATTCCTCTAAATTTTGGACTATAGATTATTTAATATTATCTTCAAAAACCCTTTAATTTTTTTTTGGAAAATTCACTAAAATCTGAAAGTTATGCTCTTCCCAAAATCACTCCAATGTTGAGAAAAAAAATCTTGCTTCTATGGCACCAAGATCATGCTTGGATACCACTTGTAATGAAATAACATGCACAATAGAATAAATAATATGAATTATTATATAAATAATTGATATAGTTGAGAGTAATAGGCCACTTCAAGGAGGTAACCTCCCAATATCTCCAATGAGAACACACTTCACCATATCATAATGAAATAAGACTCAGAACCTCCTTTATATACCTACTTATGCTTAGGGTGAATAGACACAACCCTTCATAACAAATAGGCCAACCTACCTACCTAAATTATAATATAATAACAATAATATGACTTAATTAAGGATTAATATAGCCACAAGTTGACTATTCATAACCCTATATATGATAATATTAAGGACATAATAGCAATAGCACTAGAAATATTTTCACGTACATTTGAATGAAATTTTCTCTTAGACCATTCTAAGAGTTTCACATTGGAATCTAGGTCTTCATGATTTATTTTTTCAATAATACTAACAAGTTGTTCAATGATGGGCTTGTCTTTATTCATCTTAGGGAGACTAAAAGCATCATTAAAACATGTCTTTAATTTCATGCATAACTTGTTTTTTCTTGTACTCCATTCTCATTATTTCTTGCTTCTTCTTTCTCTGCAGAGCTTCCTATATAATGTTCATCTTTGAAATTATGATTGTTGACATATCAAAATTTCTCAAATCAATCACCTCATCTATAAATACATTCCCAAATGAGGTATCTTCTATATTGGATGTTCTAGGACTAGGCCTTGAAATATGTAGTGGGGTAGCATCTATGCTCAGACTTTGAAGAGTTTGACTAGTAAGAGGAGATACAAACACCTGTAATGTAATCAATGTCTATATGGAAATTTGTTGTTGTATCTTAGTGGTCAACTCTAATTCCTTAGTCCTACTATTATCTTGCACTTCTTTTTGAGGTTCACCTTGAACTTGTGCAGTAGGTATAGGACTTGCCTCCTAACCTACGTGAGCTTCATCTCCATCCTTTTCAATAGTTACAATGGAAGGGAAACCTAAACTATTTAGGCTAGGCAATGATGTGTCTATTTTTTGTTCCTCAATATCTTTGATATGAAATACTACAATTAGCATTGCAAATGGTGTATCAATTGTAATAATAGGTTATGCCATGGTTGCACTTTCACCTCCTTTAGAATCCTTTATTGATGTCCTTATTGCCACTATGGATTGAGGTGGTACATTGGATATTTCTCGTAGTTTATCCCCTATAGATGCTAGTTCTACCTTCTCAATCACATCTACTCTCACCAATACATTATTTGTGCATAGTTGTGTTGTTGTGATGGAGTCAATCAATATCTTATTGAGATCATCATCAGCAAAAGGATTGATGTTCTGAGTTGATATATTAGGAACATCCTTGATTTTTACTGTATCCTAAGGAATCACTTGGTTTGTATGTGGAGGGCTGCTGATGTAGAGTATCATTACAATTTTTTATTTTTTTTGCAGACTTTCACAAAATTTCAAAGTTATAGAACCAACTCTATTCCAACACTCCTTAACCCTTACTATGTTCATAGACCTAATAGGCCTTATTAGGCTTGGATTACAAATAAAGTACCAAGGAATGGGTAAATAGAATCAATAAAAAAATTCAAATATATTATTACACTCAATTCCTAAGAAGGGATTCACATTTACAATAATTTCCAACCATTCAAATGAATGCAAAAATGTTGCATCTTTTAATAACAATTTCTCAACTAGGGTGGAATTTAAAACCCTTAATCAGTCATTCATAAATTCAAAAATGAAAAAATGAAACCAATACATTTTGTGAGACTCAATAACAATGAGATACAAATATTTTTCCAAGTTACAGCCAAATCCAAGAAAGGAAATAAAATTTATTGCAATTTCCTCAAAACTATTCATATTATGACAAAATTTGACCAGTCTTCACCAAAATGACCATAACTTATTCTAAACATAATGAAAATAATCCAAACCAAAACCAAATCAAAGATAACTAATATAAATTTTTGACAATATAAGTTTCAGGTTTGTACCATTAACAATGTATTCTCACCATCCAAAACATCAGAGAGATTATAGGAAAAATAACCAGAAAACTAAAATATACAATATCAAAATATGTTTTCTTCCATTCCAAATCCTTCCTCCAACTTGTCCAATTTACCCCACTTACAATTTTTTTTTGAAGAACAAATATATATATTTTGGAATAACATTAAAATCTCCAACCAACCTAAAACTACCCATTAACATATTTAAACCAACTTTAAAAAGTTGTCACCAAGTTGTAAAAGTTGTCATTACAATTTTGCCAATGTTTGAAAAACTTTTACAATTATTATCGAAATGACTTCAAACTTTATATAAAGCCTTAAAATATGATATATATGACTTTAAAACTCCAATCAAACTATTTCCACTCTATTTTGATACATTTAAGTGGGTTTTTCACACTTACCATGTTTTGGGACTTTGTAAGTCACTATGCTTTTAAGGGTACGTGTAGGATCATGGTGTGCCAAAAAGTGGTGATGTGAAAAAAAAGAGTTTGGAAATGTCTAAAAGCATTTCAAAATCCACTTTGACTTTTTTCCACCCATCCTGATACCAAAGCTAAAAAGTTAGGACCAAGCCCTATTGAGTATCTGATTTCATATTAGATACCCAATAATATGGGGTATTTGATATGAAATTAGATACCCAATACCTATAAAATTGATTTAATAAAAAAAATACCAAACATTGTTTTCACATTGCATTTTTTGTGTGTTTGAGAGCTCCCTCTTACCAGTATCTAATCTCAGAATAGGTATATGACATTAGTAAGTATTTTTTCTTTTTCTAAAACGTTTTTAATGAATCTTATTATAAATTAGTTATTTTTAATTGAATTTGTTAAAAATTAGGTTTGTTAATAGAAATTGTTGAAATTTAGGTTGTTTTTAATAGAAATTATGCTTTTCAAATTAATAGGTATAGCTGATTGAAATGATGATACTGAGGCAAGAAATAATGTTACTCATAACCATTCACCAAATGATCTAGTGCCCCCTCAAAATAATCCACCAAAAGATCCCCTACCCCCTCAAAACCCTCCTCGAATCAAAGATTTGATATTTGAAAATCTCAATGAATTGAGGGTTTTGCAAACCAAATATTATACTACACTTGCATTGGCTCCTATGTTATCCATATTAAACACAATAGTGGATAATATTGAAACACTCAGCAATGAACAAAATGTTGCTCTTCACTGGCATGATGAAATGCATGCTACATTTGAGCATGGGTTGGACTATGATGAGATTGCAGCCATAAATATAAGTAAAGATGATTTGGTTTCCCTTTTTGCAAACCCAAAAATTGGTAAACAAGTTGAACGAGCAAAGCCCAAACTATCAATTAAATGGTGCACAAATGAGGCTATGCATGTGAACTTTTTGGATTGTTGGTGGATGGTTTTTGACATCCCTCCACATAGCAATGTAGAGGTGCAATTTTATTTCCTTAGAAAATTGTATGTAAAATTTGTGTTAGGCCTCGAGGGGAACTATTGAAGCATGAAGCCCAACATGGGTGTAGGAGGATGAGCTCCTTAGGATAGACCCTTTGTCTAGCAGAAGAAAGTTGACACTTTTGTCAACCCTACTAATGTCTCCCCCCTTCCTTGAGTGTAGCATCCTAATATCATTGTAGAGGCTAGCTCTTAGACTATTAGAGCCATCCATAGATTGAGTAGCCTATTGATATCCTAGGCTAGATCAATGTTACCTCCCTATGTTGATGATGCTAGCACGAGTTCATCATCAACAAGCTCATCACATATTTGTGTGCTCTATACTTGCATAAGATGCAAGCATATTTTTTTGGGTCCCATAGGAGATCTTTCTGAGTATCAGTTTGTATTTGATGAGGAAACACCAGACATGCATATAGAGGCTACACACCATAACGTGAGAGAGGAGGGGCATGCAGAGGCATGGACTCCTCTTGTGTTGGTACATGTATACATTCTTTTGTTATGACATATCTGATTTAAGTAAGTTTTTATTATAGAGTAATTTTAATTCTTAACCCATATTGACTAATACATGTATGTGATCTTCATTCATGTTTAGTTGATGACTGAGGAGGAGCTTAGATAGGTTGATAATGTCACTAGTACATTTCCACTTTTTTTCTACCAATTTTTTTGACCAAAGCTATGAATCCTATTTTTTTTTGTTTTCATTCCCACATTGGTAAAAATTTTGACCAACTTTAATTAGTCAAAATTTGGACCAACTTGAAATTTGCATAATGTTATAAGAAAAACCTTTTCTAAACCTTTTCATTCACCACAGATCGATAAATTCAAATGGAATTTATCATTTTTTGCATATGTAAGCTGCAATGGGTTATTGCAATCAGGATCCAAGACTTTGTTTCTAGGTACCAAAATCCTGCATACCTGACAAGATTGATATAAAACAAGTTGCAAGTTGCATAACAATGGGAATTTTCATCTAAAACCATGGCTATATATTTAAATGCATTGGTATTTTAATGGTGTTGGGCCTCTTAGTGTCCCAACAAGAAGATTTTGAAATGGAAAGTGATAGGTCAAAATCTAGAAGTTCAAAGAATCAAAATGCCATAAAATTCTTTTTGAATGGTTGGAAGGTTGTAAGGAATTAAACTCTAGAAAAGACTTTATCTAGGGTTCTTGTGGTTTTAGGGGATTCTAGGATTATTAAGAAAGTTGAATCTCTGGGAGAAAAGAAACCTAACTCTTACTCAAAATTACTTGAGCACAAGCCTAATAAAGCACCATTGTTGGAGGGGAAATGGGGTAGAGCGATGTGGAGGATAGGGCATTCTTGACTAGTCTCAAGGGTTTTGTAAAGGAGACAACTATGCTATTGTTCCTGGTAAATCTAAAACTCAATGCATGCATGATGGGACAACCAAATGCTATTTTCCTTTTTTTAACTTTTTTGTTAATTTTTAATTATAATATATATACTCTTATTCCTAGTAAGAACAACTTTGATTTCCTTAAAACATGTCGAGCATTGCATCAGATTTTTGTCTTTTGTGATCAAATATTTTCTGTGTACATCATCCTCCCAAAAGAGTATGCCCAATTTTTTAGTTGATTTAACATTTTTTATAAAGCAAGCTACTATACAATTTATGTGTCCCTCCTTGTCAAACACAATCTTGTGGGAAACTAAACTTGAATGGATGAAACTCATATTCAATGTAGTTTATATGTGATGCACCATTATGAATCTAAAAAATGAGAAGGTCAATAGGTATTTAATGAGTTGGTGTAGTACCAATATTAAATAAACTTGTGGGTCCTATTAATCTGGCCATGGCTGCATTGGTGTAGGGCTCCTTGGGAGCTAATGAATCTCATTCCTAGAGCTTGTTTTTCTTTAAGTTCAATATAATTTTCAAGAGTAAGTCTAATCTCTTCTTTCATTTGATCTATATTTATCGAAATTCATTCCAATTGCTTAGCTCCTTCTAGTGGATTTAGAAATGAAATGGGCTCTACTTTAAGGTTGTCTTCACAGTAAATTAAATAAAAAGGTCATTTTTCCAGTCCATTATCATTGGATAAGAATATTTGTTCCTCATTTAGATATCCTAAAAATGATTGTGTAAAAAGCTTTTTCTTCAATTTTAGAGGATCTTTCTATAGAACTTGAATCATTAAATTCCCTACCTTTCCATTTCCATGTTGATTTAATCAACAACTTTAACAATATGTTTATCCCCATTAGATATTTACTTGGTGCAAGAGCTTTTAATATAAATATAGGTATTCTATAAGTTAAGCTAAATCAATTCCATCCTTCACATCCTAAATTTGTTATATTTTTCCCATTTTTTGCTTATAGTGTCATCCTTAGAACTTCATCCTACTTTACAATTTGCTTTAGTTCTTTACTCCATAGAGGTAATAGTGATAACAAGCTAACTATGATTAAATCATTGAATGTTAAGTACCAACAGGGAAGTCTCGGTGCACCGCCACAAATAGATCTTTTCTAGAGTACATGGAATCACTTCCTTTATGTGAAATTGACTAGCTTTGAGATGGTTACTGACTTGTTTTGTCCTATAGTTAATTTAATAAAGAAAAAGGTGGGTGAATTTAAAATTTTGGTTCAAGCATTTTTCTTTCCTCTTGTTGCTACTATGATAAGTCATGTGACATACATGCACAAAAAAATCAAAATTTAGGAAAATTATATATATTCAACAAATCAGTCACCTAGAAATCAAGGAAAAATCTAGAACTGATGTTCAGAGGTAATTGATTTCCATGAAATCTAAACCTAGAAAAGAATTATAAATATTATCGAGCATCAATAATATGGAGTACTAACTAAAAATGATTAAATTTGAATATTGTAAAATAGGGATATAGAAAAGAATGTATATCTGTAGGTCACCAGAGTCATTGTTTTCTACATGTGTATGAATATATAGTTTTTTCTAGACTTGTCTCAATTTCTCCCTGCTAAGAAAAATTTGCAACAAATTTCTCCAAAGTGAAGACTACATTGTCTCTTTGTTTTTGTTGGATTGAACAAAATAGATTCAAAGAATATCGAGGTTTAGAAGGAAAACCAAAAATTAAATGCCATTCAAAAAATAATAAATAGGATTAGATTTTTTTGGAAGGCCCATCCAACATATCAACAAGAATCTCTCCATTTTGTTCCTAGCAAGAAGAAATGCCAAAAAAAAAAAAAAAATCCTCCAGATGAGTCAATTTGGTTAATGTCACCTGGCCACAAGCAAGGACTTGTATGCATAATGTAAAGAAACTAAAATGATTAGCCTTCATTCCTTCTTTATTTTTTGCCAACAATTTTAACCGCCAAATCATTGGGGAAATATTATCAGGAAATCTAGAAATAGAAATCTCAGACGAATGTAGATTTGTTATAATAAACACTCATCGGCTTCCTTCATTCACAATAATGTAGGGTTTCATAGTAACAAGCACTCTTCTAAGTGGGGCCTTATAATAGTAGGTGGTTCCTTTGGTTATGTCACATTAATATATTTGTAAACATTTTCATTCATGTAGACATGGGCAAAATTGGGGTTTCATAGACAATTTCACCTTTGGTAATCCATTTCCAAGGGGTGCGTATGTATATTGATCGTAGAGTTAGTCAATTTCAGGGGCTGCAATATCATTTTGAGAGCCTGTGTATGATTGGTGATGGTTCATTTTGCATTGGAAGGTGCCAATGATTCTATATTTGCATCAATAGTAAAGATTCTTAATTCTCCATCAAGCTGAAATATATACAAGAGGATTACAATAGTTGTCAATTTAGTCATTTCAAGTTTTCATTCTTAATTCTTAATTCTCCAGTGAATTTGTGCCTACAAAGATTGTAAGAAGTTTCAAATACAAATGAGCTATTTTTTCACGATTTTTTCCCACAATGTTTTTTCACACAAACCTTGTGTTCATCTTGTGTTTTGAATTGGTAAATCTTTCATTTATGTTATTGCTATGGATGTCTAAGTTTTGAAATATTGCAATTGTAATTCATTGAGCTCTCAAAGAGTAAAAGGTTGTTACTTTTCTAATCAACACACCTCTCTATATAACTTAGTGCTCTTCATTCAAACTCATTGACTCATATTTCATGAGTAATAGTTTGCACAAACCCATATTTGATGAGAACACATTGTCTCCTAAGAATTCATTGCGTCAAGGTGATGCTGACAGGGGTGAAGCATCAAGACTTAATTGATGGAAGCCACCCATGCCAATAGTACTTTTACTTGAAAGTGGTTAAGCATGGAGTTTTCCCTAGGATCAAACCCACTTAGCTTGTTACCTCATCAAGTGTTCTACCTTATGAACCATTCATCATAAAGCCCCTTTATTTTGTAAATTGATAAGGAGTGATTTTTTTCATGTGTCAAATACATACTAATATTAGAATTTTATTTTGTAACTTTTGTTTCAAATTCATTGACCCATATTTTATAGGTATCGGTTCACACAAAATCCAACTCTCTCGAGAAAATTTATATACAAGTCCTCTTTGATTGACTTTACTCTAAATTTTTTGGGAAACCTATGTCAGAGTAGTATTCTAGTCTCTCAAGGATTTCTTAGTCTTAGTAAAATAAATTAATTATTCTTTTTGAGTCTTAAAACCAACCCAGCCAATAATATAGTTTGCGTAGATTTCCCTTACACCAGAGTGATGGAGGATGAGATGGACAATGAAGTATCTATTAATTCAAGCAAACATGATAATTGTAAAGGTAAAAAAACCCTATTTACTTGGATTATGACATGTAAATTTCTTTTGTATAGTGGCTAATTAGAGGAATGCATTGATCTTGAGGAATTAAAATGTTCTCCATTATCCAATTTCATAAAGGGAAAAGCATGATTAGGTTCTAACCTTTCTAACCTTCAGCTAGTTAAAAGTGGTCAATTTATAAGTAGTTGTAACAATTACTATGAAATATTCCTCTACATGCTTTAGATTTTCATCCTAGATGCTCTTAAGGTGTGCATCTACCTTGTAGACTTTGGTAGAGGTGATTATGTAAGCAAAGCAATCTCTTAAGCTTTTTTACATTATTCTTTATCACACAATTGCTTGGCTAATTCTAAAATATCAATTTTACAAAAGTAGACCATGAGAAATCAAGGGTGTGGGAAGGACCCAATCATCCTTCTAAAATCACATATTTTTCACCACTTCTAATTTCCTATGTAGTATAATATTCTAGTCAGTCAAGTGGATAAGCTAGTAAAAGTACAGAGTGTAGTTCTGTGAGGGAGCATTAGGGTTTTGTAGTAATTATTCTCTTCATAGTAAATTGTTGCTAGTGTAATTATTCTCTTCATGGAAACCACCAAAGAATTTTCACCTAAAAGCATTTTATCATAGATGCGGGAAAGGAAAAAGATGACCATGGTGATTTCTTATAGTTGTCAAAGTTAACGTAAATATAATCAATAGGTAGTCACTCTTAACTTCTTAAGGCATTAACAATACTTTACGGGAAGATCATCATTCTTGCATAAAATGCTTTCCATACATATACTACTAATAGATTTATATTAAATATTAATGGTTTAGTCATTTCCACATTTTTTGGCTTGTCAAGGAATTTGCTAACATAGACTCCACTTATAGACTCATATTTGTGCATCATGGGATTTTTGTCAAGCATGTCACCTAAAACATAATTAGTAATGTTTGGAAAGGACATTTTTTATATCAAGCAATTTGATATTAATATTAGCATAAAAATCTAAAATGTTTGAAATAAATAAAACATTCAACAAATCTAACTATTTTACGAATCAAGTAATATAAGATATATTTCTTCCCACAACCCCCCCCCCCCCCCCCCCCCCGCCCCCCCACACCTTAAAAAAAAAAAAATACAATTCTTTTAATAATTGATGATGACAAAGCTAATATATTTGTGAGTGTGATGCTTGCAAAAATAGCCAACCCTTGATGGCCAAATTTTAGTTATTAATAATTATGCCTATGAGGTAACGGAAATACATATTGCCACTAAAACAAAAGCAAAGAAGAAAACAACATAAGAAAGTATATATTAAAGAATTCATATAGGGAAAATAAAATTAAAAATTATAGTTTGTATCACTATATGTGGTACAATATCAAGAAGGATTTGATGAGCTATCATTTACTGTTATATGCAATCTTGCCCAAAAGTATTTTTACATCTACTTTAGTTTGTCTAGTGTCTTGACTTTGGTTCAAATAAACTAGTGCTACTCCAAGATTCCTAGGCTAGGACATGTAGTTGAGGTTTCATAGAGAACAAAGAAATTCTCAATTATTGGGGATGGAAGCATATTATTATTAAAATATATATTAACTTAAGTGTATTAAATTCAACTAAATTTTTAATGTAATACATTGCATTTGCAATCATAATCTCCCATTGTAGCTTGGAAAGGGGGTCATCCTCTCCAAGTCCCCAAGACTCAAAGCCCCCAAGATCTTGGAAACATCAACTAGATCCGCAGGGATGCATCCCCATGAAGTACTAGATAAAAGTATATATAATTGATAATCTTTGAGTCTCACTTAGACTTGCATGGTCCTAGTCTAGGTGAACAAACACAAGTTCTGGTGATTCCATTCAGAAAGAACTCATAGGTTAAACCACACTTTCCCAATGTGAAAAAATTGACATGTTTATGTTTTTGGTACTGTGTGTGTCCTTTTTTATAAAGTTGAAAGAATTTATTGAATATTCGATCAAAAGTGGTTATAAACATCAAGTAAAAGAAAAATACTTTTGTCACTACAATTACAATGACAATTATTGTAGTAGTTATTAAGGAACCATAACAAGGTTATCACACAATAGGAAAAATCATACCTAAAGCTAATTGTTGATTTCAAGAATCACTTGTTGGTTTTTTAAAGGATTCAGTACAAATTCTAGATGCTCATGGTTAACATGATGAATATGAAACATACTAGGCATAAACTTTGGAGGAAACATGAGGAAATATGCTTGAGATTTGTTCCATTTGAACATTTCTACAGTTTGATTGCTCATTAGATTTGATACAATGATCTCTAGGTCCTCGCAACTAGCTTGAAGAACCCAAAAAATACTAGACATGAATTTAGAAGGCATTTGAGTGAAAAAAATTTGAAGTTTCATATGCTTATAGATTACTTCAATTTTCTCTCTTATATCTCCAATGCGTTCTTGGCTTGGAGGTGAATGGCACAAATAATCCCCATAGATTTAGAGAAGGTTGGGTGGCCTGTATGATCACTGAGATCTTATCCTTTGTTGGAAAATTTATTATTCTATATCTAGAGCCTTTTACTAGGAAATATGACATGAGACAAATGGTGTGTAGATTAAGCTATTACCCTTGATGTCAAGTCACAAATCATTGGATAGGTAGACTAGTTGAGACATGTGCACTTGGTTTGATACATTCGGTGATGGTATCTACAGGTATATTTGATTGATTGGCATGAACTTTGATTGATATTGCAGTGACCTTGCTAGTGATCATGGTTGACATATATAATTGACTTATCTCTTATAGTGACATTTAGTTGGCATATACTTGCAAACCTGGTTTACTTCATTCTTATACTACTCCAATATAGATATTGGTAGATATTGGTGATAGGTCATTGATGTTTGACACTTAATGTTGTTAAATATGGCAGGGTATTAGGTATATGGACAAGTTTATATATTCATAGTGATTCTTTTATTGTATAGGTCTATTTGATTATGATGTTTCTAAGCATTGCATTTGATTGGGGTCCTTATCATTCTATCATGGTTTGATGGTATACATAAGTAAAAAGTTTATGGATAGATATATTATTATATTGGACATTGGCTTGAGATTTTCCTATATATGTTGATATCATTAATATATTATCCTTACTCTATGCATATTTGATATTCATTATTATTATTTGATACATTATCTATCTTGTTTTACAATAGATATTAATCTCCTATATATCACTTTTTCCATCACTAATTTAATATCTTATCAACAAAATTGCTGATAAGTCATTAAAATATTATCACAAATGATAACTTGAGTTATATACAAGGATACTTAATCGATCAAATATTGTATGGTGATAATCTTGATTCTTATAGAAAAATCTAGCGATGGTCTTGAGGAATCCAAATGTTCTCCATGATCCAAAGTTTTTGAGGGATAAGTTGGTTACATCTTGACTCGTTGAATGTTTCTCAAGTTCTAGTCACTTTGATTATTGCAACATTGGAGATCTCTGATTTACTTTTACTTTAATTGGACAAACCTAATTTAATTTAAATTGTTGACCCTTCCTATATTAAATGCTTCTCTTATCTAATTGCTAAGGTTGCAACTAAATTCTAACATCATCTGCAGACTTTTTGGTATTGGAGATTGTTATGTTGCACAAAAATTATGTATATTATGTGTATAATAATATGCACTCATTTAGCTATGCATGTCTAATATATTTGCAGTTGATTCATTTATTCCTTTTATAGGATTATGGTCTTGATATTAATCCCAAAGCTATCAAAGTTGCTTGGATAAACTTGTATCTGAACTCCTTAGATGAGAATGGGTTCCCAATTTATGATGATTAGGGAAAGACTCTACTTGAAAGGGTACAATTCCATCAATTAGATCTCTTATCTTACTATAGAGAACACAACATCATGGTTGTTCATATTGTGGCTTGCATTCCAAAATTACCTAGTTCATGTTCTACAATATTTCTTTTCTTCATGATTGTTTCAATTAATTTCAAAGGAGCAAGATTGAGTCCCTATTGTTACTAGAGTTTGGATCATTGTAATTTCTACTTATAAAGCTATTGAAATGATTAGGATAGGATTTCTTGATGGTTTTAAAAATGTAACTCCTAATTTTACAAGGTTGGGTCTTCTTTCATGTCTTTACTCAAGACTATTAGCTAGGCTTAAATATATTAACTACAAGACAAAGATCTTTGATCTCCTAGTTCAAAGTGCTATGTAGATACCAATCTAAATCAACATGCACCTCATAAATGAAAATATCGATGAGAAATAATAATAGAAAATATGCCACTAAAGTTTTCCTTTTAGTAACTCTTGAAGATTTAAACCATGTTCTCCTGAAGCCCTATTCACTTAGATAATGTCTTTCTAAAAATAAATCACAAATGGACAAAAAAAGATGCCATATTTATGGGTCCAAATTTTAGACAAATGCCAAAAAGGCAAGAGTTTCTCTTTCTATAATAACTTAAAGTTGTCACCATTATCTCTAAAGCAATATATCCCATAATAGCAGAGGCTACATATTAGCCACTAAAGTAGCAAGCATATCCCATAAGATCTTCCCTGCTAATTTGGTTTCCTATCCAATATGCACTTTTAAGGTTTATGGCAAGGAAATAATCATTAAGTTCAAGGGATATGCTTTATCTAAAGACTACTCCGCAATAATATAAATTAATGGAATCAACTTCAAATAATTTATATGAAATTTGGATGATAGTTTTATGCAACTTCATTGAGCAATTATAGATTCCAATTTTTTTGTGATCTGGCACCCATTTTCTATGTTCTCCTCCATAGATTTACATAATAGATTGTTTTTGTAAGCGATACTTTCTATGATTTTACTGATCACTTTTTTTGTATCATTATCATCCACTACAATGGAAAAAGTGAATTTCACTTGGGCACACTTGTTGTCATTTCAAAGTCTTGTAAACTACTATATGCCCAAATTGTATTCTTGATGGATTTTCACAAAACAATTTATGAGTCAGTATCTAGAGAATTTACCAAATAATGTCCCCACTTTGTAGTCAATCAGATAGATCTTTAAATAGTTACTGAAGCAATGTTTTTTGTTCAATATTCTCTTATTGCTTCCAATATAAATGGTCATATGCCACCAAAAAAATGCTCTTCACAAGTAAACTATTGGTTATGTTAATGGATAAACATTAGTTTCAGCCACTACAATGTCTAAATCTTGTATCTTGATATTAATGAAATTCTGAACTTAAAATAGGAAGGAGACAATCCCACCTACAAAGTGACTGCAAGATGTCTAGCATAATCATTTGATTCACAACTATACATATAAATGTGTGTGTGTGTGTGTGTGTGTGTGTGTGTGTGTGTGTGTGTGTGTGTGTGTCTGTATGTATGTATGTATCTATATATATATGTATGTATATATATGTGTATGTACATATACATGTATATATGTATATGTATATATATACATATATATGTATATGTGTACATATATAGATATATATATATGTATATGTGTGTATGTATATATATATACATATATATGTATATGTATATATAGATATATATGTATATGTATATGTCTATGTATATGTATATGTATATGTATATATACATGTACATGTATATGTACATATAGATGTACATGTATATATACATATACATATACATATATAGACATATACATATACATATATATACATATACATATACATATACATATATATGTATATATATACATATGTATATGTATATACACACACACACACACACACACACACACACACATGTATATGTATATGTATGTGTGTGTGTGTGTGTGTGTGTGTGTGTGTGTGTGTGTGTGTGTATTCTTAAAATTGCAAAGAAGTTGATGCACTATCGCTAGGCATCACCTAGAGGCTAGAGAGTATGTGCTAGACTAGAATTTTTTTAGTCAAATTAGAATTTGAGATCTTATGCCACTCTTCCAAAGAAAATGGGGTGATATATCTAATCTGTATATCCATCCTTCAATGTGACCAACTTTGTTTTACAAAATATGCAATGGTATCTTAATGAGTGTATAAGAATATAGATAACATATTTAAAATGGAAAATCTCATTTCACAATATAGAAGTGTATTGAATTAAATGAGACATCTTTAGGTTTTTGCACCATCAAATATGATAATTCTTTGCCAAAAAATGTTTTTTCAACCCCTTAAAGTTGTTTACCATCGTCTGCTCCAAAAATATGGATGCAAACTTGCTTGGATGTTGAAAGTTAGTTTAGATATTGAATTATGGGAGCTATGATATGGAAAGCATATATATCTCATGAGATCCACTAATGGATTCCAAAAAGGAGCACCAATTTGCAAAATTTCCATGTTTAGGTTTCATCCAATCTACAATTTTTGGAATAGCAAATGTTGACTTTGTGAGGTGTCTTGGTACACCTAACCTATGTTGATGGTTATTACATTCTCTAACAAGCAATATATAAAATTT
Source organism: Cupressus sempervirens (assembly GCA_028749045.1). Taxonomy (NCBI): domain Eukaryota; kingdom Viridiplantae; phylum Streptophyta; class Pinopsida; order Cupressales; family Cupressaceae; genus Cupressus; species Cupressus sempervirens. The sequence continues at coordinate 414,949,845 of CM053789.1, read as the reverse complement.
TAGTTTCATAATCAGCCTTTAATAGTACTTAGAGCTGTTTCTTAGGCAAAGCATTGCTTCAAATGATATTTTTCAAAAGAAAAATTTGTCAATCTTGCCCAAAAAAACAATAGACTCAAATGCAATCCTCATTGAAATATGCATGGATCAAATTGCTGGAATGACATTTTACAATTTTTAATAATTTTTGAATGAAGATATTATGTACTTTCAATGTTCACTAACATTAGCAATCCCATGTAGACATTCAGAAATTTCTTCAAGATGGACATGTAGTAAACATCATGAAGAGAAATATGAAACCAATTCTACTAAACCAATTTATCTCAATGAGCTCATATAAAAAAAGATAGAAAAGGGTAAGAGTTTAATCAAACAACAACTCCTATGAAAGTTTTGAAGTAGTTTACATTAATATTGTCAATATACATAGGGCTTACAAATTCATTCATCACCACATCATGATGCCAAAGAAGAAAACATGTAATCCATAAGTTGAAAAAACAAACAAAGAATTCAAAAGGGAAACAAAGAAAACTTCTTGCAAAATGAAAATGCTTTCCCATCTTCCCATAAAATCATCTCTACTAGATACATTTTTCAAACTAAGATCGACAATGAATTTGTAAATAGTATATAGACCATTTTGAATAATATTATAGAGATTTCTAAGCCATCAAAGTCGTAAGATCTTAAGCATATATGGCTACCAATTGATGTTTAACCACTCTAGTGCATACTTCAACAATCCACAACTTCAACAAAGTATTAGTCATAGAGAAGCTTCCTGTCTATATTGCTTGGTTACAATCATGTATGACATAGCTAAAAATTTCTCCATGAATTTTTTTTTGCAGTAAAGGGTATGAAAGCAACACACAACAACACTCTTTTACAGGATTTCCACATGATTTTTAGTTTTTCACAAACTAAAATGAGGGACACTACACATGAAATTGCAAAGAACAAACTAGCAATGGATGGATTTTTTATAGGCCAAAATTTTATACCACAATTAGGGACCTCTCACAACCTTGCTTGTTATCTTATATCAGATTTTGGATGTCCTCACGACCTATTTATTTTCCAATTTAAAACATAAAAGAAGTATTTATCACTCTCAAAACAAAACAATAATTGTTGACAATTCAAAAATAAGAGTTTTAGTACACATGCCAAATTTTACTATCATTGACATTAGAATTTACGTCAAGCTCTCATGAGGAAATATGGACACCATTTCCCCTTGTAAAACTAATATACAAGAAATTAAATCTTATGATAGTAATTTATGTTTTTCAATAATTTAGTTGCCTTAGGAAAATATAATCATCTTAGGAATTTGATTGTGTGAGGACTAGTTAATGTTAGCTCAGTTCAAGTGTTGGTTTGTCTACTCTAAAAAATCAAATATTATTCCCAAGATCACTCAAACTCATTTAAAACTATTTACCTACTTTGTCTTTGGAACTTTCTTTGGATGCTAATTAGGTTGATAGATGTATAATTAATAAAATGATTAAATTTTTAGGACGTCAAATTTTGGAGCTTGTATTTCATGTGATCATAAGTGTCTAAATCATAAAATTATAAATTTATAATATAATCTTTTGATTATCTTGCATTAGTTAAAAATCTGAATTGGAAAAGTGGTTTATATTAATTTTATAATATTGATTCACAAGAATTTCTAAAAGTTAGTAAAACCCTTTCAATTTCATAATTGGAATGAAGCTTTGGAGTTGTGTTCTCCTTGGCCAACAAGATAGGTTCCTTGAAAAGAAAAAGAAACATGAACCTCTAGGTTACCTATACATGCCTAGACTAGTTGATATAAACCTTAGGGGAAGCATTTCACTTTCAAGAGAAATTTTTTTTTTCTTGTAAGTTGGTGCATTGAAAACCACATTAGAAAAATGGCACTAGAAAGAGGGCACCATCAAAGAACCTAGGACAATCATTACTAAAGTTTAAAACGCTATGGTTGTATAAGTGAAGCTTGTTTAAGGTAAGTCAACTGTATGCTTGTACTCATTTTCATCTTCAGTTTTACCTTGACATGTTTTATGTGTCATTGCCATGACAAAACCCTTCTCTCCAAATGAAAGAGTTGGGCAAGACCTATCATAAATTAAAAAAAGAAATGGGTATTGTTTTTTGTAGCAAATAGATGCTTTGCCAAATTGCTTGAAACTAGAGATGGATGTAGAGTTGTGGTTAAGAAAAACCTATAAAGAATAATGTGCAAGGCCAAAAGAGGTAGCCAACAAGCTATTTCCTCCTAGGGCTATGCATGTAATAGTTGAAGAGGATGCAATACTACCCCTAATTGGACATTAAAGAATTGCCCAGTCCATAGCCATTAGATCAACAATTTTGACCAAGTTGAGATTAGAAACCTTATTTGACACACTTTCACTTATTTTTTCCACTTCAACTTCTACATTAGCACTCACATAGTGGATACGAGCCCACAAAAAAGATGAAGATCACCAGTCTATGGTGCAAGTTAATTATTGATGAAGCAGACAATGAAGAAGTGCCCCCTCCACAACCCTTACAACCAAATGCCAACCTCGTGGAGATTAGAAACCTTATATTAATTGGTGGCTTTGACCCCAAAAAATTTGTCTGCATCTGCATCACTCACATAATTGATAGTTCCCTATGCATAAATGTCTAATTGTTCCATGTTGTATCAAACAATTATTTCTTATCCAAGCCATTTGTGAGGCCTCACCCTGACCCATCCTAGCATCGATGATACATTATTATTTTGACACTCATGACTTGATATGTCAGAACATTATTTGATGCACTGAACATTATTATGCTATTTTATAATGTGTGATGCATTACTTTAGTTATTTTATTTCATCATTTAATGCTTTATGAACATGTATAATGATGAAATAAATGAATGTAAAACTAACACTTTGATTATGCAATTCTAAAGGTTAGAAATATGAGTAGAATTAGATAAAAAAAATTGATTGTTAGAAAACGATGCCTTAATTTATATGATTTTTCTGATACATAATTTACTTAATGCATGTGATTTCTTGATCTACTAATGTGTGTAATGAGTGTGCAGGGTATTTACCCAGGAAAACTCAATGGAAAGATGGAACTAAACCACTTGTTAATTTTGTGCTATCTTGTATTGTAATTCTTTAAAGGTTGTTATTTGGCCTTACTATTCTCGTAGCTTTTTAATTGTTCCTATGAAGTCTTTAAGGCCTAAAAAAATATTAAATTTAAGTACCCTAGGGGTAAGGGTATGGGTGGGGAGCAGTTTCCAACCCTTTAGCCTCCTAGGTTGACTTTTAGTGTCACTCAAAAGCCCTATTTTTGGTGGATTACAAAAATTGACTTGTCTCTTTACTTGAGTTGGTGACCCAAAACTCCATCTTGAGTTTACTTGAAGTCTAGTTGAGTTAAGGATCATACTTAGAGGCATTTTGGAGTAGTTTTGGGGTTGTTACCCAATCTCTAGTTTTGGATAAAGTTGGAAGATTGAAGGAAGAAAAGGGAAAAGCTCTTCTCAAACCACCATTTTCCATAACTCTTTTGGTGAAGGTAGGAGTTCTTCACTTCTTTGAATTGTTTCTTCATGTGTTCATGCTTCAATCTTGCTTGAATCATGCATAAGGCATTGTATAGTCTTGTATTCTTGCTTGTGTGTTGGGTTTGATTTGGAGGGATCTTAACTTGTTTTCTTTTGATGTTATTCTCATGCTTGCTTGATGTTTTGTGTTTTTGAGGGGATTTTATGGGGATTTTTTTGGCATCACTCACCCTTGGATAGGGAAGAAGTGGAGATGTTTGGGGGAAGGGCCTTAGCTGGACCTCAATGGTGTAGAGTCTCCTAGAGAGAAAAAGGGTAGGGTGTATGGGCCCCTACTTGTCATCCCATACCTTGTTGTTATTGAAAATTCTTGAATATGGAGAGGAATGAAAATTCTTGTGGAAATAGCCTCGAAAGGGCCTTGTAAAAGAATGGATGTTCTTGAAGTTTTAGCCCCGAAAGGGCTACATTATGGTATGGTGATTGACATCTCCTATTGAGAAAATCCATCTCCCCCCTATTTTGGTTCATTGTTGAACCTATTGTACAAAACCAAGTTGGGAATGCATGCTTGAATTGTTCACCTTGTTATGTTGTTTTACCTCCATGTTGGTTCTTGTCTCTCCCATGGCTCCCTTGATGCAATGAAGACATTGAAAAAGTGCTCTTGTGAAAGCCCTTGAAGAAAATTCAATTGATTTGTAATATTTTGTAAAATGTATTTGAATTTGATGTATTGGCAAAGACATCGAGTTTTCTTATTTGAATTTGATGTATTGGCAAAGACAAGGATGAATAATAGAGAAAGAAAAAGATTATGAAAAAAAAAAAAAAACCTTATTTCTCTATTTTATTTGGAGGCTAGGCATGGGCGAAGTGTACTGGTGTCATTACATGATATTAATTTCATGTTAGTTCAGATGGGGAAGCTAAGAAATCTTTCATTTAATTCCATTTCATAGACTTTATCGCCCCTTATAACTCCCCCATTTGCTAACTTCTCATGCCTTCACTCATGTAAGGGGCCAAGTCTGCATTGATAGACCTTGGTCAGCGTACAGGGGACTTTGGTAGCATGGAGGGTACGTGGGTAGGCCAATTTGTGAAGCCACTTGGCTAGGACATGTCCTAGGTAGGTAGTAAAGTGTGTGGAGATAGGGGAGTAGACTAGGCTAGTATAGGATATGATGAGTTTGGATAGTAGTTAGTTTTATTTTAAATCATGACTATTATGTAGCTTAGGTTGGTATTTTTATATAGATATTAGTGGGTTTTTTTCTTTGTATTGTTAAGTTTAGAATTAGATTAGTAGCTTTTAATTATAAGAAAGTAATGTAGTATGTTTATGTTAATATAGATGTTAGTATTAAATAGTGTCTTAGGCGATTGAATATTAATTTAGTTTAATTCAAAAGTTTCAACTTGGAAATTAGAATATCTTAATTAGAGTAATTTTAATGTTTTATTAATCAACTAAATACTATGGTGAGCTTTGTTAGATTAATTCTTTTATATGGACCTTATTAATGTTGAACTTAAAATTTGTAATAGTTTTAAATAGAGTTTAGATTTAACTTATAGATTATTGAATTGATTCTAGTCTTCAATTTTAAACAATAAAGGATGAATTAATGAATGAAATTGTTATAGGTATGTTGGGGAAAATTGTAAAATTAAAAATGTAGATAGTATCATTGATAATAATGTTATCTCTATGGTATGTTATTAAAGACTAGTTATATTTTTGACTAATGTGGTAAGCGTAGTTAGCATGGTAGGATAATTAAATTTAATTGACCTTCTAAAGTTTTCAGAGTCTCTTAATGTTAAATGAATTTTTCATCCAAATTAATAAATTGATTTACTAAGAAACTTTAAGTTCATCCAAACCATATATTCTATTTTATTTTGTAACTTTTGGTTCAAATTCATTGACCAATATTTTATATGTATCGGTTCACACAAAATCCAACTCTCTTGATAAAATTTATATACAAGTCCTCTTTGACTGACTTTACTCTAAATTTTTTGGGAAATCTATGTCAAGTAGTATTCTATTCTCTCAAGGATTTCTTAGTCTTAGTAAAACAAATTAATTATTCTTTTTGAGTATTAAAACCAACCCAGCCAATAATATAGTTTGTGTAGATTTCCCTTACACCAGAGTGATGGAGGATGAGATGGAAAATGAAGTCTCTATTATTTCAAGAAAACATGATAATTGTAAAGGCCAAAAAACCCTATTTACTTGGATTATGACATGTCACTTTCTTTTGTATAGTGGGTAATCAGAGGAATGCAAATGTTCTCCATTATCCAATTTCATAAAGGGAAATGCATGATTAGGTTCTAACCTTTCTAACCTCCAGCTAGTTAAAAGTGGTCAATTTATAAGTAGTTGTAACAATGACTACAAAATATTCCTCTACATGCTTTAGATTGTCTTCCTAGATGCTCTTAAGGTGTGCATCTACCTTGTGGACTTTGGCAGAGGTGATTATGTAAAGCAATCTCTTAAGCTTTTTACATTACTCTTTATCACATAATTGCTTGGCTAATTCCCAAATCTAAATTTTATAAAAGTAGACCTTGAGAAATCAAGGGTGTGGGAGGGACCCAATCATCCTTCTAAAATCACAAATTTTTCACCACTTCTAATTTCCTATGTAGTATATTATTCTAGTCAGTCAAGTGGACAAGCTAGTAAAAGTATAGAGTGTAGTTCTATGAGGGAGCATTAGAGTTTTGTAGTAATTATTCTCTTCATAGTAAATTGTTGCTAATTTAATTATTCTCTTCATGGAAACCACCAAAGAATTTTCACCTAGAAGCATTTTATCATAGATGCGGGAAACGAAAAAGATGACCATGGTGATTTCTTATAGTTGTCAAAGTTAGCGTAAATATAATTAGTAGGTAGTCACTCTTAACTTCTTAAGGTGTTAACAATACTTTACGGGAGGATCATCATTCTTGCATAAAATGTTTTCCATACATATACTGCTGATAGATTTATATTAAATATTAATAGTTTAGTCATTTCCACATTTTTTGGCTTGTCAAGGAATCTGCTAACATAGACTCCACTTATTGTTGGAAATTATTGAAATGATCATAAGAAAAGTTGTAGGAATAATATATGGAACTGGTAAAGAATGTCCTCAATCATTGTTTTGTCATTGATGTCAAACTTGCTACTTGTAGGAATGACAATTGCTTTAGTGATCCAAATACTATCAATTAGTTTATTGTCAAGGTGGAGGAAATCAATAAGATGTAACCAGAACACCTAGAGAAAGGTTGAAGTTATGATGTTGTAATGAAGTACAAGGATCAGCTAAGCCATTGATAAAAAAGTGTATTTGATGACATACTATAAGATACAAAGAATGGGCACACTAAAACATATCAAAGATTTAAGGTTTTAGGTAAGTCTTTTGTAAAGCTCAAACTAAGTTCATTAGAGCGAAGGAGCCGAGCAAGCTAGTAAGAGCTGAGTAAATTTCTAGTTAATGCCAAGAAAACTTCAGATGCCAAGCAAACTTCAAATGCCGAGAAAACTTTAGATGTCGAGTGAACTTCAGATGTCGAGTAAACTTTAGATGTTGTGTAAATTTCAGATGCAGAGCAAGTTCAGATGTCGAGTAACATAGAGTTTATCAAGTGCCGAGCAGAACCAACTGCCGAGCAGAACCAAGTGCACGAGTAGAACCAAATGCCGAGTAGGTATAGGTGCCGAGCACTAATAACTCAATAATGTTGAGCTACTACCTTATTTTGGAAATTGAAGATTCACTAGATCTAAGCCGAGAAGGTTGTTATCTAGAAATTTGTGAATTATAAGGAAGATAAGAATGATGAGCTGGTGGCATAGAACACCATGTAGAACATTTTTAAGATACATCTGGCAAAGTTCTTAGAAGAGAACAAGATATGGGGTAGATACATTGTATCCTACCAAATCCATTTTGAAACCCTAAAATTGGATAGGGAGAATTGAGAGGCAAAGGAAAATCAGACTCCTATTTAAGAAGACATAAGTTAATGAAAAAGTAAGAGAGAGAGGTGGTCAAGCATAAAAAGCATGAAGTGCTGAAGAATGTGCTAAGGAGAAGAAAGCACAGGAACTCTGTTTGGATAGACGACCACAAGGATGATTGCATTGGCAGAATGACTAAGAAGACTCAAGGAGACGAAGCTTGAGAGAAAGAAAAGTAGTCAGAGCTGGAGAGATTGAAGCCAAGCAAAAGGATTGAACTGAAAGTGTGATCTCAAATCTGCAAAGTATATTGTAAGTCATATCAAATCAAAAGACCATTATTGTTACTTTCTAGCAATTGTAACAGTAAGTTTAAATCCTATGGACTTAGGTTGGTTTAATAGCCATAAGATAAATCCTTTAACCGGGAGACATTCCAAGTGAATGTTCTAAAGACCTTTAACCAGGCCCATTCCTAATAGTTTGGTGAAATCCTCTAACAAGGTCACATTTAATAGTGTGTTGTAAGCCTTTAATAGGGCATCACTTTAGAAGAGTGAGAATCAAGTGGCATGTTACTGGTGGTTTTCCCAAATTGGGTTTCCACGTAAATCATTGTGTCATGAGTTGATCTTGAATGTCTTATCTTTACATATTGATTTACTGTAACTTGCTTATATGATTGATTTGAGTTCGGATGGATGAAAAGTATATGGATTCATTAAAAGTAGTAAAAAGGTATTAATAGGGTATTTGGACCTTGAATAACTGATTCACCCCCCCTCTCAGTTATTCTAAAGAATTCTAACAATTGGTATCAGAGCCTGACTACTGATTCAGTTTAAAGGGACTACAAGTAGAAAAGATCAAAATGCCAAAGAGAGAAGTTCCCAAGTTCAACAAAGACAACTTTGTTGCATGGCAAAGTTTGATGAAGCTACATCTTGGATCCATAGGAGATTATGCCCAAAATTCAATTGTCACTGAACATGTAGATCCAACAGGTGCTCCTATTGTAGAAGACATGAAAAACAAGCAAGAACACAACCAGACAATGCTGGAAATTGCCTCTACACTCAACTATGCTAAATTTGATGATATCAAAGGATGTGACACTGCATTCAAAATGTGGAAAGCCTTATCAGACATCTATGGAGGAGATCAAAATGTACAAAGAGCAAAAAGAGAAAGTCTCAGAGGAAAGTTTGATGACATGAAAATGGAAGAAAATGAGAATGTTGCTCAGTATGGTGCAAGAATAAAGGAAGTGGTAAGTGCAATAGGATGCTTGAGTGGTCAACTAGATGAAGATACTATTAATAGTAAGTTCTTAAGAACCTTGCTCCCTATCTATGCTATTAGAGTATCAACAATACAAGAACTAAGATGTATACTAGGAAATAATCTAAGCTTTGAAGGTATAATAGGTAGACTCACTACATTTGAGTTATCTAACTTTGACAACTACAAACCTGAAAATGTTGAATCTGCTTTTAAGGTCAAGTTATCACTGAAAGATGCCGAACAGGTGAAGTCAAAGAAAGGAAGAAAAATGAAGTATGTATCCAGTGACAGTAGCACTAATGAGGAAGATGTGGAACAATTGGAAGCATTACTCGCTAGAAGATTTCACAGGGGAAAAGGAAAATTCAAAGGTAAGATGCCTATCATTTGTCTCAATTGCAATGAAGTAGGTCATATTGCTGCAAGGTGTCCACAGAAAAAGGATTCCACAGAAGGCAAAAAATACAAGAATAGAAGAGATGATGACAAGAGAGATTACAAAGAAAAAGGTAAGAAGTGTTATATTGTTGAAGAAATTTCTAACGACAATGATGATGAAGTTGTTTATGTAGCCATGAAGGACCAATCTGATGAAGAAGAGACCACAGCATTGGTAACATGCATAAACAAGAATGATAGATGGATCATAGATAGTGGATGCTCACATCACATGATAGGAGACAAAAGTAAGTTTGTTAACTTTACTTAGTATGATGGAAATAGTGTTAGATTTGGTAATGATGCTCCATGTCAAATCTAAGGAAAAGGTTCCATTAAGTGCATAGAATAAATTTCATGTGACAATGCATACTATGTTGAAGGATTAAACTACAATTTACTGAGTGTCTCATAGTTAGGCAATATAGGTTGCAAAGTGGAATTTGGAAACAAAACTGCAAAAATCTATGATACTGATGGTAAACTGATAGGAAAAGGAGATCAAACAAAGAGCAATTTGTTTTACCTTGATATGGATGATGTTTCTTGTTTATTTGAAAAATTTGATGATGAATGGTTATTGCATAGAAGATTATGTCATATCAACTTTGACAATCTAGTCAACATCAGTAAAATGAAGAAAGTCAGAGGTTTACCAAAATTGAAGAAGCTTGATAATATCATGTGCAAACAATGTCAGCTAGGAAAGATGACAAAGTCAAGTTTCAAAAGCAAAACTATACATCTAAAGAGATACTTGAGTTAGTTCACACTGACTTATTTGGTCCAATGGAAATACAAAGCTATAGAGGAGATAAATACATAATTCTATTTGTTGATGACTATTCCAAGATGATGACAGTTATGTTCTTAAAACAAAATTCTGATACTTTTCAAATGTTTAAGTGGTATGTGGCTAGAGTTGAAAAGGAAACTGGAAAAAGCTTGAAATGCCTAAGATCAGATAGAGGTGGTGAATTTACATCAAAAGAATTTGAGATATTCTGTAATGACAAAGGAATCAAAAGACAAACATCAGCTCCTAGAACTCCCCCACAGAATGGAATTGCTGAAAGAAGAAACAGATCTGTGATTGACTGTGCTAGAACATTAATGATGGAAAAGAATGTTGCTCTAAAATATTGGAGAGAAGCTGTAAGTGTAGCTATTCATACACTAAACTGAGTACAAGTCAAGAAAGGTACAAATACAACACCTTTTGAATTATGGTATGGTTACTCACCCAATGTAAAACATTTCAAAGTGTTTGGTCGCAAATGCTTTATCCTTAGAGATACTAGAAATGGAAAATTTGATGCAAAAAGTGATGAAGGCATATTTCTTGTTTCCTCCACTAGAAGTAAGGCATATAAGTGTTTGAATATTAACACTAACAAAATTGTGGAAAGTGCAAATGTAAATTTTGATGAGCACACAGAAGTCCAAGCTGAAAAACCAAAGAAAATGGAAGAGTACAGAACCTTTGTGTATTATTATGAAGGAATTACTGTTGATGAGGATGATGTCAATCAAATTGAAAATCAACAACAAGTATCAATTTTAGCCTAGTCACAACCAGTGAATACCGAATTGCATTCAGAAGCCGAGTTGCAGAATGAAGGAAATGGACAATCTGATTAGGAAAATAGTACACATAATGAAGAACAACTTGAAAACATAGTGCATAGTGATCTTGAATCTAAAAGATCAAACATGGAAACAAGGACAGAACCAAGGTTATCCAAATATGTAAAGAAACATCACCCTGCTGAACAGATAATTGGTGACAAAGATGCAAGACCAATGACAAGGAACATACTAAGACATGAATCATGTCTGATTAACAAATCTGAACCCAATATAGTATATGGTGCATTACAAGATGATGACTGGTATAAAGCTATGGAAGAAGAAATTGATCAAATAAGGAAAAAACAAAACCTAGAGTTTGGTTCCCAGACCAACTAACAAGAATGTCATTGGCACCAAATGGGTATTCAAAAATAAACTAGATGAGAATGGTGAGATTACCAAAAACAAAGCCAGACTAGTATGTAAGGGTTATGCTCAAGAAGAAGGAATAGACTATGGAAAAATTCACTCCTATTGTTAGAATGGAAGGAGTAAGAACTTTACTTGCATACGTTGCCTACAAAGATTAAAGTCTATCAGATGGATGTAAAATCTGCCTTCTTAAATGGTATACTAGAAGAAGAAGTCTACATTGAACAACCAGAAGGATTTGTTGATGAAAACAACAGGGATATGTTGTGTAAGTTACATAAAGCAGTCTATGGTTTGAAACAAGCACCTAGAGCATGGTATGAGAGACTTCACAAGTATCTAGTGCAAATTTGATTTGAAAGAACTGATGACAACAACAACATGTACATCAAAGAAGGAGAAGGTAAAGACATTATTGTATCTAAAATCTTTGTGGATGACATAGTGTTTGGTGGTAAGGAAGTACTTTGCAAAGGCTTTGCTGACAAAATGAAACATAAATTTGAGATGTCTATGTTTGGAGAAATCAAATTTTTTGTTGGGTTGCAAGTACATCAACTCAAATGTGGAATATTTGTTACACAATCAAAATTCATCAAAGCAATTCTTAAAACATTTGGATTGGAGGAATCCAAACTAGTCAGCACACCAATGGAAATGGGAAATAAGCTGTCCAAGAATGATGAGTCAACTGAAGTCAATCAAACAATGTACAGATCCATGATTGAAAAACTACAATATGGTGTACATAGTAGACAAGACATAGCATTAGCAGTTGGAATAGTGGCTAGGTTCTCTACTAATCCTAAAGAAAATCATCTCATAGTAGTAAAAAGAATAATGAGATATCTCAAAGGAACTTATGACTTTGGTCTATACTACAAAAAGAATGGAAAATTTTAGCTCAATGCATATACAGATGTAGATAGGGGATGAAACATTGATGATAGAAAAAGCACAAGTGGAGGTGCATTATTTCTAGGCAAAAGGCTAGTTACCTAGACTAGCAAGAAACAAACATGTACATCACAGTCCACTGCAGAGTCAGAATATGTGGTAGCTACAGTCAATTGCAGAAACATTATATGGCTCACACATCTATTTAATGGAATGAAAGAAGAAGTAACAAAACCTGTGATATTGTATTGTGATAATACAAGTGCTATAAACATATCCAAGAATCCATTGATGCATGCAAAAACCAAGCATATTGCAATCAAGTATCATTATGTCAGAGAATTGGTAGAAGACAAACAAGTAAAGTTGGAATACATTCACACAAAGAAACAAACTATAGATATCTTCACCAAACCATTGCCCAAGGATGCCTATGAATATCTTAGAGGCAAGTTGGGGGTCATACCCCTAAGTCAAGTAGTTTAAGGCAACAAGGAAGCTGCCTTGCATCAACAAGTATAAATCTTTGAAACATTAACAGGTTGATGCAAAGGATGACAGCAAGAGCAGAAACTCCAAATCAGTCACAAGGATGGTGACAAAGGGAAAAAAACAACCAAAAGCCAAAGCTTATATTTTGCATGATAAAGATGCTACGTATTTGGCATTTATGTCAAAGAGGGAGAAATATATAGAAAACTTATCAATACAAAGAAAGAGGGAGATATATATGAAAGAGGGAGATATATGAGATCAGTAGTAAAAATATAGCAAAACAACATATACAATCTTGGTGGTAACTGAGTTGATTAACTGATCAGTTTGGTTTGCCATTAATGCCAAAGAAGGAGATTGTTGGAAATGATTGAAATGATCATCAGAAAAGTTGTAGGAATAATATATGGAACTGGTAAAGAATGTCCTTAATCATTGTTTTATCATTGATGTCAAACTTGCTACTTGCAGGAATGACAATTGCTTTAGTGATCCAAATACTATCAATTAGTTGATTGTCAAGGTGGAGGCAATCAATAAGATGTAACTAGAACACCTAGAGAAAGGTTGAAGTTATGATGTTGTAATGAAGTACAAGGATCAGCTAAGCCATTGATGAAAAAGTGTCTTTGATGACATACTATAAGATACAAAGAATGGGTACACTGAAACATATCAAAGATTTAAGGTTTTAGCTAAGTCTTTTGTAAAGCTCAAACTAAGTTCATTAGAGAGAAGGAGGAGAGCAAGCTAGTAAGAGCCAAGTAAATTTTTAGTTAATACCAAGAAAACTTCAGATAATGAGAAAACTTCAGATGCTAAGCAAACTTCAGATGCCGAGTAAACTTCAAATGCCGAGCAAACTTCAGATGCTGAGTAAATTTCAGATGCAAAGAAAGTTTAGATGTTGAGTAACACAGAGTTTATCAAGTGTCGAGCAGAACCAAGTGTCGAGAAGGTATAGGTGTTGAGCACTAGTAACTCAATAATGTCGAGTTGTTGCATTATTTTGGAAATTGAAGATTTTCCAGATCTAAGCCGACAAGGTTGTTATCTAGAAATTTGTGAATTATAAGGAAGATAAGAATGATGAGCTGGTGGCACAGAACACCATGTAGAACATTTTTAAGATAAATCTAGCGAAGTTCTTAGAAGAGAACAAGATATGGGGTAGATACCTTTGATCCTACCTAATCCATTTTGAAACCCTAAAATTGGAGAGGGAGAATTGAGCGGCAAAGGAAAATCAGAGTCCTATTTAAGAAGACATAAGTTAATGAAAAATTAAGAGAGAGAGGTGGTCAAGCATAAAAAGCATGAAGTGCTGAAGAATGTGCTAAGGAGAAGAAAGCACAGGAATCTCTGTTTGGATAGATGACCACAAGGATGATTGCATTGGCAGAATGATTAAGAAGACTCAAGGAGACAAATCTTGAGAGAAAGACAAGCAGTCAAAGCTGGAGAGATTAAAGCCAAGCAAAAGGATTGAACTGAAAGTGTGATCTCAAATTTGTAAAGTATGTTGTAAGTTATATTAGATCAAAAGACCATTATCATTACTTTCTAGCAATTGTAATAGTAAGTTTAAATCCTATGGACTTAGGTTGGTTTAATAACCATAAGATAAATCCTTTAACCGGGTGACATTCCAAGTGAATGTTCTAAAGACCTTTAACCAGGCCCATTCCTAATAGTTTGGTGAAATCCTCTAACAAGGTCACATTTAACAGTGTGTTGTAAGCCTTTAACAGGGCATCACTTCAGAAGAGTGAGAATCAAGTAGCATGTTATTGGTGGTTTTTCCCAAATTCGGTTTCTACATAAATCATTGTGTCATGTGTTGATCTTGAATGTCTTATCTTTACATATTGATTTACTATAACTTGCTTATATGATTGATTTAAGTTCGGATGGATGAAAAGTGTGTGGATTCATTAAAATTAGTAAAAAGGTATTAATAGGGCATTTTTTTCAAGCATATCACCTAAAACATAATTAGTAATGTTTGGAAAGGACATTTTTTATATCAAGAAATTTGATATTAATATTAGCATAAAAATCTAAAATGTTTGAAATAAATAAAACATTCAACAAACCTTATTATTTTACGACTCAAGTAATATAAGATATATTTCTTCCCACAACCCCCCTCCACACCAAAAAAAAAAAAAAAACAAATCTTTTAACAATTGATGATGACAAAGCTAAAATATTTGTGAGTGTGATGCTGGCAAAAATAGCCAACCCTTGATGGCCAAATTTTAGTTATTAATAATTATGCCTATGAGGTAATGAAAATACATATTGCCACTAAAACAAAAGCAAAGAAGGAAACAACATAAGAAAGTATATATTAAAGCATTCATAAAGGAAAAAGAAAATTAAAAATTATAGTTTGTATCACTATATGTGGTACAATATCAAGAAGGAATTGATGAGCTATCATTTACTGCTATATGCAATCTTGCCCAAAACTATTTTTACATCTACTTTAGTTTGTCTAGTGTCTTGACTTTGGTTCAAATAAACCAGTGCTACTCCAGGATTCCTAGGCTACGACATGTATTAAATTCAACTAAATTTTTAATGTAATACATTGCATTTGCAATGATAATCTCCCATTGTAGCCTAGAAAGGGGATCATCCTCTGCAAGTCCCCAAGACCCAAAGCCCCCAGGATCTTGGAAACATCAACTAGATCTGTAGGGATGCATCCCCATGGAGTACTAGATAAAACCATATAATTGATAATCTTTGAGTCTCACTTAGACTAGCATGGTCCCAGTCTAGGTGAACAAACACAAGTTTTAGTGATTCCATTCAGAAAGAACTCATAGGTTAAACCACACTTTCCCAATGTGCAAAAATTGACATGTTTATTTTTTTGGTACTATTTGTGTCCTTTTTTATTAAGTTGAAAGTATTTATTGAATATTCTATCAAAAGTTCTTACAAACATCAAGTAAAACAAAAATACTTTTGTCACTACAATTACAATGACAATTATTGTAGTAGTTATTAAGGAACCATAACTAGGTCATCACACAATAGGAAAAATCATACCTAAAGCTAATTGTAGATTTCAAGAATCACTTGTTGGTTTTTTAAAGGATTCAGTACAAACTCTAGATGCTCATGGTTAACATGATGAATATGAAACATACTAGGCATAGAATTTGTAGGCAACTTGATGAAATCTGCTTGAGATTTGTTCCATTTGAACATTTCTATACTTTGATTGCTCATTAGATCTGATATAATGATCTCTAGGTGCTCGCAACTAGCTTGTAGAACCCATAAAATACTAGACATGAATTTAGAAGGCATTTTACTGAAAAAAATTTGAAATTTCATATGCTTATAGATTACTTCAGTTTTCTCTCTTATATCTCCAATGCATTCTTGGCTTGGAGGTGAGTGGCACAAATAATTTCCATAGATTTAGAGAAGGTTGGGTGGCCTATATGATCACTGAGCCCTTATCCTTTGTTGGAAAATTTATTACTCTATATTTGGAGCCTTTTACTAGGCAATATGACATGAGACAAATGGTGTGCAGATTAAGCTATTACCCTTGATGTCAAGTCACAAATCATTGGATAGGTAGACTAGTTGGGACATGTGCAGTTGGTTTGATACATTCGGTGATGGTATCTATAGGTATATTTGATTGATTGGCATGAACTTTGACTGATATTGCAGTGACCTTGCTACTTGATTGCTAGTGATCATGGTTGACATATATAATTGTCTTATCTCTTACAGTGACATTTAGTTGGCATATACTTGCAAACATGGTTTACTTCATTCTTATACTACTCCAATATAGATATTGGTAGATATTGGTGATAGGTCATTGATGTTTGACACTTAACGGTGTTACATATGGCAAGGTATTAGGTATATTGATAGGTTTATATATTGATAGTGATTCTTTTATTGTATAGGTCTATTTGATTATGATGTTACTAAGCATTGCATTTGATTGGGGTCCTTATCATTCTATCATGGTTTGATTGTATACTTATGTAAAAAGTTTATGCATAGATATATTATTATATTGGACATTGGCTTGAGATTTTCCTATATATGTTGATATGATTAATATATTATCCTTACTTTATGCATATTTGATATTCATTATTATTATTTGATACATTATCTATCTTGTTTTACAATAGATATTAATCTCTTATATATCACTTTTTCCATCACTAATTTAATATCTTATCAACAAAATTGCTGATAAGTCATTAAAATATTATCACAAATGATAATTTGAGTTATATACAAGGATACTTAATCTATCAAATACCATATGGTGATAATCTTGATTCTTATAGAAAAATCTAGTGATGGTCTTGAGGAATCCAAATGTTCTCCATGATCCCAAGTTTTTGAGGGATAAGTTGGTTACATCTTGACTCGTTGAATGTTTCTCAAGTTCTAGTCACTTTGATTATTGTAAAATTGGAGATCTCTGATTTACTTTCACTTTAATTGGACAAACCTTATTTAATTTAAATTTTTGATCCTTCCTATATTAAATTCTTCTCTTATCTTATTGCTAAGGTTGCAACTAAATTCTAACATCAGATGCACACTTTTTGGTATTGGAGATTATTGTGTTGCACAAAAATTATGTATATTGTGTGTATAATAATATGCACTCATACGCCTATGCATGTCTAATATATTTGCAGTTGATTCATTTATTCCTTTTATAGGATTATGGTCTTGATATTAATCCCAAAGCTATCAAAGTTACTTATATAAACTTGTATCTGAACTCCTCAGATTAGAATGGGTTCCCAATTTATAATGATGAGGGGAAGACTCTACTTGAAAGGGTACAATTCTGATGCAGCAACATCCAGAGGTATAAGGGAAATCCTATGTCACCCAAAAAAATGTACTTACACTTAGTTTCTATTTCATGTGTTTTCAGTTTTGGATACCCATTTAGGTCAAATAAAGGTTCCAACTCTCACAGTTCCACTATCAGTGTCCTAGGATAGAGTATTTGAACACCTTGGGATACATATAAATGCTGAAAAAATAGGAGTATGTAATTGAGCCATAATTTTGGTGAACTAGGAGGTGTAAATTTTCTATATGGATGTAATTTTAATTTAGAGCATTCCAAAAAAAGAATCAGGTCAAAAGGCCCCACAGTTTGAAAGTTATTGCAATTTTTTCAGGTTTTGGTGACCTCCTAAGAATGCTTCAAAATCAGGATAGGGAAATTAAACGACCTTGAAAAGGGTCAGAAAATGGGGGAGGAGTGAATCTTGTCCACAGGGCTATAGAGTGCTTCGAGAGCTTTTCAAAAATGTAAACGGTTCGTCAATCGGAGCTACGGTTCAAAAGTTATGCCTCCTGAAAGTTTAGTTAACCGTTTCTGGATTCTTCTAGAATTGCGTCAACTTCTAATGCAGCTTCTGGAGCTTTCTTTTTGGTCAGTGGATGCCTACTATCACTTTCTAGAATGTATTCCTAGTCATTAACCCTTCGGGGTCTATTTAAGGACATTTCTTGCATTGTAAAAGGTAGTTCAGAGTGGAGTTTGAGAGGAGGTACTAAAAGGAGAAATTATTTCTAGATTTATGTTATTGTAAGCCCTTAGGGCATGTTATGAAGTCTATTTTCTTTGTACTGAATGTACTAGCTTATTTTTACAGTTAATACAATTTCCCTTTTCCTGTTGTGTCCATTCTGTGCTTGGGTTGTGTCCCCATCAAGTGGTATCAAATCTAGTTTTCCTGAGTGTGTAGACAGAGCGCCGACTGTGAGGCAATTTGCACCAAGACTATGTGGTTGTAGGATTGAGTTAAGAAGATGCCTCCATGAAGGGAGCGTGGTGGAAGGGCTGGATCTATTAATCTTGAGGAGGTTAGAGCCCTCCAAAGGCAGGTACAAGCATTGCAGGAGGAGCTCTATAGAGGAACAAATGCTGATGCAGGTGATGACAGTGAGGATGACAATGGAGAAGAAGAAATTGGACCAAAAGGGGAATTTGATGAGGAAGTTCTGAATCAGGTAGAGGAAAGGCTTTTTAGGGCCATTACTAAATTTGGGAAAAGACCTACAATTGATGTGGGTGTATTTTCAAGAAATCTGAAACCAGATGAGTTGATCGACTGGATCAATGAACTAGAAGAATAATTTGAGTATGAGGATATCAGGGACCTAGATAGGGTTAAGTTTGCAAAGGCCAAACTAAAAGGCCATGCCAAAATTTGGTGGCAAGAGGTTCAATTGGAAAGAAATAGAAGAGGAAAGGAGAAGATCACAAGGTGGGATCGCATGGTGGACAAATTAAAGAAGTAGTTCATTCCTGTGGACTACAAGCTTGATTTGTTTAAGAAGATGCATGGGCTAAAGCAAGCAGGAAGATCAGTCCAAGAATATACAGAGAATTTCTATCAACTTTTGATTAGAGCAGGGCATGCATAAGCAAATAAGGAGAAGGTTGCTCATTATATCAGTGGGTTGTGACCTAGCATCCAAGAGGAATTAAGTCTGGTAAGAATGACCAGCGTTGAAGAGGCATACCAATTTTCCCTACGAGTTGAAGAGAAGTTGAATAAGAGGTTCGAAGGAAGACAAAGGGTGCATGGTCAAGGAGGAAGGGGAAGTGGTAGGTCATCTAGAGGTCGAAATGAAAGCCAAAAGAAAAATGAAGATTTGGGTAACAACAGAAACCAGAGGAATGAGGGTTTCAACCACTCCCATGATCAAGACTTTGGAAATAAGAGAGGAAGAGGTAGAGGACATGGACAAGGAAGAGGAGGCTTCTGTGGTACCTATTTCCATTGCAATGAAGGTCATCATGCCTTTGAATGTCCTCAACGACAAGGAAGGACAGATAGGAGAGCTGAGGGCCAAGCTAGGGTTGCTCATGTGGATGAGGATGCACAATCATCACATTTAGAGCATGCAGAAAGAGGAGAGACCTAGGTGAGTCCTACTAAGTGGTGAGATTGAACCAGAACAAAGGAGGAGTTTGTTTCGTACCAGATGCAAGTGTGAGGATAAATATTGTGACGTGATCATTGATGGTGGTAGCACTGATAACTTGGTATCAGAAGAGATGGTCTCTAAGCTGAAGCTCAAGAGGGAGAGACATCCTCAACCCTATCAGATTGCTTGGGTGAAAGGTGATCATAAGGTCCTGGTAAGTGAAAAATGTCTCATGAAATCCAAAATTGGGAGTTACCATGATGAAGTTCTCTGTGATGTTATTCCAATGGATGTTTGCCATCTATTTTTGGGTAGACCATGGTAGTTTGATAGACATGCAGTACATGATAGTCATGCAAACACATATTCTCTAACAAAGGATGGAGTTCACCACAAACTAAAGCCAATGAAAAAGGAAGGTGAAAAGGTATGTAGGAGTGCTA
The DNA here is from genome assembly GCA_028749045.1 of Cupressus sempervirens. Lineage (NCBI taxonomy): Eukaryota > Viridiplantae > Streptophyta > Pinopsida > Cupressales > Cupressaceae > Cupressus > Cupressus sempervirens. The sequence continues at coordinate 414,929,774 of CM053789.1, read as the reverse complement.
GGATTTGTCTTGTTGATGGAAGAAAGTTTTTAGATGGAATGAAACATCAGCGTATGTGCTATGCTTTGATTCCTAGGAAAGATAAAGAAGGTAGTAGTGAAATACCACTTGAAGTTTCTGATTTACTAGGTGAATTTGGAGATATTATCTCTGATAATGTTCCAGAAGGATTGCCACCAGTAAAGAAAATTAGTCATTAGATAGATATGATTCCAGGAGCAAGTTTTCCTAACAAGTCTACTCACAAGATGACTCCTACTAAAATAGAGGAGCTAAATAGACAGGTTCAGGAGCTGTTGAGGAAGGGCTTGATTTGGGAGAGCCTGAGTCCATGTGTAGTACCCACAGTATTGGCACCAAAGAAGGATGGAGAGTGGAGGATGTGTACCTACTCTCGAGCTATCAATAGGATAACCATCAAATATCGGTTTCCTTTGCCAAGAATGGATGATCTTATGGACTGCTTGAGTGGAGCTCAGTACTTCACAAAGATAGATCTCAAGAGTGGTTATCATTAGATACGAATTCAAGAAGGAGATGAGTGGAAAATGGCCTTCAAGACCAAGGAGGTTCTTTATGAGTGGTTAGTCATGCCCTTTGGATTGACAAACGCCCCAAGCACCTTCATGCGGCTCATGAATGAGGTACTTAAGAAGTTCTTGGGAAAATTTGTTATTGTTTATTTGGATGATATTTTAATTTTCAGCAAGACTTTGGAAGATCATTTATTGCATATTCGTAGTGTTCTTGAGAGGTTGAGGGAAGAGAAACTGTTAATTAATTTGAAGAAGTGTATCTTTGCTAAAAGGGAGTTAGTCTACTTGGGGTTTTTTATATCACCTGAAGGTCTTAAAATGGATCCAGAGAAGGTAAAAGCCATCTTGGAATGGCCTACTCCAAGGTCTGCTACTGATGTAAGATCATTTCATGTTTGGTTAGTTTTTACAAGAAGTTTATTAAGAATTTTAGTGGCATATGTGCACCCCTAATTGACACAATAAGAGGGGATAGAAAAGAGTTCAAATAGACTGCAGCAGCTGCGAGAAGTTTTGAATTGCTGAAGAAGAAGGTGACAGAACAACCTATGTTGGCACTTCCAAAGTTTAGAAGGGTGTTCCAGGTGGATTGTGATGCTAGTGGCAGTGCTATTGGGGCTGTATTAAGCCAAGAAGGTAAGCCTATTGCTTATTTTAGTGAAAAATTGAATGATGCAAAGAAGAAGTATTCTATTTATGATCAAGAGTTCTATGCAATAGTTTAGGCCTTAAAGAAATGGAGGCATTATTTATTGCCAAGGGAATTTTTTTTTTATACTGATCATCAGGCATTACAATACCTAAATAGCCAAGGTAAATTGAATCAGAGGCATATAAAGTGGGTAGAGTTCTTGCAGAATTATACATTTGTGTTGAAGCATAGAAGTGGAAAATCTAACAGGGTTGTAGATGCACTAAGTAGGAGACAATTGTTGCTTACAGTAATGTAGGTTGAAGTAGTTGGGTTTGATGAACTCAAGAATTTGTACCCTGAGGATCTTGATTTTGATGAAGCATGGAAAGCTTGTAAAGAGCCTGTTGCTGTAGATAAAATCAAGTGGTTAGACTATTTGATTCAGGATGGCATGTTATTCAAGGGTAGTCAATTATGCATTCCAAGGAGTTCCATGAGGGAAAATTTGATTAAGGAGAAACACAGTGGAAGGATGATAGGACATTTTGGTTGAGATAAGACCATTGCCATTCTTAGAGAACATTATTTTTTTCCTCAGATTTCATAGGATGTGAAGAATTTTGCACAGAGTTGCTAGGTTTGTCAAGTTGCCAAGGGATTTAGTCACAATACTAGACTATATCAGCCATTGCCTGTTCCATCAAGGCCATGGGAGGACATAAGTATGGATTTTGTTCTTGGATTGCTAAAGACACAACATGGTAATGAATCAGTATTTGTGGTGGTTGATAGGTTCTCCAAAATGGCACATTTCATTCCATGCCACAAGACTCATGATGTTGTCCATATTGCAGACTTGTTTTTCAGAGAGGTGGTAAGACTACATGGTCTTCGAAGGAGTATAGTTTTTGATAGAGATACTAAATTTGTGGGGTATTTTTGGAGGATATTATGGAAGAAGTTGAGAACAGACTTGAAATTCAGTTCCACGCATCAC